>PYAF01004116.1:137711-206248 GCA_007407185.1 Glycine tomentella | reverse complement strand
TTAAAAATTTGATGTTTGTTTCTACTTCTATCTTTTGTTCATAATTAAAAGTTATTAGTTATTACACTTTTTTGTATTTTTCTTTTATAATTTAAAATATTTGTACTTAAAAGTGATAAAAATAGAAAACATTTTTATATTTGTATATCTTTTAAAAAATCAAAATATGGTGAGAATTTTGTAATTGTTAATAAAAAAATCAAGGGACAAAAGCTCTGGTTTTTTTATGAAAAATGCTACACAAACAGTGATTATAAAAATATTATTTTATTATATAATATTTTATTTTATTTTTATTAAATAGTAAATAATAAAATAGTATTTAAAACGTAATATCAGCGGATGTATCAAGGGTGTGTGTTACTGTTGGGTGAATTCTGTATCACTAGTATTTTTTATTGATGAAGAGATCGTGAGATTGGGATAAGCAAAGTAGAAAATGTGCTTTTAATATTAAGTTGCATGATAAAGTTTGGGTTCAATTTGACCATGATAAATTTAAATATTTATAAATAACTTAAAAATTTATTTACATATTTACTTCCCGTAATAATTATTATATTTTTTGTGAAATTTTATATAATGAACTTTATCATTACTCCTTAATCATAATATATAAAAAAAAAACTTATAAATTGAGAGGCACATAGTGCCCATCAAGTCACTTGCTCTCATATATGAAGGGAGACCAATTAAGTAGTAGATAGACTTGTTAAACATGATGAGTATATCCGAAGGAGTGTCTATCTTTCAGACTCCTCCTCCTTGGATTTAGATATCCTCACTTTTGAATTCTGCTATATAAAAATTTATACCCTGTAGCAACTAGCAAGTAATAATATTTATAGCCTCCGCTCAGGCGGCTGCAAAGGTGGCAAGGTTGTCCAAACCTGCTAGCCATGTGAATCTATTATGTTGCTGCTGTTGTGATCGAAACTGCAATAAGAGGTTATGTTGTAAGTGCCCTCAACATATCTGATTTATAAAAATGTTAAGGTTTTCGGTGAATATGAGAAGCAACTACTAATGTTAATTATTATGAATTTGTCCTCTTTTTTTTTTTTTTTTTGCTTGAAGGCTAGAAGAGCGCTTCGTGCACTAAAGGGGTTGGTGAAGTTGCAAGCTTTGGTTAGGGGTCACGATGTTAGGAAGCGGGCAAAGATGACCCTTAGGTGCATGCAGGCTTTGGTTAGAGGTCAAGCAAGGGTTCTTGACCAACGCATAAGGTCTTGACTTGAAGGTGAGACATTGTTTTATTGAATTTTGGGTTCCTCTGTTTCTATATGGATGAGATCTGAGTGGGTTGCTTCTGAAGTTGCTTGCTGTTTTAACTGTGAAAATGTTGAGTTTGTGTGTGTTAAGCAGTTTTTTCCCCAGAGCTATGTGGTCAAAAGTGAAATTCACATGAATAAATGTTGAGGGAAAAACCATAGGCAACACCTGTAGATTCTTGTCAACTTATTTGTTCAGATCTAAGAAGATCAACAGGGGTAGGGGAGAAATAGAAAAAGCTGGAAATTGGGTTCCATACACCAGCAACTATACATTTTCCATCTTTTCATCCTTTCATAGTACCCTGTCCTATAAATATAATAAAGAAAGCCAAAGGCTATTACAAGAAGTTTTTTAGGCAAATTCTGTGTTGAGGAGTTGTGAGAAAAATAAATTTATAGCCTGTTTAGCCATAGGTTTCTTTTTAAAAGAGTCGTGATTGGCTGGTTTTTGATATGGTTGGAAGTGTGTTTCTTGAGAGTGAAAAGTTTTCTTTTCCTTGTTTTCGTGGGAGCTAAATTTTAAATGTTATAATTCATACATGCAAATGCCTATAAAAAACATGTATTAGAAAAGTATTTCCTGCAAGTTTGGAATTACATAAGATGACCAAAGCAAACACTCATAGTTGAATAATTGCAAACCCTTTGTTTTGAAATGTAAAATGGTCAGGATTGATGATACGTTTCCTCAGGAGGATCCATTCAGTATTCTTGTTGCACCAGGATTTGAGTCTTTCGACATAGATAAGGTAAGCTGCACTTATATAGATTACAGGGCTTAGACCTTAGTCAAGTGATGTCTTCTAGCTCCTTTTAAGCTTAAGTTTCCCCACTCCCTTGTATGTAATAACTGAAGATGTAATTCCTTTATAAATTTTTGATAGAGTGAATTCTAAGATGCGGTTGGAAGTATCAATACCATCATGAGTGTATTATAAACAACATTCATTGGTTTCTAGTTAAAATTTTGTAAATATATGTTATTATTCAAATTCCAAATAAACAATTGTTAGTCCAAATCATGTATTAAGTTTTATTCATGTTAGTTTTTAACATCAAACGAAAACGCGTTTGTAAGATGCTTATGAAAATCGTTAAAAGAAAATTCCAAAAAAAAAAAATTATAAAATTACCAATCTAAGACGGTTACATGGACACCCGTCTTAGAAACCAATAAAAAAAATTTTAAAAAAATAAAAAAGTCAATCAAAGACGGTTATGGAGTAAGACCGTCTTTGAACATGCCCTTCTAAGACGGTTCCTCGGCCAACCGTCTTAGAATCCTAAAAAAATAAATAAAAAGCCTTCTAAGACGGTCTTTCTCGATGACCGTCTTTGAACACTGCCCTTCTAAGACGGTTCCCCGGCCAACCGTCTTAGAATCCTTAATTAATAAATAAATAAATAAATAAATAAAAATCTTCTAAGACGGTCTTCCTCAATGACCGTCTTTGAACACTGCCCTTCTAAGACGGTTTCTCGGACAACCGTCTTAGAATCCTTAATTAAAAAAAATTAAAAAATAAAATAAAAAGCTTTCTAAGACGGTTTATGAACCGTCTTAAAAAGGCTAAGCTTTCAAAGACGTTAGTATCAAGGACGGGTGCATAACCGTCTTGGAAAGCGTTTCAGAACCGTCTTGGAAGGGCTTTTATGTAGTAGTGCTTCCCTTTGCAAAATGACAAAAAAACGCAATGAATGTGGATGTAAGATTACAAGTAGATCCCTGGGCGTGCCATTTTACCAAAACAGGTAACGAAGTAAACATAGCAATAATTTAAAAGGCCCCAAAAGAGTGAAGAGAGGTTAGAGAGGAGTGGGGGTGGGTGGTGTGAGGGGACAAGAACCCATTATCAGCTATGGTCTTTTTTTTTTCATGCGTCAAAGTGTCTTATAACTCATTGAATTATATACTAATTTTGTTTGTGTATGATTGCCATTGGTTTAAAGAAATTTTTCATTAAATAAGTTATTCTTATTAATATAAATACAACGAAATCTTATATTAATACATCAGCAATTTGAGTTATCAGCTGATATCGTCTTTACACACACCGAACATGAAAATATCCCTTTGACAAAGGGGCATGCAGCAGCAAAGCCATATCGTGAATTTTTTTGGATACATTATCGATCAATCAGCATTTTCAGCAACAAAGTAACAGTCATGCACGTCACGTACCGCATGTGCTTGGTTTCATCACCCACATGCATCTATTATGTATGTTCACTACAATTTCCCTTCTTGTGTCGCGTTGCTTCTTCCTTCCTATTTCATCATAACTTCAACACTCTCCACTATCCTATAGGACCTAAAATATGTTTTAAATAAATTAATATATATATATATTATATATATATATATATATACCGACATTGGCTACACACCAATGTGTACATACACTGTACTTTCTGTGTACTATTTCTTCAAAATAAATCGTTCCTTTGTGAAAAGCTAAAGTAACTAAGTCTGTGTGTGTATTCTGTAGATAGTATATAGCGGATGTCCTAGCTAGCCATGCAGTTTTCAATATATATTGCATGAAAAGCCTCAGTACTCATGAGCCTTTAATTCTCTTTTTCTTTTCTTTTTTATTCTTATTAAAAATAACTCTTTTAATGCTAAATAGTAGTAATAAAAAAAAGTTACTTTTGTCTGTTGCCTATATACTTTTCAACTATTGACTGAAAAACATTCATAACCGTTTCTTACAAAAGGCTTTGGTAAATAACAATTAATACTCTTTCTTTTTTTGGGTTTGAAATAAAAAATGAATGACGTGTTTTAAAGGTATAACAAAGATCTAGTAAGACATTTTAACACATTTTTTTCACAAATATTTACTATTCAATGAAATTTATTATTGAGACTCAAAATGATATAATTCTCATTTTTTAACTAATGAATTTACTTGTAATTCCATAATTTTAAATATTTACTTAATATTAATAATCTTAAATTTATGCATTTTTATCATCAATTTTATTTTATTTTTCACCTTGTCACTATCTTTAGGTGGTAATTAGTTACTTTTCAACTTTGGTTTACTCGGCAAATCACCAGTTGCCAGTAAGTATAACTAGCTAAAAGCTATCAATTTTCAAAAGTTCAAATCAAATGAATATTTTATTATTTTTCATATTAATATTTTTGCTTAACCCATTAATCAATGTGATTGCGGCATGAATTGCACTATACTATATATTTTAGTCATTTTCGCAAATTTAAAGGAAAATTAAGGAGAAGTGATCATTAGAAACAGATATATCAGTAGCGTTGCTTCTCATATCTCTATTGTTCTATTTCTATAGTTTTCTACTACACATACACGCCATAAGGGAATCTATTGTTGGTTCATCAGTTACTTTATCTTCTAAGTTTTGCCTCTTTAAATTTCTTTAGAAAGACATTAAGAAAATACAAATTAATAGGAATAGTTGGTACATACATAGAGAGTGGAACCTAGTAAGCGTAGTAGCACGATATGATGAAGCTTGAATTAGTTAAAAATTGACTTTGATCACCACCATGCTTAATGGCAACCTAGGAATAAATATGAATATATCACAGAATTAACCCGTGAATAGTATCAGTGTGTGTATACAATGAAAGAGTGGAGCCCATAGGAAGGGGAAATGTCTAGGATCAGGTGGACAGTTATATCAGCCCTCAATGTGTACCTAATTCTTTGTTTATTTAACAATCCCTCACAACTCAACTCACATGACCTTGTTGCACCATTTTGCAAGCTAAGCAGCCATGTATTCTTTTAATTACTCTTAATATATTTAATATATTTTTTTGCCCCTCCCACGTTGGTTTCATAACTCATTCTTTCCCTTTTCTTTAACGCACTTCCATGTAGATGGTACGTACAGAGGACGATGCACAACTGGCCAGTGGCTAAACATGAAAATCTTTCAATTTCCTAATTTCACTGAAATCCATGCAATCCTTATAGTATATAGTATTTCACACTTCTTCACTAATCCCCACCAATTTTGGGTCCTCGGTACTCTCTCACAATGCACATAACCAAGCACTTCAATTCGGCCTTAAAATTTGTCGGTATATTTATCCTTCAGCCTTAAAAATGGGTAAAGTTAACAATTGTTTCCACTTGTTGTATGTTAGAACGAAGATATCAAGAGAATTAAAAAAAGAATGAATACCACTATATAAAATCACTTAAGTTCCCTTTGTGAACAGAATGAAAATCTAGAAGAATTACACCATTCACGAGTTTATAGAAATGATGAAGAGTAACCCACTTTTTTGATAAGGCAAAAGATGAACACATTGTTTCATGATTGCCAATTGACCAAATTGTGTATCATTGTATCAAGCAACCATCTATTGCTGCCAATTTTTATTTTTCTTGATAAAGCTGAAAATCCCTTGGTATGTAAGAAATCCAGGTTTCCATATATAGTTTGCAATAGACCAATGGATTTTAGAAAAGTGAAACCGCGTTTTCTTTTTTCCCTTTCACGCATAATTATCTTCCATATAAATGGATTTTTTTTATCTCATCCTTTTATAAAATTTGTTAGTTTATATGCACAATTAATGAAAAGCCTTTGCACTGATATTTTTTTAAAATATATTTTTATAAATTATGATTTATCACTTTATTTTTTCAGTAAAATAAAAATAATAAGTGAGTGTACTACATTTACGTTGACCACACCAGTTAAATTTTTTTCCAGCTACTCACCAAATTATTTCTATTGATTTATTTTTATTTCCAATAAAACTAAGATTTTGATTCTGAATTTTCCAAATTGGGCAAAAATATATAAAAAAAAAAAGAGAAAACAATCAAGAGTGGATTCTAAAACCGAATGAAGCTCTCCCTCCCTATATTTAACCCTTCCCCATGATTCTATTGCCCTTTTTTTCCTTTTCTGACTTTCTGCCATAAAGGAAAAAAAGAGAAAATTAGAAAAAAGCTAAGAATTCAAATTTATAAGACAAAATTTTTCAGATAAGAAAAAAGGAGTGCTGAAGCTGACGATAGTTTAAACTTAGACCTGCACCCTAATAAATTAAAATGAAAATGAAAATTAAAAAACTAGGTAGTTTAAATAACGTGTCTAAAGTCTGGCCCACACTGGAGGTGATGATTATGATGATGATGATGATGGATCGAGAATTCATCTCCACCGTTGGATACGCCGAAAATTGAACTTTGACTCATCAACTGCTGATGCTGTTGTTGCTGCATCTCCTTCTGCCGCCTCAGCTCCAAAACCTTCCGATGCGAATTCGAATGCTTCGTTGACATGAACGTTGGACTCGCCGCCGGCCGGTATTCCGGCACCAGCCTCCCGGACTTGAACCTCACGCCGCACGCGTTGCATAGAGTTTTCGGTCCCATAGGTCCCGTTCGCCACTGCGGCGTCTTCTCCGCGCCGCAGTGAAGGCATTTGCGTCCGGAACACTCCCCATTCGTTCCCTCTCTCCTCTTCGCCGCCGAGGGCTTCGCCTGCGGCGGCTTCTCCTGCTCCGGCGCGACCAGGTGGAGCAGGCGCGTGGACCAGTCCCCCGGCGCCGCGCGTGAGCGCTTGCTGCGTGCCTTCCCTGGGCGAGGAGTTTCCGAGTGGAGAAACGGTGCGTTTCGCAAGGTGTCATCGGAGGCGAACGGCGGAAGCGTGTCGGTGGAGGAGGAGGACTCCGGCGTCTGCGGTTTCGCGCCAATGGCGGTGGACGCGCCGCCGCCGCCGGAGAGCAGCTGCAGCGTCTTCAGCTCCTCCTCGGCGGAGAACGAGTCTTCCACGAAGTTCGAGAGCCATTCCAGTTCAGCCATTTCATCATACTGTTACAAAATCACGAAAATAGAAAACTCAATTTCAAAATTACTTAACTAATTTAATTTAATTTATTACAAATATCGTTTATTTCGTTATTCAGTGTTCGAGTAGTGAGAAATTAGAAATGACAATTACCGGAACGCAGAGTTCTCCGGAGAACTGAGGATCGCTGTGGTAGCCGCGGGGGACAATGGCGGTGGCGAAGTGGTTGTCGCTGCCGGAAATTGAGGAGTTGCAGCTGTCGACGGCGGTGACGGTGGAGGAGTCAGTGGAGTTTCCGGCGACATTGTCAAAGAAACCGTCGGACATAATGGCATCCGCATGGGAGAAGTCGAGGAGGTCGTCAATGGCGAAAGGCTCGCCAGTTTTCTGGTCGGTGTGGCGCTTTTCCGACAGAGAGAACTGTTCGGCTCCTCCGGCGCCAAAATAGCCTCCGACGAAGTATTCCGGCGCCTCCATATAGATAGTGTGTTTTAGTGGGAGAAAGAGAAAGAGAAGTTAGTGTGTTGTTTTTAGAGAGAGGAACGAAACGCACCGTTTTGAGGATAGCTTTGGTTTGCTGTGTGTGAGGCTCTGAGAGGTGTGGGAGTGATGGGTGGGGTTTTGAGGAGTAAAGGAGTGGCACAAGTGTAATTTCTCACACATTGGAGCATCTTTTTTCATGCACACACATACACAATTTATTTTTTTATAATGATAATAAAAATAATAGGGGAAGTGACTTGCAAGTTCTGTAAGAGTGTGTTTGGATAGAGAATTTTAATTGGAGAAAGTAATTTATTAGGGGATTTAAAATTCTTCCATTTAAAATTCACTGTTTGGATACTTTTACATGAGGAATTTAAATTTTTGGAATTTTAAAACAGAATTTTAAACAACTAAAAATATGAAATTTGAATTTCCTTCTAAAAGGTGAGAAATTGAAATTCTCTTCTTTATTAGAAGCTCTAAATGCATAATTTTTTGCTCCGTCTCAATCACCTACGTACTCCAACCTCCGCTACTCTCACGACACCACCCACCTTACGTGAATTTTCCGTGAATGAGGTTCAAAATTTTAAAAATGAAGAAATTCAATTTCTTTATCCAAACACAAAATTTTGAAAATACAAAAATTTTAATTGATGCATTTTAATTTCCCTGAATTTTAAATTTCCTGAAATTTTAAAATACTCCATCCAAACATACTCTAAAGTTAATTAAACCACTTTCATTTTCCTTCCCCTTTATTTTGCATTCCAGATTTTCTTTTCTGTTTCCTTCTTTTTACTTTCTAGTAATGGTTTAATATTCTTTTAAAAATAACTCCAATGCAAATTATTGTTGCCCTTGCAGCTTCTTCGTTTCAAAATCTTCCATGGACTTAAGTACTTACTAGTTGGCATGTGTATTGAGTGCCCTTCTCTTTAACTTGGAAGACAACGATAATAATGAGTTACTAGTACTAGGTTTTTTTTTTCATTGATGAATAACCATATCACCAACCTACTCATAATATAGGTAGTAATTGAAGTGTAAATACTCGATAAATAGTAAAGTCTAGGATGATAGAAAGTATGTTGCTTGCTAGTATATCGATTTCTTTGTTTGAAGATGGCTGTTATTTTAAAAAATAATAATTAATTTGTTAAAGAGAAAATTATTAATTACTCCTATTTTATTATAATTTAATATGTTTGTCATATTTTTATCAAGTGTAATTGAAAGATCATTGATAAAATAAAGTGTTAATTCAATTAAATATAATCGTTTTTTTTTAAAGGAAAATGTATCAAATGTATGTTGACCAATACCCTTAATGCTAGTTAAAAAAAACATAAAATTATTTAATATACTTGCAATTTTAAGTAACTGAAAATATTTTATAATATGTATTATATATTAAATTTTCTTAATACGTGTCTATAAGAAAACTTGTTGGTAAAATTAATTTTAAAATAAAAGATATTTTGTATTTTCCATTAATCTTAAAAAAAACTTCAAAAACTTTTTCAAAATAAAAATGTGTGGATAACTTAGACTGATAAAACTTCAAAAACCATTTGTTTTTCAAATATTCAAGTATTTTTTATGATCACTGCCTCATTTTTTTTAACAAACAGTATAATTTTTGGCATGTCGTTAATTGATTGCTTGACTTGATATATGAAATTGCCAACTTGTAGATAGAAGAAAACTTAGTTAAACTATTGAAGTTTCATGCTAATGAATAACATCACACACTGACATGGTACTGATTACTTTTGAATGAGATTCTTTGTATAATTAGTAGTATATTTGAAGGATTGGTATGTTAGGAATGTGTTCACAATAAGTCTATTATTAATTAAAAATTTAAGAATGTAAAGTAAAAATGAGCAGAGAAAAAAGAAGAAGGATTAATTGATGCAATGAATAATGATCATGTGGTTTAAACAGGAATCAAGTGTTAAGCAGCAGCATAATGGTGGGCTGTCACTTGGAAAGAAAACAGCTATGGCCACAGACACACACTGC
This sequence comes from Glycine tomentella, assembly GCA_007407185.1. Classification (NCBI taxonomy): domain Eukaryota; kingdom Viridiplantae; phylum Streptophyta; class Magnoliopsida; order Fabales; family Fabaceae; genus Glycine; species Glycine tomentella. The sequence continues at coordinate 196,664 of PYAF01004116.1, read as the reverse complement.
TCACTTTCCTCAACATGTCAGTTTAGACACTAAATTTGGCCATAAAATAAAATCACTCAGCAGAGACCTGAAATTGTTTAGTTATACATTTACAGCGTGAATTATTGGATAATTAATGTCTTAATTAACAATGATTAAAAGGGGTAGAATTTAATGTTGATAAAATTCAACCCTCTCAAAGAATCGATCTCTTGCAGGTTTTGTCGCTGTGACTCCTCCAATAGCGTCCAAGTTAGCCGGATTCCTCTGCTGCTAATAATATTATTACTTCGGGAGGTGTGCGAAGTTTTTATTTATTTCATTCATTCTGATTTATTACATTAGTTTAGTTCAATTAATTGTACTTTCTACCCCTCTTGCCCTATCATGGCCTCTTTTTATATTCCTCTTCTCACGTTTCAGCACGACGCTTACAACTCAACTTAATCCAAAAATGGCCATGATCTCATCCACGTGGCTTGTTTACCAACATTTTTATTTTAATCTCATCTGCTACCTTAGCTAAATTGGTGCTCATTATATGATTACTTTTTTGGTTTCCTTTTAACCGTAACCTTTGTTAGGTTCGGTATTAACAACATAGTAGCCATTATATTACCAAGTCCAAGGATATATAATTGAGGTTTAGGATCCTCTTTTTTTTCTTCTGCAATTAAAAGAGGAGGTAGTAACATTGTTCGATACAAATGAAAATAAATTAATTTTTAATTAAGTGATTTAGAATTTATATCTTGATTCGTCATTTAAATATGAAATAAATTATGTTAAAAATAAAACATTCATCTTGTGTATTTGATAAAAATTAGTCAAAATTTTCTATAAGAATAACTCCGTAACAATATCATGATTAATAAGAAAAATGAAGAGAGTGGGTAACTTTATTTTTTTATTTACAGTATTTATATTTATATTATTATAAATTTGGAAAAATCTTGTGTGTAGAATTGATAACGGTTAGCCTATGCAGCATGATTAATCTGAGAAGTGAACATAACGTCTCATTAAGTGGAGCTTAATAATATATAATTCGATAAAAAAAAAAAAAAGCATGGCCAATTAGATTAGGTTTCATGTGACAAGTGAAGCTTAGTTATGGAGAAGGGAAAATATGATTAATAAGTGTATTTTGTTTGGGTCCTTCAAAGTTGTATATCTGTACCGACTTCTCCAAATTCAAAAACATTTAGATGTAAAATCATGTGGCTGCTGGTGTTTGAGACAGCATTTTACCTTATTATTCGCATTTTATATGCATTGAGATAAACAAACAAGGATTGAGTCAGATGGCCCGGACTCTGATCCCCAGGTTGCTAATCAATTAACCCTCGGTAACTCATGGATAAGGTTTCCTTACACAATTACTACTACCATCGCAACTTTTTTTTATATTTAATAACATTCATTTTTAGCTGTTATTTAAGTGTTCACATGTCGTATATTTTAGGTAAGAATAAGGGGCAAAAAATAGTATCATTTGGGGGGGAATTTATTGTTGGAGGAGTGGCTTCTCTTTATTGGTGTCGTTTTGAATTAGAAAAATAGAGAGGTATGCAGGGAGCACGCGAGAAAGGAAGAAAAGATGTGTGTGTCAGCGATCATGTGAGGGTGAGGCTTCTCAATCAAGCTTGGGTTGGTTCCAAGGTGATACTAAAATTTTAGGATTTTTAATTTACTATTTTAATTTCATGGTTTTCATCCTTCCTTTCACACGTGCGTGGCTCACAAATGTTCTATTGCAAACATGGTACCACGTGCACCGTAGACAATTAATTGTGCACCCCCTTCACATAACTCATTAATGAAGGCTCTTGCTAATCAATAATCTTATCACATTGATTAAAGAATTAAAAAAAGTATTTAGTATAAAATTATAAGAAAACATAAAAAAATTATAAATATTGTAATTTTTTGTTTTTCAATAAAAAATTTACTTTAATTTTTTTAAGACTATCCTAATTATACTGTTTAACATTTTTTTTATGAAATAAGATCCATTACCTTGAGTTTGAATTTATTTTTCCTATTACAATTTTAACAAATATTTTGAACAATTTATTTTGAAGGAAAACATTTATGTACTCCTTTCTACTTAAATATAAGAAGAAATAACAATTTATGCTAATTAAGAAAAAGTCATCATTTGATTGTATTGATTTCATTTATAAAAATATTTTTTCCTAAGTTATTATTCATTAGAACTTAACATTGAGAATACAAAAGAGTCATGAAAACAAAATCCAAAGTAAATGTTGAACCAGAATTGTCCTTTGGGTTGTAGAAGGATGGATATACATTGAATGTGCCTTTATGCCCAAATGGGTGATAAACAATAAGAATAATGGGCCAAGTGATGTTTGAGTTTTAATATCAAATATCAAAACGTTTCCTCCTCTTTTTCAATGTCATAGATAGGTTGCCGAAACTGATATTTTAAATACGGAGCTATGGCCTGACTATTTTAGTTTTGTAGGTGCTACTTGGGTGTGGAGCTACTTAAATCTAATAATGAGGGGAATGAATGTTTGCTCAAGTCCTTGTGGCATCACTCAGATGCAATATTATGCTGCACTCTAATAAAGGTATGCTTGAAATTGAATTCAATTTCATATCACATGTATCTATTTCGTGTACCTTCTCAGTCCATAGTGCAATTCAAATTCTCTAACCCAAAAAGGTTTTAACAAAAGGTTGTACTCTGAAATAGAGGGTATCATTTTATCAACATGAGCCATAGCCTGAGTAGCCTAGTAAAACATAGACCCATTTTTATGTAGTATTCTGCAAGGAGCTTTACTTGTCACTTGTCAGTGTTTCAAGTCTATTATTTATTCTTTTTCAAACCACAGTGCATATAAGCTGTATAACATTCATTAACCTTTTGTTTATGCAGGCATTGCCAGTGTTTACTTTTTCGAACCAGGCTGGGCTTGACATGCTGGAGACCACCCTAGTTGCATTACAAGATATACCTTTGGAGAAAATATTTGATGATCATGGACGAAAAATTCTCTTTCCAGAGTTTCCCCAGATTATTCAACAGGTCCACTATTTTTTTGTAATAAAAGCATTGATTCCACACTTCCATATGGCTTGCTATTGGATGTTATTTTTTTACTAAATGTACGGCTACATATTTCTTGTATGTGTTGTTTAGTTATATTGCATATCAGATTATGCTTCACTTGATATATTATTTTTGCAGAGAGTCAACTTGCTTCTTCTTTTTTCCCTCTCTTTCTTTTGCCCATTTGAATTGGGGTATGCTGTCAACAGAACTGATGCTCTCTATTAATTTCTCCTTGTTTGGTAGGGTTTTGCATGTCTTCAAGGTGGTATTTGTCTTTCAAGCATGGGGCGGCCTGTCTCATACGAAAGAGTTGTTGCTTGGAAGGTGCTGAACCACGAAGAGAATGCTCATTGTATTTGCTTTATGTTTATGAACTGGTCTTTTCTTTGACATTATGTTCCGAGTACAGTAGTGCTTATTGTAATCTAAAGTGTTAGATAAAGATTTACTCAAGACACTTGAGCTTGTTGGTTGGTATTTTACTTAATTTGCACTAAATACTTGGATTGCACATTTTATGACTGTTTTATGTGTTATTAGTTTATGTAACTTGTTTCCTTGTTCAACCTCCAGCTAATATTTAATGCAATCTTTAGAAGTGTTGCACCGTCTAATGTAGGATAATTTTTTATAATGCCCTGAAGGTAGAAAATTGGTTGATCAACCTTAATTTCCAAAGTGTTGTCCTATCTTTATGTCGTGTGACAATGAGAGGATTTATTTCTTTCTATAATGTTTGGCTATGCATAATTTACAATTATCAAACAAACTGGGTTCTCGCAATCAAACAAAAAGATAAGTAGTATTAACTTAACCACAAGAATGATTGTTTCGATTAATAAGTTGGTAATCCTTTTGAGAAGGCAGGCTTGTTTTCTAGGCATTTTGTTAGTTAAATTGAAATACAATTGGATGTGAGGCAGTTCCTGTCAGGTCCTTTCTTCTCAGGGGAATATAAAACTCGGATGGACAGAAAAGAATAAATCTAAATGCAAGAAAACTTTCAATTACATGCACTTTATTCATTAAAACTTCTAAATTTATAAAGATGAACCAGTCTTTCTAGTTTCTATCTTTCAAGAAACACTTGGTTAGTAGGAGAAACAAATCTAATACAAAAGGCTATTACTAAGCTATGTATCGATATTGACATGATGTGCTTTGCTAATAGCCATGGAGGTGAAATGACATCCCAACACGTTTATTACATGATCAATTGATCAAAACTCTTATGGAGAGTTTGGATACGGAAATTTAAGCGAGTTATTCATTTAAGTGATTTTTTTTTTGTATTATGTTGTTTGGATGGTATATTTAAAAAATATTTGAAATTACAATAATTTATTAAAGTATTTTAATTACTTAAAATTATAGAATTTCAAATCTCAAAAAAAAAAAGTATGGATTTAAAATTTTTCATGCTCAGTTTTCCTCTCTCTCTCTCTCTCTTCATCTATTTAAATGCAAAAAAAGAAAGGATAAATTTTCATGCTCATAATATTGAAATTTTAATTTTAAAAAATACATTAAAAAATGAAAATTCTAATTTGGTGAAAATTGAATTGCCCTATACATCAAAACGAGTGTTTTTCACTGAAAACGTGAGAATTGATTTTCCAACACAAGAATAAACAGGGAAAAAGTCTACACATTCATAAAATTTAAAATTAAATTGGTTAATACTTTATCAACTTCATTCTAACAATACTACTAACATTGATTTTAATTTTTTCAAGTATACAGTATAGCTGTCTACTTACTCTTTTGTTTTTATTTTTAAAAGGTTATTTAATAGAGAAAGTACGCATGCGAAGAGGTCATGATTGTGTCCTAGTAACCTTTTGTGTATTTTAAGACTCTGATCCGCGCATTATCTTCCCTCGTTTTCTATTCTTTTTGCCATATTTCCCCCTAATGCAGTGCTCCGGTTTCACTCACAAACACAGAAATCATGCCCCACTCCTGTAAAGACGGTTTTGCCCCCATTTCAAACATAAGTTTGCATTTATAATTTATGCACTAGTGGAGTAAATAAAGCTAGAGCTCCAAATAACTATTACTGTCAGTGTCAATGTAAAATGAATGATGGCATTTTGACTTGACAAAGTTGAGATGCTTCAACCAAGGAGTCCATTCAACACCATTGCATTGGGGAATCAAAGGAAAGGGGATAATTTTAAAAAATATATATATATTAAATAAAAATAAAATTTAATTTAATATTTGAAAAGTATAAGTTATAGCATAATCTATTATATCTGAATTGAAAATTATAAATTATATTATAACTTTTTTCTGTTTTTTCATTGAAATAGGAAATTAACACAACTTTAAAGTTGTAAGAAATTTATTTCATTGAAGTCATAAAATATTTCATAATTTTAATTTTTTTTAGCATAACTTTAAAGTCATAGCGATTCAAAATAAATTCATAAATAATTTTAATTACATAAAAATAAAAATAAAAAGTAACAGAGAATATTTTGATTACGGATCAACGAGTGTGACATGGGCATGGAATTGAAGAGATTTAGCGACGACGGATCCCGCAACGCCACCTCCTAGGATCACCACTCTCTTCCCATCTTTTTCCAGTTCGATCCTTTACTTCTCTTCTGTTTCGAGAACAATAAGATAAGATGAGAAAATTAATTGTTTCTTTATAAACTATTATTCGAACTAGTATGATTTTAGAATGCTTTGATTTGTTTTTATCCTCGCTTTTTTTTTATAAAAAAGAATAAAAACAAATCATGATTGGTAATTATTATAAAAATGATATTTATTTTAATATTTTCTAAAATATTAAACAAAACTAACAAAGAAAATATACATTAATTATTAAATAATTAAAATAAAAAACTATTTACGATTTTATTATTAAAAAAATTCTTACAACTTTAAAACAAAAAAATCGTAAAATACTTAATAACTACAATGAAAAAAAAATTCCTTATAACTTTAAAGTACTTTAAAGTCCTGTTAAAAAAAATTATAAAATATTTTATAACTTCAATAAAAAGAAAAAAAAAATATTCCCTTACAACTTTAAAGTAGTGCCGGAAAAAAAAATAAAAAATTAAATTCATAAATTTTTTTCAACTTCAATAAAATCCTAATTTTCAATTCAGAAATTATAAATTATCTTGATTTATCCATTTCAAAGTATTAATTTAAATTTTACTACTTGATAATTTTTTTAACAAATTACCCCCCTTTTTCATGGTCTCGCCCCCATTGCATGCATGCCACTGCCAGCGTCTACAACTCTATAATAAAGATAATGTGCAGGTTTCTACCAACTGGTTATAGATACCTAACTAGAGAATGGGGATGATAAAATACGGAGAAACAAGAAACTTGGGTTGAGTCCTTTCTTTCATGTGAGTTTGGTTTGCAAGCTTTAAAATAAGAAATTATAGAGAGATATTTTTTTTATATTTTTTTTGCAATTTATTATCTATCCGTATACACAGTTCAGTAGAATTTTTTTTAGATTGTCGTAAAATGGATAATATATGTGAATAACATAAAAGGAGAACGAATTATTTATTTATTTTAGATACAGTATATTTTTTAAATAAAAAAGTGAGAGATAAAATTTAAAAATAAGTATGCATCATTTTATTTATTCATTTTTGAAAAAATGTTTTAGTTATATTTATTTGAAATTTTAAGATAATATTAGTTACTAGTTTGTTATTTTATTTCTCTTAAATATTTTATCCACTTATCATAAATAAAAATGTAATAATAAATTCATATTAAAATAATAAATAATTTTAATATAAATAAATACATTAATTATTTTTTAAAATTATATGTTGCTTCTTACGTAGATAGATATTAATAAAATAAATAACACATACAATTATAATTGAATTGGTTATGGAAATAAAACAAAGTTTAACCTTATACTGTTATTATTGGTAGGTCTAAAACTTAGGTTTTTTTATCTGTCTCAGATAAGGTATGAAAGAAGTGGTTTGATCCTAAGCTAAAAGGGAGATTTTGATAAAGTATGTTGTAAAAGTCATATTCTCTCTTATGTTATAAGATGTTTTAAGTTTCTTAATGCTATTTGCAGTTAGATTAAGAACCTCATAACAAGATTTTATGGAGTGAGAATACTCAAGAAGAGAAGATTTGTTGACTAGGAGAAATTGTAAACATCCAAAAGGAGAAGGGGACTAAGCTTCAGAAATAGAGAAGCATTCAATATAGTTCTTTTGGCTAAGCAACACTAAAGATTGGCCAATTGCAACAACTCTCTAATGACCCAAGTCTTAAAAGCAAAGTATTTTCCTTACTCAAGAGCTATGGAGGCAAAACATGGACTCTGGCAAGTTTTAGATGGACAAGCATTCACTCTACTAAGGATATTCTAAATGAAGGCACATTGTAGAAAGGTGGGAAATGAGATTTTATACAAGGGTGTGACACGACGAGTGAGTTACAAGAACATGAAACTATAAAGTTAGTATTCAGATACCTGATGAGATTGACCTAAATCTCAAAGTTTTAGAACTCTTTCACAATGAATCTCAATCATGAGATGAACATAACATCTAGAACTTATTCCCACAAACTATTGCTACAAATATTCTAGATATTCCTGTGAGGATCAACCATCTATAGACCAACTCACTTGAAAACATAGAAATGATGGCTTGCACTATGTGAAATCTAGGTATCACCAAGCTCTCCAAAAGATAATAAGGACAAAAAGCTTCTTATAGAGCTAATATTGACTTGTTGCGACAAAAAATTAATATGGAAGGTCCAAGTAGTTCCCAAATGCTATAATGTTATTTGGAGAGTATGCAGGAATATTGTGTCTGTGAGGCCTAATATTCAAAGAAAGATGAGGGATATTGATCCTATCTGTCCTTGTTGTGTAGAGGACTTTGAGTAGATGGAACATGTATTCTTTCAATGTAAGGAAGTGCAATTCAGTTGGTTTACTAGTCCAATGAGTGGTAGATTGATGAGTGCTCACTATGACTCGTTTAAACAATGGCTTATAGATTGTTTTCGGCCACATGATGATGAGTTCATAAAGAACATTTTTGGTATTTTTTGGTCTGTTTGGCTCATAAGAGATAAATGGATCTTAATTTGAAAAAAAAAGTGTCTTTGTATATAGATTCTTCTGAATAAAACTTTCTTTGTGACATGTTAACAAAAAGATAACCTAACCCAAGTTGTTGATACCCACCCCAAGGTAGGGGTGCTTATTAGTATGGATCCACCTAAAAAATTTGACAATTCAAACCAAACCAATAAAATTAGTTTAGATTTTTTTAGTTCGACTCTAATCTGAACTAAACCAATTAGAACCAATGACAATTGGTTTGGATATTGGATTAAGAATGTTCAAATTCGAATCAACCCAAAATAAACCGAATATGTATATTATTATTTTTTAATGCTTAAGTTACTTATATATTTTATGTCGTTTTGTATAACTCCTTTGTGTTTTATGTCCATCATACACACTCACATATACTTTGACACTTTCTTTTTTTTTTGCTTTCTCACATAACCCTAAAAGGGTGGCTCACATGCAAACCCAGAGCCTCCTTTACCTGTAGTTCTCCCTCCTCATAACGGTCATTGACGTTGTCAAACCTCCTCTGAACCTCCACCCAGTCAGCATTGTCAGTACAACTTTGACATCTAGACCTTTTCACGATGGATTTGACTAATTTGATGTATGTCATAAAATTATTTATTAATTTTGGGACAAAACTATTATTTATATTTTTAAAAAAATGTTTTTATTATTTTTATCGGATATTTGATGAACTGAATTGAATAACTAGTTTAACATTAATTTGATTTGGTTTGAGTTAGGAGGAAAAAAATCTAAAATCCAAACCAAATCAAATAGATTAAAATCAATAGTTCGTTTTCTCCTATGTTAGGAGAAAACCTATGTTAGGGATCCATTTTGTGTTAAAATCCAAAAATTTTTGGACCGGTAGTTTAAGTAAAATTTTTTATTAAAAAAATAAAATAAAAATAAGACCTATGTTAGGGATCCATTTTGTGTGTTAGGGCTCATTTTGTGTGTTAGAGGCCCATTTTTTCCATCTCTTAATTTTAATATTATTTGTATTTTAAAAAATTTGTGTATTAGAGGCCCATTTTTTTCATCCCTTAGTTTTAATATTATTTGTATTTCAAAAAATTTATGTATCAGGAGCCCATTTTTTTCATCCGTTAATTTTAATATTATTTGTATTTCAAAAAATTTGTATGTTAGGGATCCATTTTTTTGTGTGTTAGAGACTCATTTTTTTATCCCTAGTTTTAATATTATTTGTATTTCAAAAAATTTGTGTGTTAAGGACCCATTTTTTCCATCTCTTAATTTTAATATTATTTGTATTTCAAAAAATTTGTGTGTTAAGAGCCCGTTTTTTCTATCCCTTAATTTTAATATTATTTGTATTTCAAAAAAAATGTGTGAAAAATGTGTGGTAGGAGCCCAATTTTTCCACTTTGTCCCGGGTCAAAAAATTTTCAGGACCGACCCTGACTGAATCGAATAACTCGTTCAACATTAATTTGATTTGGTTTGAGTTAGGAGGAAAGAAATCAAAAATGAAACCAAATCAAACATATTAAAATCAATATTCATAGTTCGTTTTCTCCTAAACCCGACTCATGAATATTCCTACGTGGACTCCTCCTTAATCAAGTGATGTTTTTAAAATTAATATATTGATTTTGTTGTAAAGCAAGGTACGAGCGCAAGTCCTGGTTTAATGCGTAGAGAGACTTTCAAGGAAACACGTTAGCAAAAGCTACTAACATCAATCAAAACTACACATCTCCTAAACTAGTTGAGGCTCTATTTATGAGATGAGCTATTCAAACAACTATACGTCTTTCTTTTACTAATATTATAATTGAGACACATTGCTTACAGATATGTCAACAATGGCAGGGAAAAAGGACTGATCCTATATCTTATTTCCACACATTTTGGAAAACGATTGTAGAGTGTTGAGTGAGCAACTCTCAACTTTTGATATTGTGTTTATAAAGAGGGCGGGAAATATAGTAAGTTAGCAAATTTAGCGTATGATTTTCAGAAAAGAATTCAGGGATGAAGAAGGACCATATTAGGTGGACTTTCTTTTCTTGGCTGATGTACAATTTTTTTTGTGCAATGAAATCTAATACTATATTTCTTTAAAGAAAAATATAAATGACTGAATAAAAAATTTCACATAAAGATAATGTAGGACAAGAGAAAAAGTACAATGTAAAAACATGAAAAATAAATGCATTATATGCAGGTAGTAAGCGGTTAAATAAATATGAGAAGTGGCGAAAGTGGCGCCGCTGGAGAAGGGTAATTCGGTCTATTGGTCCAAACTGTCTCTTGTCTCTTGTCTCGTGCAGTTCAATTATTAATTTTCATTTTTTTGATAATAAAAAATAACAGTGCCGGATTTGGGTACAGAGTGAGGAAGCAAGCAACAATGAAAACAGTGAGCAAAAGAAAGAAAGGCTGAAAACAGCGCACCACTCCTGAGCTAGCTAGGGTTTCCACTTTCCCCATTTCCTCTCTCCTTCGTCTTCGTCTTTCTAGAAAAGCAAAAAACAATTCACACTTTCACAGTGCCAAAGATTCTCTTCTGCCAATTTCACTTCACACATCCATCCATCCATGTCTTGAAACGATGCTTCGCAGATCAAGCAGAGTCGGTTCCAATTCGCGCAACCCCATGGACGGAGATCGGTGATCCGGCGTAGCAGATCGTTGCACGAGATTCATCACGTGAGCTAGAAAGCGAAACTAGAAGTAGAAGAAGGTACTTGGTAGTTGGTTCTTTTCAAGGTTTGATTTTGGATGTGGAAATAATGTCCTGCAAGGATGGTAGCAGAAACGGAAACGGAAACGGAATCGGAATGGATAACGGGAAGTATGTCCGTTACACGCCTGAGCAGGTTGAAGCCCTAGAAAGGCTCTATCATGATTGCCCCAAACCTAGTTCCATTCGCCGCCAGCAGCTTATTCGCGAGTGCCCTATTCTCTCCAACATTGAGCCCAAACAAATCAAGGTTTGGTTCCAGAACAGAAGGTACCTACCCTAAACTAAAGTTACCGTTTTTACAATTACTTTACTTTTTAAATTTTAATGTTGTTACTTATTATGTTGAGTTGAGGTAACTGTTTTTTGTTTTGTTTTTGTGAGTTGTTCAGATGTAGAGAGAAGCAGAGGAAGGAGTCTTCGCGGCTGCAAGCTGTAAATAGGAAGTTGACTGCCATGAACAAGCTTCTCATGGAGGAGAATGATAGGTTGCAGAAGCAGGTCTCTCAACTCGTCTATGAAAATGGCTATTTTCGTCAACACACCCAGATTGTAAGAATTTTGTTTGTTATTGGATTTTGTAATTTTGTTATTAATGAGGCCCAAATTAAAAGACCCCAAATTTGAATATTTATTTGTGTAGTTTTAGCAAATTGCGCTTTTAATTGTTCATCTGCCCTTTCCCTTTTATAGTTTTTTTTTTTTTTTTTGTATGTGAATGCTTTAGAATTTGAGTTAGAATGGTGCTTTATTTGCAGACAACGCAGGCAACCAAAGACACAAACTGTGAATCAGTTGTGACGAGTGGTCAGCACAATTTGACAACCCAACATCCCCCACGGGATGCAAGTCCTGCAGGGTTAGTGGGACTATCATTATTGGCTCCCATTCTGTCACTTTGTCTGAGACAACTTGGTTGTGTATTAATGGCTTATGGAATCATGTCTTATTCTTTTTCCCAGGCTTTTGTCCATTGCAGAAGAGACTTTAGCAGAATTTCTTTCTAAGGCTACTGGGACTGCTGTTGAGTGGGTCCAAATGCCTGGAATGAAGGTATCCCAGTAACTCTTTTCTTTTGTTGACCAATTAATTATTTTATTCTTCACTTATTTAATTGGGATAAACCATAAACAGAACATTAAAGGAATTGTAAAATTGTCATCTTCGAATAACTCACCACCCATGTTCTGATAATCTTCTTTCTCAATGATTCCCATTCTTTCGAATAAATTAGTGGCATACATGTTTCTATAAACATTTATAAAATCATGGTTCTTCACTAATTCTTGTTGAATGTGCACAGCCTGGTCCGGATTCCATTGGAATCGTTGCTATTTCTCATGGTTGCACTGGTGTGGCAGCTAGAGCCTGTGGTCTAGTGGGACTAGAACCCACTAGGGTAAGTGATCGAACTATTATTTATATTTACTGCTGGTTTGCCTTGAGTTTATCATTCACATGATCAAACATACTATTTCCAGGTTGCAGAAATCCTCAAAGATCGGCCTTTGTGGTTTCGTGATTGCCGAGCTGTTGATGTTCTCAATGTGCTGCCCACAGCAAATGGTGGAACCATTGAGCTGCTTTATATGCAGGTAAAGTAAAAAATTATAGTGCTCGGATGAAGACTTTTATCTTAATGAATCGGAACCAAATCACTTATTTATATGCTTACTTGTTGCCATTGATGATCAGCTATATGCACCAACCACATTGGCTCCTGCTCGAGACTTCTGGTTGTTGCGCTACACTTCTGTTTTAGAAGATGGAAGCCTAGTGGTAAATGAACAAAAATTCTTATCCAAAAATTTGTATTTGATTAGATATTGTAGTTAATAATAGATCTCACCTGTGAATCTCCTAGTCCCACAGTTAAGTTCTCCTTCTATGCATATGTGTCTAAATCATTCTTAATGTGTGCCTTAGATCTGTGAGAGGTCTCTCAAAAATACTCAAAATGGTCCAAGCATGCCTCCTGTGCAGCATTTTGTTAGGGCAGAGTTGCTGCCTAGTGGGTACCTGATCAGACCTTGTGAAGGAGGTGGTTCCATCATCCACATTGTTGATCATATGGATTTAGAGGTACATTAATTTGAATTGTTGCATCAAAATATATATATTTTTGTTTTGTATTTAACTTCAAAATTGAGCATGTTTATACTATTGTTAGCCATGGAGTGTGCCAGAAGTGCTACGCCCACTGTACGAATCATCAACAGTACTGGCTCAGAAGACAACTATGGCGGTATGGTTGCTGTGTCTCTTTTCCTGATGATACAACTGCATGTGTTTCTTTTTGTCCCTGTTTATGTCTATATGATTGTAATATTTAATTTTATAGTAACAATAGTATTGGTTAATTATTGTCCCTGTTTAATGTTAGAAAAATAGGTTACCTTCTATCTATTGTACCAGCTACTGTTCTGTTTTTGACTTTTGGTGTATCTACTCTGTGTTGATTAGTTGGCAGTAGGCTAGGTATACTCACTGCACTTCTTTGTGCTTCTCTTGTAAGCTACAGTTATGTGTATTTATAATTGAACCAGCTGAGTGTTTGGTGAAGGCAATCAAGCTTTTCATGTGAAGCTTCTTCCTATAGTTATATTTAACTGATTTAAAAGGACTATGGCATGTTTAAGTCTTTTTCTTTTCCACGTAGGCCCTACGTCATCTAAGGCAGATTTCACATGAAGTTTCTCAGTCCAACGTCACTGGGTGGGGTAGACGACCGGCAGCACTACGAGCTCTTAGCCAAAGATTGAGCAGGTTAATATATTCTATGACAGGGGTGTGGTTTTGTTCACATTTTTTGCAAATAAATTTAGAATCTCACATCTATTTTATGTTATGCCAGGGGTTTCAATGAGGCACTCAATGGGTTTACCGATGAGGGATGGACAACAATTGGCAATGACGGTGTAGATGATGTTACTATTCTAGTGAATTCATCCCCTGACAAGTTAATGGGTCTGAATCTTTCCTTTGCCAATGGATTTCCGTCTGTCAGTAATGCAGTGCTATGTGCCAAAGCATCCATGCTATTACAGGTCAGGATCCTAAGAAATTTCATTGAATTTCCTTTATATTTATAAAATAAAATAAAAATATGGATAATCAAATAGGTTTGTTTTGTTGCTGCACACAATTTTTGTACAAGGACACAGGTCAAGCTCATTATTATATTGTAAATATCCAGTACATAATGTTTACTGCATTGTCTTTGCTTTGCATTAGTAGTTGAGCACATGTTCTATTGAAAAATAAAATTATGTCATCCAAATTTTCACTGATAGTGAGTGGTAATCACCGAAGGCCTAGTTAATAAAATATTGCTCAGATGGGATAAGAACTTGTTTGATCAAGTAATCAACCTTCCTAGTCAATTATCAATTATTGGTGAACATGCCTGATAAGAACCTTGGGAGAACCACACGACAAAAGCTAGCTGGTGTAGTTGGACAGCCCAAGGCCTTATAAACCCCATACTTCCAATGTGGGATTCAAGTTCCATACCTTGCAATTAGATTCTAACAATGATCTATTTGTGATATTATTATTATTAATGCCCTTTGCTTGTCCTGCTGTTCTCCTAAACCAAAGCATCTCCTAGAGAATTTGTCAAACTGAAATACGGTTTCAGTTGCAGATATCCAATTGTTTATATTGATTTTTAGTTCTAAACGTTATCCTGATATTTGACTGTTTCCATGTGCGATTTCTCTTGTCCAGAATGTGCCCCCTGCCATTCTCCTAAGATTCCTGCGGGAGCATAGATCAGAATGGGCAGACAACAATATGGATGCTTACACAGCTGCTGCTATTAAAGTTGGCCCTTGCAGCCTATCGGGATCCTGTGTTGGAAACTATGGAGGTCAAGTTATACTCCCCCTAGCACACACAATTGAGCATGAGGAGGTGATAAATTGGAACTAACTATGCTAGATGTAGTAATAATTTTTCAATTTGACATTTACTAATTTCTATCTTCTTTGTGCTAGTTTTTGGAAGTCATTAAATTGGAAGGAATTGCCCATTCTCCTGAAGACACAATAATGCCCAGAGAAATGTTTCTTTTGCAAGTAAGTTATTTTTTCCCTCTTGTTACTTGCTCTATGCTTCACTTTTTCATAGAGGCCAGTTACCCAGTTTCCTTGTTCTGATTTATGCACATAGCACTAATATGTAAAAGCATGTTTTGATACACTTAGTCATAACACTTACGTGAAATTTGGTTCAGGTCTTGGCATTTTTATTTTTTCGTCTTATCTCTATGTTTTAAACTAGTTAAGGAGTTTATCTTGAAAAACTTATACTCTTGATAAAAAATATGCTTGGAAACTTGAAATACTTATCACAATTCACATTGCTCACTTTATCTTTAATTGATTTATATCAACATAAATATGAACAACACCTTTAACCCAAGCTAATTGGGGTCGGTGTCTTTCATTGATTTATGATGAGGGAAAAAAATATTATATCCTCAAGCCTCTTGAATGCATAGCTTGCTAGTTTACTTCTGTATTCGTTGGTCTCTAGCTGTTAGAATGGGGAACCTTCTGTTCATAACATTCTAATGGTTTATGGGACACCTTTGTGATTTTCTCTCTTATAATTCATTTATTGTTGTTTTGGTAGCTCTGCAGTGGAATGGATGAGAATGCTGTTGGCACCTGTGCCGAACTTATATCTGCTCCAATCGATGCTTCATTTGCTGATGATGCCCCCCTTCTACCTTCTGGATTTCGCATCATTCCTCTTGAATCTGGAAAGGTTTGCGTCATAGTCATACATTGTTGAACCAGCTTATTATATTTTTTCCGACAAGAATCTTTTAATTATTGCTATGCAATTTTTGCAGGAAGCTTCCAGCCCCAATCGCACCCTTGATCTTGCATCTGCCCTTGACGTTGGTCCCAGTGGAAACCGAGCTTCAAATGGATCTACTGGAAATTCCAGCTGTATGAGATCTGTGATGACAATAGCATTTGAATTTGCATTTGAAAGCCATATGCAAGAGCATGTGGCATCTATGGCACGCCAATATGTTCGGAGCATTATATCATCGGTCCAAAGGGTAGCATTAGCACTTTCTCCTTCTCATTTGAGTTCACATGCAGGGCTTAGGTCACCGTTGGGTACACCTGAAGCACAAACCCTTGCTCATTGGATCTGCAACAGTTATAGGTTTGTCAAATTTACTGTCTTCGCATACTGAGGATCATGCAATGCATTTAACCCTGTGTGATAGGCTGATAACATTGTTATTCTTGATTTTTATAAGAGAGCCAAAATTAATATTCTCTCATTAAATAAAGAAACTAAGTTAATGATAGGTTTGGTGAGTTACATCAACATCACCTTTAACTCATGCTAATTGGGGTCGGTGGTAGATGAGCCTGTATGCAGAGTGAAATTTCCTCTTTCCTGATTGTCAGTTCTTGTCTTCCAAACAAATCCCACCTCCTTTATGTTTGCATATTTGCATGGAATAATCTTACCAGCACAGATGCTGAGTTCTTTAAGATGCATGGGCAGCATGGCACCAAGTTTTGAAGTAGTTTATTACTTCTAAGTTTCTAACTGGTTGGCACTGGAAGTCATGCAAATACTCAAATTGTTAAATCTAGTGTCATAATTCATCAAATACTCTTACAAGGATTAATCGAGAGACTTCGGTCTAAAATTCAAGACCTGCATATGAATTAGATTGTCATTTTTTCCGTCTTTCATGAACTCACAGTACTCACAAATTTGTGATCCAGAATTTCCCTCCCTATTTTTATATTTTTTTAAAATGCTGTTAATAAAATCATGGATTGTTGCTTTGGTTCAAGCTATAATGCATAGGGTTTATTTTCTAATGTAGTGATCATTTCAGCCTTTTTGGGCTTCTCTTCTCCTTAAAAGGAAAAATTAGCCCAAACAAGTTTTTAAGCTCTTGAATATATATATATATATATATATATATATATATATATATATATATTTAGAGTAAAAAAAAAGAAAAAGACCTGCAATAGAAAGCTAACTTGAGAAGTTTTACCTTTAAAGAGAAGAGAAGCTCAAAAAAGTGGACTCAAGTGTTAGCAAATTTAGTTTTGTGGTTTTATGGAGGTATTAGCAGTTTGTTACTTCTAGTTTGTAAGTTCCAGCTGAGAACTCAAAGAAGTTACTGTAATTGTTATGTACCTCCTCTTTTTCAATGTCATGCATAGGTTGCCGAAACTGATATTTTAAAAACAGCTATTGTCTGACTATTTAGTTTTGTAGGTGTTATTTGGGTGTGGAGCTACTTAAATCTAATAACGAGGGGAATGAATCTTTGCTCAAGTCCTTGTGGCATCACTCAGATGCAATATTGTGCTGCACTCTAAAGGTATGCTTGAAATTTAATTCAATTTCATAGCGCATGTATCTATTTCATGCTTATAAAAAAATATATCTATTTTGTGCTCTGTCCATAATGCAATTCAAATTCTCTAACTCATAAAGGTTTTAAAAAAAGGTTTTACTCTGAAATAGAGGGTATCATTGTATC
This sequence comes from Glycine tomentella, assembly GCA_007407185.1. Classification (NCBI taxonomy): domain Eukaryota; kingdom Viridiplantae; phylum Streptophyta; class Magnoliopsida; order Fabales; family Fabaceae; genus Glycine; species Glycine tomentella. The sequence goes on along the minus strand of PYAF01004116.1, from coordinate 179,227 downwards.
AACATGGGCTATAGCCTGAGTAGTAGCCTAGTAAATATGCGAGATGACTTTGTATTATGCTGGCCTAAGTTAAATTTGCCCTTACCTGGTCCAAGAAAAATTTGCCCCAACCTCAACTATAGACCCATTTCTATGTAGTATTCTGCAAGGAACTTTACTTGTCACTTGACAGCATTTCAAGTCTATTATTTATTCCTCTTCAAACTATAGTGCATATAAGGTGTATAACCCAAGACGGATGACATGTTATTTATTACTGTCTAATTTTGTTCTAACAGTGGAAATGGCTTGAAATAAGTTTCAACTCTAATCATGGTATTCTATCTTGTTCGAGGGCACATTCTTTTAACTTTTGTTTATGCAGGCATTGCCAGTGTTCACTTTCTCGAACCAGGCTGGGCTTGACATGCTAGAGACCACTCTAGTTGCATTACAAGATATAACTTTAGAGAAAATATTTGATGATCATGGAAGAAAAATTCTCTTTTCAGAGTTTCCGCAGATTATCCAACAGGTCTACTTTATTTTTATTTTTGTAATAAAGCATGTATTCCATTTCCATAAGGCTTGCTATTTAATGTTTTTTTTTTACTATATGTATGGCATACACAGTTCTTGTATGTGTTCTATAATTATTCTGCATCTTGGATTATGCTTCATGTGGTAAATTATTTTTGCAGAGGCTGAACTTGTTCTTTTTTCCCCTTCTGAATTGGGGTATGCTGTCAACAAAACTGATGCTTTTTATTAATTTCTCCTCTTTTGGTAGGGTTTTGCATGTCTTCAAGGTGGTATTTGTCTTTCAAGCATGGGGCGACCTGTCTCATACGAAAGAGTTGTTGCTTGGAAGGTGCTGAATGAAGAAGAGAATGCCCATTGTATTTGCTTTATGTTTGTGAACTGGTCTTTTGTTTGACATCTTGTTCTGAGTACACTTGGGCTTATTGTATCTAAATGTTAGATAAGGATTTACTCTAAGACACTCGTGCTTTGTTGGTTGGTGTTTTACTGTATTTGCACTAAATACTTGGATTGCACATTAAATGACCATTTATGTCTTAGCCATAACTTGTTTCCTTATTCAACATCCAGCTAATATTTATGCATTATTAAGAAGTGTTGCTGCTTATGTGGGATAAACTTGTTTTATGATGCCCTTGACCTGAGGAGGAAAATTGGTCGATCAACCTTAATTTCCAAGGTGTAGTCATATCTTGTCATGTGATGATAATGGGATGATTTCTTTCTTTCGATATTGTTGGGCTATGTGCATAATTTGCAATTATCAAACAAACTGGGTTCTCACAATCAAACAAAACGATAAGTAGCAATATTAACTTAAGCCCACGAATGATTGTGTTGATTAACTAGTTGGCCTTTCTTTTGAGAAGGTAGGCTTGTTTACTACTACATTTTGTTTCATAGAAAGACGATTGGATGTGAGGCAGTTCCTGTCAGGTCCTTTTCGTTTCAGGAGAATATAACTTGGATGGACAGATGATTAAATCTAAATGCAAGAATGATGCATCATGTAGGCTGTGACTGGTTGGACAGAGAAATAAAAGTCAGAAGATGGAAATGACGTGATGAAGTTTGGTATGAGAGAGTAGAGTTACAGATGGTGGTGGGCTTATAGTTTAAAATTTCCATCTTTCTTGTTACACGAAATCGATTTTTAAGGTAAAAAAAATGATTTTCTAGACAAATTATTTTCTTAAAAAATATTTTTTGTCACTTATTTTTTCTTAAGTTAAACAACACAATGTATCATTTTATTTTTATTCTATTTCTTCTTTTTAATTTTTTATTTTATTTTTATCTAATTTTTCTTATCTAAATCAAACACAAAAAATAAGCACCTTGCGTGTCAACAATGGTAGATCTTTAAGCTCAAGAAAAGTGGTCCAGGACAACGGAAATCAATACTTTCTGGTGTCGCATCAAAGGTTATAAAAAATTGTACTCTATACAGTGTGTATATATATAAAGATAAATGCTAATTAGGTCTCTTAAGAGTATTATTTAAGAAATTTAAAGTATTTTTTTTTATTGGAATGCGATAAATTTTGCAGTACATGATTTCTTTTACGTTATATGATTTTCACAATATTTTTTCTTTTAATTTCTTAATGAGTTTTAGTTACATGTCGGGGGTAATTGAGCTTCGAAATTATGAATGTCATTGAGTCAACATCTCGTAATAACGATGAGATTTACTTCTGCGTGGACCTATATACTATATAGAGATGAAAAATGAAAATGATATGCCTCACAGCACCTGAGCCGTGGAAAAGGAAAAGCACACATCATTTCCCCGAAATCAAAACTTTATTTTTTATTATTTTTACATAAAATATAAAATTAGAGGTTATTAAACTACACCTGTTCCTCTTGGCCAAAACTCATGTATTACCTTTTGTTTCTTAAGGGTGTCATTGGAAGTTAAATATTAGAAAGAAAAGATAGAGTGGAATAGTGGATAATTTTTTCATTTCTAATAGATATTCTCTATTTTGATAATGTTTAAAAATAAAAGAAATAACATAATAGATTGACATAAATTTAATATTCTCGTCTTTTATTCATTTTTTTATAAATATCATATAACTTTTTTTAAAAAAAGAAAAGAAAATATGCTCTTTTCTGTTAATCACTGAAACATAACTCCCAAACACATCTAATATGACTGAGTTTATGTAGAATTAATTATTTATCTACTCCAGAAGTTTAAGACTTAATAATAATAATAATAATAATAATAATAATTATTATTATTATTATTAATGTGTGGATGCATGATTCTCTTCGTCACGTGTATTAATTACACCTAGGCTTAATGTGATTCACATAATCAATGCTTTTATTTTTATTTTTATATAATACATATTCATTGCTTTAGCACTGCCAGATGTATACGTTAATATCTTTATCCTCTTTATTTGCAGATCCTTACCGCAATTCAGTATGAGAGAAGCTTCAACTTTAATTAATCACTATCTTTCATGCAACAAACTTCAACTACTTTCCTTCTACCTTTTTGTGGTTCACTCCTCGTGAAATGAAAGTTCATGTATGTGGAGGAAAGGTCTCGTATATGTAGCTCGTTCCTTTCCTTCTTTTTCGAGTAAATAACGTTACCACAAAAGAAGAAAGCCGAAGCAAAGTATCGACATATGGTTTCACTATGCTAGCATGTGAATACCCCACAAGATGTATTGGTGCTCACTAAGTATTGGACCACATCTCATCGATTGCTAAAAAAGGAAGAACTTTTTAGAAATGAAAAGAAACTTATTCACTACCATGAATTATGAATGAATATACCGATACCTAATTATCATTCTAACCAAAGGGGGAGTTTCTAAAAAAAAAAAAACATTGTGTATATAGTTTGTCACATTCGTATCTAAACCGAACATGAAAATTACGATTTTGTTATGATTATGTCAAACTTAACTTTTAAGATTCATTGACTCACCAATTACATGACATCAATAAAGTATTCATTGAGTATATAGTTTTGTACTTGTATTTTATTTATTTGTGTTACCCCTCACATGTTACATCCCACCTTTTTATAATAAAGAAAGAGGAAAGAGAAACTTATATTAGGGTAAGAGTTAGAACCAATCATAAAAGCAAGTATGTATAAGGTAAAATGAGCTGTACAAAAAGAAATAGTGTAGACTGTAGATAAAGTGTCTACGTGAATAGTATTGCTCATGGTGGACAGGAGAAATTTTAATTTTAAAAACCTTTTCTTTTCTACACTATAATATATATATATATATATATATATATATATATATATATATATATATATATATATATAATATTGAGGAGTAGCTAGGTATAATTAAATTATTTTTTAACCAGTTTTTTTATTAATAATTAAATTTTAGTTAAATCTTCTCAATATTGCCAAGCTAGGCCATTAGTTAATTCAAAGTTTTATAAAGTAGGGTAGGGTTTGTTTGTTTTAAAGGTATGTAAAATTTATTTTAATTGTTAAACATAATTAGGATGCATGTCTTAATCGCAGACATAAAATTACATTGAAACGAGTGTTTTTCATTGAAAACGTGAGAATAGATTTCTAACACAAAAATAAATAGGGAAAAATTCTACACATTCATAAAATTTAAAATTAAATTGGTTAATAATTTACCAACAACTACACTAAAATATAAACAAATATTAATTGCAAATTATACACGAACGCTTAATTTATATAAATTTTAATATGTATGATCAATATGACAATAACATATAAATTTGTTAAATTCACCATATATATTCGATCCATAAAATGTTTTTAAGCAGAGTGAATGTCTAAGATTTATTCCTAGATCAATTGATAACATGTGTCACCTTTAACAACTTTTAACAAAAAAGTAAAACTTATGAATTTAACACCATTAGATTTAAACTCTCATAAAATGGATAATTTTTAAAATTAAATTAACCACATTGCTTTATTTTGAAATACGAAATGTACGTTTTTTAAAATATGAATAAATATATATTACTAGATTATATACTCACAAATAAATCATCTAAAATAGGAGCAAAATTATTCAACATTGGATGGACAAATTTATTTTTTATAAAAAAATATTAAATGTATCATTTAATTTATTCAATATATATATAAACGATAAACAATTATATATACTTTTCTTTATATATTTTAAAAGTATATATTATGTTAATTTTTCTATACTTAAATAAATAGTTTCAAATATTTTTGGATTAATCTAATTAAAAATGTGTATATAATCTATGTGGTAGGAACTTCTAATCCAATGATTAATTTTGAGATGAAACTATCCAATAAAAGTTACTGAATAGTATAAAGGAAATGTAATTCACATTGGTGTCAGTGCACTTCTATATTTATCTCTTACTCCCTCTCTGCGTGTATGGTACATGCAAATACCTTATTATGAAATTACTAGAAAGGGGAAAGAAATTGACAAAAAAATAAGTATTATATAAATTCCTATATAATTTTATTAAATCAACGTGATATCTCTTCCACCCAAAAATGGGGTGGAGGTTAATTATTTTCCTATCTCTTTCTCTAAAAAGAAAATATGCATGCAGCAGTTGAACCTTGCGATGCAGCATGTGTCATAACCTCTTTTTTTTTGGAAACACAACTACCAAGCACGGAAGTACACAAGTAAGTAATATATAGATAACAACAAAAGAAGGACACAAATCTTTCAGATTAATTAGATTCACATTTATTTCAAAATTTCGAAATTAAAGCTACACAAGCCATTGCTTTCTCATTAACTCTTTCGTGAAAAATCTAGCAAGTTCACGACTATGGAAAACTGACACATGAGTCTCTTACATCCACCCAAGTTCACAGCGCTAATAGATTCACCGGACCAAGCAGAACTATTATAAATAGCATTGCTCCTTCTTTCTTCAAGCCTTTCCATATAGTGTATTATTGCTGTTTCCAACACAATTAACACTCTTAATAATTAACTCAAACCCCATTTTGAAAGAATCAAGTTAGTTCTAAAACATATATATCCTTCTTATTATTCATCAAGATATGGCACCCCATGGAGAGTCTATGGCAAGCTCTTTCTCAAGGAAAAGCAACATGCCAGCATCATCGAAGCCACCAAAGCTTTCATCTGAGAACCTTAAACGAACGGTCTCAGACATCTCTTTCGAGCTGGCAAAAGAAGAAATCGATGATCATATGAAGCTGCCAGCAATATCCGAGGTCGAGAATGCAAAGTGTGAGTGCTGTGGCATGTGCGAGGAGTGCACACCGGAATACATTGACCGTGTGCGCGAGAAGTTCAACGGGAAGTGGGTGTGTGGATTGTGTGCTGAGGCAGTAAAGGAAGAATTGGAGAAAAATGGAGGGAAAAAGGAGGAAGCTGTGAGTGCACACATGAGTGCATGTGTTAAGTTCAACAAATATGGTAGGGCTTTCCCGGTTCTGTTCCAAGCACAAGCCATGAAAGAGATGCTGAAAAAGAATACCCTAGATGGTAGAAGGGCTAAGTCCATTAGCCCTAGGGACAAAGGAGGTGCAAAGAAAGGAGGGATTTCTCGTAGCTCAAGTTGCATTCCAGCAATCACAAGAGAGATCAATGATATCAAAATAGCCAATTAATAGTAATGTTTTTTTTACTACAATACAAGTGATGCAAGCTTTTTTCGTGTATTTGTGCTTAATTTAACTAGTGTAAAGAACATGGTTTAATTCTGTATCTTTAATTAGTTAGCTGTTTCCTTAATTTTTATCGGCTGACTACACTAGCTAGGACTTGGATTAAATATTCTACTGCAATTATTAAGAACCCCTCACGCTTCTTGTTCATCTGGTTTACAAATGCTTCCAGTGCTGTCTTTCGGGATGAAATAGTGGCCTTATGTCGAAGAAGACCGAAGTTGACTTCTGAGGTTTTTTTGGTTAGTAACCTTTCACTCCGTCTTCGAGGGTGGTTTCTTCTGAGATATTGTTTGCATTTCCTTAACTAGAGAGAGGCTTCTTCTATGTTTTTGTTTAGTGTTTTTTTTTTTCCTGTTTATTTTGTAATTTTATGAGATGTATTCTACCATATTACTAATCAAAAAGTGGAATAAAGTTTACTTGATGCTCTGAATGCTTTGTGATATGTATCGTACGTTTTAACCAGTTTTTTCTTCCATGTTTAGTATTATTAATTACAAAACGCAAGAGGGGAAGTCTTTACCATATTTTTGTAATTTGTTTATGTAACATGTATATATTGCTTAATTAGTAGGGAGATAACCTCATCAAACGATTAGTAAATTTAATAGAATGCTTAACATTTTAAATAAGCTGAATTGTAGTTCTAGCCTTTATAATTTTCTAAATTCGATTTTGGTATCCTTGATTTTTAATTGTAAGATATGATCCTCTAATTTTATAAATTTGTGATTTTAGTCCCCTTATAGACTATTAACTAACCAAGACAGACACAATAATAAAGTTGTGTCTTGTTGGACTTGGATTCGAATTTGGAAATAGTCTTTTTGCAGATATGAGGATAAGGTTACATTGGATAATGGGGTACATAATTTTTAGTTTTTTTTTATAAATTATTAACTAATAATTATGGTTATTAGAGATATTAGATTAATTATAAATTAAATAAAAATTATTAATCATTAAAAACTTTAATAAAAGGCAATTAACCTTAATATTTTACTATTGATGGAGTCATGTAAGACAATAGAGGCAAAATAAATGTTTGCAAAGAAGAGGATGAACACACTCTTGTAGCAAATTAGGATTAACAATTTTTTATTCAATTTCTAATAATTAATTATTTTGATTAGTTTATAATTAACTTAATAACTTAATTAATCATAATTATTTATTAATAATCTATCAGGAAGATCAACACCACCAATTTATAAGATTAAGGAGACCAAATGCAACAATTAAAATCTAGGGAGGCCAAAATCATAGATTTAAGAAATTAGGATATCAAAATCATAATTTATCCTATAAAATAATGTTATCTTTGTAGAAACTTATGTAAGAGTAATGATATATGAATCACTCATAATTTTATACTGTTAGAAATTTTCCTTTATGTGCACAATATTAATTAATAAGTTTTGTATTTTAAATGAATTGGGTTAATGGATATTCCAATTTTTATTATTTGGTTGGCCTATTGTGATCATGTTGAGTTGGACTTATAGCATCTGTTGGTATTGGGCCTAGTTGGGCAGCAGTGTAGGCATTAGTGTCTGAATGGACTTCTATGATGGGTGGACCCATCAGACACACTGTTGATTAGGTTTTTGCTAGGTCCCCTCTCTAGCCTATATATTCTGGGGTTAAGTCCCATGAGCCATAATGCTCCCATCGCTGAAGGCTGTCAATTTCTGAATAGGTAATAGAGAGGAAGACTCTGGCATCTTATTCCCTCATTTTCTCAAGTTTTTCTTCGATTCAGTAATGACCCAACAAGGTACACACAATCACAACTCTGATTTATTGTTATTTGGTATTCTATAATCATATGCATGATCCGTCATTTTTTAAGATTTATCATATACATCTCACCAACACTACACATTTCTCTTTATCTCTCTTTCTATTATATCATAAATTATATTATATCAATATTTTTTTACTCTCTCTCTCTCTCTATATATATATAAGGCATAGTTTTAAAAACGGGTTTGGTGATTAACCCGATCATGATACTAAGTCACTGAATCAGTGGTCAAATCAATGGATTACTAGTTGACCCGCATGACCCGGTCCGTATGTCAACTAATTAAAGCATTACATGGGGAATCATTTCAATTTCAACATAGATTGGTCGATATGTCAATCTCTTTCTACCATCACAACGAAGATCCTGAGCAATGCCACCTTGGATGTAATTTGTTTCTCCAAGAGATAAATCCACCATTCTTGCAAAACAAGACTTTTGAGAAACCTCATAATTATAAGTACAAAGTGAAAACTGTTGAGTACAGTCTTGTTAAACTATTTCCATATCAAGCATAGTTGTAAGACCATGATAGTAGTGCTCTACCATGTTACAGTCTAAAGTAGTAAGTATGTACTATCCGATTATCCATATTATTGTTGTGGGGGAGGAAAATGGTCTTATTAATAAAGTTAAATCCATTTTCAATTGACATTCTTAGTACTTATGTTCATCTTAGTAGCATGCTTCCCTCCATTTGCAACCATATACTCTAAATATCATTTAAAGTGATTTTCCCAACCTGTCTTTGAGTTACCAAAGAATTAGGATTACTACACAAAACATAAATAATTGGTCTCAGGCCTTAAATTAAGAAAACATATATAACCAACCAAATAGGCCCCAAATCTTAAATTTCCAAACAAAGTCAATAGCAAGGGACCTAAGTTTCGAGGAGCACTAGTATGCCACAATACAAGCACTCATAATAGAGAACAAAGTATTTACAGGACCTGATTTTTCTTCTAAATTTAAATTAAATTAGAATACTTGAAACCAATCATCATAATATTTACAAAGCATTTGAGCTTTGAAGACTAAAATGAAACTCCTTAGTCTAACCATAGGACCACAATGAGGTGTTAGCCAAACTACATCAAATAAAAAAGGAACAAGAAAAACCACCTTGAAAAGAATCATGAGAAATACTAGCAAATATAAGAATTCACAAGGTTATAAACACAAGCATCAAAATTAGAGAACAATATAGAACTATTTAGCTTGCATTCCCCGACACCAAATACTATATGTGCAATAGCTGCTATTTTAATGAATATAACATATTTCACACCAACTAAACAGTATCTCACAAGCGACCCACACTTAAGTTCTTTCAGGCAAACCAACCAAACCACACGTGCAGGAACAGACAGTCACAAACAATCACAAACATTGGAAAAATATGAAGGAACAAAATGGAAAAAACCAAAATTCAAATTTGCCTTAAAACAAACATGTAGCATTGTTTGCTTTGACGAGAAAGAAGAAGCAGATGCAATTTAGAGAGGAATTATACCTTTGGGACTACGGACGACGGACGCTAGACAACGGAGCGTGGACAACGGTGCCGTGAGAGAAGCTACGATGAAGCGAGAATGAGAAGACGACGAACAATGACACCGCGAGAGGAAGGAACCTAGAAGTTGTGAGCCTACGACTGTGAGAGAAGCGAGAACGCGAAGCAGGCAAGACGATGGATCAAGGTTTCTAAAATAAAAAATCTATGAATCAAAACGACGTTGTTTTGCACTCCACAGAGGAAAAAAAGGTAAATGACCAAGTCCAGATCGATGGGTCATCAGTTTGATCACAGACTCGGTTGGGTCGCTTCGAGTTGAAAACATGTTCAATCCAACTGCAGATTCGACCCAGTCCATTCACCAGGTCACGATCCGACTGGTTGGGTTGATCCAAGTTTTAAAACACTGATATTAAGTGTTCACCAAACACTTTTTATTATAAAATTATTTGATAGAATTAGAGTTCCATTTGGGCGAGAAACATGGGGATGAGCCACAGCTCATAAAGCAACTTAAACCGCATTAATTGGTGGAATTTTGGAAGCGCCAAAACAACAGAGGGATGAATCGAGTTTATAAAGGCTAAGAACAGCATATAAGCATCATTGCCACTTGCTATAATCAACTTCCTCTTACACTTCTTTGCTAGATTTCTTTTTATGTCTGCAGTTTACAAGCAAGTTGTTGTTTGAGTTTCATTATTAGAACATAAAAAAAAATTGACATGTTATACAATTGTTTATTTCATAGACGCACATCTCCAAAATATATACATTCTTCTAAATTAAATCCAACAACCTTTTATCACGAACTAAATTCAAATTAAATATGCATAAAAGTTCAAATGGACAAATACAACTTATAAATCACAAACTCGTCACAAGTCGCAACTTACTATTAGAGTTATTACCGGCTGCATCAGTACTTGAACTCCAATTAATTTCGCTTAGTCCCTAGTAGCTCCTTTCAATCTTGAAGATATTTCAAACAAAAATGCAGCACAACACCAAAAGAACCAAACTAGAGTGCACGTACACGAACCAGCTAATTAAAACAAAATAGAAAACTTGAACTAGAAACATTGAGTGAACGTACCTAATGAGAATGGAATTATGACATTTTTCTGACACCCGACGAAATTATGTGTGTAGCTAAACTGTAATTTTCTCTTAATTAAGGGGTTGACAAACCTTATAATTTTTTTAGTGATATAGCAACTGGTAGCACAAATAAATTCTTACATTAAAATAATAAAATATCAAAAAAAAGGAATGATGCAATAATGGCGTGATATAGTTATTCTTAGCGAACGTGTAGGGACGTGTTTAAGTATAATTTAAGACTAAATGGATTTATTCGTACTAAAGAAAAAAGTATTTGCATGAATACATGTTTATTAAAGGAGTGATTTTAATCCTCTAAAAAAAAGTAGTGGTTTTAAAGTGTATTCTGACTCCAAGCTGTGTCGAGTCTGCTGACCAAATTAATTAACATTAGGTTTTGGTTGTGAGAAAAGAAAACGAAGGAATGAAAGAAATTAAATATGTAAAAAAAGAGAAATGAAATATAAATAAAGTGAAAGTTAATGTTGTTCTGTTGAAGTGAAATAGTATGAAAAATATATAAAAAAAATATTTGAAATAAAGTTGTTTAGTAAATAAAAAAAGAAAAGAAAAGAAGAGAAATTATTTTATTAACGAGAAATAGATCAAACATTAAGTCGACTGTTCATTTCTCATTTTTTTCACGTATCTGTGGAGAAATCCTGCACAACGAGAGCCAACATTATTTTTAAATTTTTTTACTTCAATTCACTCACTTCGATCTTCTTTCTCTTCTTTTCCTTTCTTTTCTATTGTACTAAGCAAGGGCTAAGGTTGTTGTCATTCGCATTCCTATTATAATTTGGTAATTAAAATGGATCCATAGCATTCATTAGTACCAAGGGAGATATAATTTTTTGCAAGATGTAGTTAATCAAGTAGCTAATAGTTTTAGCTGAGTATAGAATACAGTTATCGAATCAGTTTCATATTTTTGAATTAGTGTCAAATTTTATTTGTACTGTGCCTTACATGTAAATTCAGCTTTTAGTTTCTGTACATGTGTAGGCTATTAGTCGCCTCTCTGTTTTAATCACACAAGAGAGTGATTTTATAAATTTTCAAACTCACGTGAGAAGTCTACACAATCTCACGTGTGGTTCAACTCACTACCTTAAGGCAACCTCCCACCAATAATTGTCGGTTGAGGAAAACTTATACAATAAAAAGTAAAACCAAAATAATAATAATAAATGAAAAATATCTAAGCACACCCACTGTTTATATTCTAGGGTAGGTTGATTCAAATGCAAAACCAGCACATTTATCATCCCCTCCTTTTCCCACTATCACATATATATATATATATATATATATGCCCCCTTGCCCTCTCTTCCTCTTCAACCCATCCCATCCCACTTCTCTCTCTCTCTCTCTCTCTCAAATTCGAAAAAATAACCTAAAACAAATAGAAATGGAAAGCAATACACCAGTAATAGCAAAGAAAGAATTGAGTATAATACGTGTGGCCTTGTTCATGTTGAGGAAAGGCATCTCAAAGGGGAAGCTAATGATGCACCTCAACAACATGATTCTCAAACGCCCCGGCAAAGCCATCGCCAACCTCATGTTCCACCACAACCACGGTGTCTCCGGCAACAGCCTTCAATTCTCCGCCGCCAGGGAGTACGAGTTCAGCTGCAGCAACACTCCCAACAACTTCTTGGGGGCCATTGCCAGCAGCAACAAGCGCCACCGCCACAACCCCTTCTTCACATGCGTTCACGCGCCGCCCACCCTCGACGATGACATGGCGGCGGTTAATACCGTTAAGGGCGTATTGGAGATGCTGAACAATGAGGCCGTCGTGGAGGCGTCGCCGGCCGCGCTTCCCGGGTTCGGACGTAGCCCTATGGTGAGGCAGTTGATCAGGGTGACGGACTCTCCGTTCCCACTTGGTGAATCCCAGGATGACAGGGACAACCAAGTAGACAAGGCTGCGGAAGAGTTCATAAAGAGGTTCTACAAAGAGTTGAGGAAGCAGACTTGACTTTCTTAATTAATTTATTTCTTCATAACGTTAATTATGATCATTATGAACGTAATTAACCTAATGAGCAGTTTTGGATGTTGTATTTTTGTCTTTTAATGATAATGTGTGTGGACTTATAGGACAGGATGCATGTTATTTAGTTGCATTCAGCGAATTTTGTAAGTCTACTAGTGGTTGTTTCTTACAAATATATGAACAATAAAAAAGAAGTTAACGAGTAAGTAACTAATTAACTCGACGCCTTGTTTCTCTTCAACTTTAATTATTTTGTTTCTAAATTATGTGTCGACGTTTTTGAAGGAGCTTATATATAGTATGCAGCATGTTCACCTAAATATGTTAACATGGTCCTTTCTGGTTTGAACCTGTGAAAATGATTCTCCAACAACTTAAAGAATTGAAAAAATAATTAAAATTCGGACGAGTCTAATTAATGGCTTTAAACATGGGCATGTGTTTATCTTTCATTGTTAATAGAAATTACACTATTCCTAACAAGCTGGGGGACGATTAATCATTAATGGAATCTTCCTTATGGAGGTATATATATTCTGTTGATCGTACAACCCCTTGTAATCAAAGAGTATATTGAATCTTTGCATTAGGAAATGATAGTGTAACATATCCTAGCTCGCAAGATTGTTTATAATCAAGCTGTTTTTTCCTCTCCTTTACCTTGCACATTATTATTCGTTTGGATCTTTGTTTTGTTATTATCTCCGACTTTGCTTTTAGACTTTTCATTAACTATATACCTTTCAATAAGTTAGTATTAATTATTTGCCTGTCGTGTATATTTAGCACTCCAAATGTATAATGACCACATTTGGTGACAAATTATTGTGGTGTGTATTTGTGCCGAAACCATGAGTACAGATTTGGACTACCCTAGACATGCGTATATGCATTTGATTGTGTGTGTAATTGGTGAGCCTGATTTGGTTTAAAGTTAAATTGGCTTTAACAGCGAGACCACCACTACATTGTCTTCATATGATTCCACTAATGTCAAAGTGAAACTATAGCTGGCCCCCTCTTCAAAATGTTGCTGCCTTCTTTTGCTTTTGCTTTTGTTTTTGGCATTTAATGACTTTTTAAGTTTTATAAGATACCACTTTTCTGCTACTTAAGCTGGTTACAATGGAAGAAGGTTTAATATCAGCGCCTCCATGGAAAGAAAGACCCACGTACAAGTGACAACATTGGCTGTGTTACCAAATAATTATAATAATTTCAATCTTCTCACTTGTACCGTATATACCCGTGATAACAGATAAGATACAAATCATTTAGTTATAATATAAAAGGGGTTAAAATAATCCTTTGAATTAGTAGTGATTAATTAATTAAGCCATAGCAGTTTGAAAGAACATGTTAAATATCATATATTATAGTATCATCTGATCGAAGAAATTGATTTTCATCTTATATACTCAGCGACTGGTTGAGAAATTTGTAGGCTTCTGGGTTGCACGTGTATAATATGTATGTATACGGCAATTCAAACAAATTGTACACACACACATATAATATATATATATATATATATGTCAACTGGATCAGATTAAATTAATTGAAGTTCTTTAATTTACGATCATCAGAAATGACACGAAATCATTGTTGTATTTGACATTCTGACCATTATATTAGCTCTATCGATCAATTACTTTTAGACTTGTCATCTTTTGACAAATAATAATTCTCGTGAAGGACTGAAATATATATATATATATATATATATATATATATGATTAATTATATTGATCATCACAGTGAAAGAATTAACGTGTATAGTATAACAAAAATTACGTTAATGATTTGAAAAGAGCAGTGTCGGACTATTAGGTCCAATTAATAAAGAAATATGAGCATTATTTTTTCATGCATTATATTATTTTAGAAAAGGAGAAAAAGTTCAAATTCAAATGTTGATTTCAGTCAATAATAACTATAGATGAAAGCTGGATACCTGAATTGCTTTTTATTGCGGGCAACGATGGAAAATTCAAAACTAGCAAGCTAGGTTGTTTCAACTAGTTTATTCACTATGAAAGCTGGCAACAGGGAAAGATTCATAAAGTCTAATGTTTTATAATTAGGTGAAGCGTTTGGGTAAAATTGTCAAGTAATAATATCATTCATCACTGAATTTTTATACTCTTTTTTAATTATATTTATTAAATGCATGAAAAATAAAAAAAAGAGAAAAAAAAGTAAGTGAAAACTGAAAAAGCTAAACAAATTAAAAAACCAAACTTGTGTGTCGCTTTCAAAACGGATTACCTTTGACTTTTTATTTCACAATCTCACGTATAATCAATTGATTTATTCACATTTCGTTTATGCCCTTTTTTAATTCATAAATTTGAAGGAGGCTACCAAATCATTTGTATTTTCATGACTTCTTGATTTAGAACTTTATTAAGTTGTGCACTTCAGCTATTAAAACAAACATGTAAACAAGCTATATGGTTGTTAGTGTTGATAGTCATTTAACAAGCTATTAGTTCGACATCATCATCATCATAATAATAATAATAATAATAATAATAATAAAAGGCAAATGAATTGTCACTGCATTAAGGGACATTTTATGTCACCGAATGACAAATGCACAGATTTATTGGGCATCAGTGGACTTTTTGGGGAAAAAATAATCTACTTTGTCAAATAAATCAAATCAACGAATGTCCAAATTCTGAGATAATTATGTATGCCTTGCATTTTTTATTGTTAGTCACAACAAATGAGTGCTCAAATGATTACGTAGTAAGTCTTAATTAACTTTCCATCTATGAGCTTTCACATTTTTCAAAAGTTCAAAAGGGTTTGGCTGGGCCATTGTTTAAAGATTTCTAGAAACTTGAAGTTGAGAATACCAATAATTGATATGAATTTTTGAAAAAAGAAATTTCATGAAACTTTTTTTATAGGCATGAAACTTTTATTTTACTACTACTGTTTTTCACTAATACATCTCAATAGAGGATATGAGAATTTAAAAGACTATGGTTTGGCTTTTCTTTATATTAAAAAAAAAGTCGATGCACTAATTTGTATAATAAGTTTATTAATTTTATAATGATTATATTAAAATTGTATGAATGATATTTTTATTAATACATAATATGAAAGTATGAAACATTTCACATGCATTGAAATTAAATTCAAATTAAAGTGAAATTTGTCACTAGTTTGTTAAGAACCTAATCAATAGGATTAAAAATTGTCACTTGAAGTTATAACCATGTGGCTAGCTAGCATGGTCTTATTCACCTCTAAAGGGATTCTAAACATTTAGGGGCATTTTGACTTGGTTGTTTTGTTTCAAACGTGATTACTAGCGTGCTCTCCCTTTATTAGAATTACGGAAAAAGCATAAGATGACATTAAAATTTTGGAAGTTGACTGTGACTAAAAATTCCACATGACGAAAAACGAAGCACCCGCATTACTTCTTAAAAGCTTAACGCATCCATGCTTTATACATTTGCGTACCTTTGTTAAAGCTGATTCAATTGTGTTTTTCTCGGTGCTCAAATTTTGCTTGTATTCTTTGTATTAATTGAAACTTCGTTTAGCTAGGGTTCAACCCAAAATGTTATTGTTTACAGGCTAGCGTAATGATGATTTAATGTTCTAGAGGAGACTCCAACCAAGAAACAGCAATGAAATTAAAAAATCAAGTAAGATTCTTCAAAAGAAAAAATATAAAGTAAGAAAAAAAAAATCAAAGGGGACAACAGGATTAGTTGTCCTTCTGATGTTTTTTTATTTATTACCAAATTAGTGTACTTTGGTTTTAATACATAAAATGGGATAAGTCGTGCTCACGGAGTACGACCTCTCTTTATTTTTTTTTCATGAATAATTTCTGATGGTCTATGATTGTAATTTTTGGCAATTTATATGCAATTACAAATTTTTCTAGTGATTTAAAACTCATGAAAATATGAAGAAAAAGACTTTTATATTTTTAGTCCTTATAGTTTATAATTAATCGCATAATTTTAGTTATGTAGTTTTAATTGCTTAAATAAAATCCTTAAACTTTTGAACTAATAAAATAAAATAAAATGGTAACGTGTAAGAGATTATGTGTCATTGGACATGCCAGTACATGTATAAAAAAATATTATATATAACTTAAATGCGTGAGAACAAAATACACACAATTTTAAAAGAGTTTGGAATTTAATTTGAGCAATTACATGAACTAAAATTACTCATTTGATAAACTACGGGACAAAATTTACTCATTTGCTAAAATGGGCTTAATTATATAATTCAACATGCATAAATGGAAAGACAATGCAAAACTCTTATCTTTTAGGAAAGTAGAATATAATTTATTTTATTCAATAATATTCTTTAATAATGTTACGAGAAATATGATTAACATAACGTATCTTATTGTCGATGTATCAAAGTTCTTAAGAAATAAATTGCCAAAAATTATATCTATTTTATTGATATAAATTATATTAATTAATTTTTTTAAATCATTCTTGTACAGTCTTATATATGATAACTTCTAAAATGTTACAATTACTCTTAGCATTGTTAAAGAATATTATTATTTCCAATAGAAACATTGAACCTATCACTCATGTTCCCAAGATATTCATAATTGAAAATTCACGAACAAAATTTATAAATATTAGTTGGTCTGATATTGAAATTGACATTAATTTAATTTATTAAACCTAGCTATGATTTAAAATCTTATTTTAATAAAAATCTATGAGTATTTTTTATTTAATACAATTAAAAAATTATAAGAAAAGTATTATCAATTAATTTAAATATAAAGGAAAATAATATAATTAATTAGATAAGGTTTAAGGGACGAAAGAATAAAATAAAAAACTGAAACTAAAAATAATAAGCAAGCATCATATGAGACAGAGAAAAATAATATAATTTTCAAAGTGATTAAATATAAGATTTTAAGAAAAACTTTAATATAAAAAATCAAAAAATGAATAATAATTTTTGTTTTAAAAAAAATAAATGTTAAACATTAGTAAAGTTACTCTATCACAAAATAAATAAAAAAAAGATGATACAACAAAAAAATTCTACTGTTTAAAAACTGAAACTCAGATTTACAAGAGTTGTATTTATTTGATCATCTAAGAATATGTTCACGAATATAAAAAAAAAATTATATATTCTAAAAGTACTGCTCTCTGTTCTACTTGTACTAAGGACGATACATGTACGTTTTTCCATAATTAAATATATTACTGGATTGAACATAATATATTGTTAAATTGTTAATGATTATCAAAGTCAATTAAACTACCAAGGTTATTAAAATAAATATTTTTTTTCTTCTTTTTAAAAGCTAATAATTGAAGGTGTTTTATATATACGTTGGTCAATTCTAAATATGACTTTTGAATTTGAAAAGGTGTGTGTGTATATATATATTAATTAGCATAGTAGCATATTGGTTAATTAATATTTTATAATACTTTTTTTAAATCTTTTTAAAAACTTTAATTTAAAATATGCTGATTAACAAAAAAAACATATTATATTGAATGATTCAAGAGATGATTGTCCATCGAAACATTTTCTAACATTAATAGAGTTCTCTTGATCGATCTAATAATTAATAAGATCATAACATAATAATTTGTTATAATTTGCAGGGAAGTTTTTTTTTGCATGTATCAATGAAACGTTGTCATTTCCTACAACATATATGCATGTCACTTAGCATACAACACATTTTTTAATACTTTCACAACTAGAAAAAAAATTTTCACGTCGTTGGATCAACGACGATTTTACCATAAGTTGTTAAACTTTGTGAGTTAAGGACAATTTTTGAAAAATTGTGGTTGAGAGTAGGTTGTTAACTATGGTTTTTCTAAAAGTCTTGGTTGGTTTCTCTAAAAATCAAAAGTTTTTGTTATTCATCATCACTGAAATACTAACTCTCACTCTCGTGCCCAAGTCTTGCTGCCCCGACTTGTGTGATATTGTTTCGGATAATCGATGTAAAAAAATCTTTTTTGTAGTAGTGTATCGATTTTTTTTTAAATTGTTCTAGATGTCTACTCGAGAAGACCCATACCTGACTTGTGTGGCATTGCTTCAGATACCTAATATGAACAATCCACATAAATAAGCCATTGACTTCTCTCAAGATTGAGTAAGTCATTGGCTTAAGGACAATTGTTCTAGATGTCTATGTACTCGAAAAAATCCACACCCGACTTGTGTGAGTGTGACCTATAAAGGTCCACAATAACCAAACCAACCCAAGAAGGCATCCGAGATCGATGACATGAGGAGCCTTCTCGGTATTTCTCCATCCCACTGACTAGAAGAGAAGCATGGGACGCATGACTCACCAAATAGGTCACACAATCCTCGTGACCTCAAGACCATAACTAACTTTCTTGCCTAAACTAGTGATAGAAGACTATCTAAGGATCATGATAATGGAGGTCGATTTCAAGCCAAAGGTTTAGAAGGAGAGCTTGAAACACTTCCTTTAGTGAGCTTTGAAGGACCCATGACAAGAGCTATAATCCAAGCCTTTCAAGACCACATCAAAAGTCTTGTCTATTTTAATCGATTACAACATTTCTGTAATCGATTACACAAGCAAATGCTGTCTGTTTTAATCGATTGCAACGTTTTTGTAATCGATTACACAAGTAAGTCCTGTCTATTTTAATTGATTACAACGTTTCTGTAACCAATTACACAACACTTGAACACTCTATTTTAATCGATTACGGGTCGTATTAATCGATTACTCTCGATTAAAATCATAGTGCTTCTATATATATTTTGTTATTTTTGTAATGAACTTGATATTTTCCGCAAATAGACCTAAACTTATGTTTTTAGTTGTTTATTAGAGGCCTAACCAAATAAATACTCAGACTTTGTTATTTTTGGTTAACTTTTGATTAATAGAAATTAAGCATTTGCTTGAATTGAAAGTTTGGTCTCTTGTTAGTTCTTAATTGAAATCAAATCGATTCTTATCATGGAAGTTTTCCTTTGTGACGAATCCTCCTCCGACTTATCGTTCCGTTTGTAGATCGTGACGACATTCCTAATCATTCCTTAATCTTCTCCATTTTTCTATTTGAATTGTAAATCACAATTCATAGGGTCTTGAAGCTTGCAATCTGGAAACGATCCAAGCCAAACATTTATGTCTTGATAGTCATCAACTAGAGTATATATAATTCACCCTTGACAAGATCAAGCTATTTCTAACAAATCTCACTCACCATGTACTCTAGCTAACTTAGGCATTGGAGTCCCTGCGAGTATCACCCTACTGTTGTGTCGAAATCCTTCAACCACCTCAAAGCCGAACATTTCACCATATCTGATCCAATTCAAAGCTTTTAGATTCATTCCTACATGTGGAACCGAACAAAAACTACCCAATCATTTGTAAATTTTGTTAAATAAAAAATGAAATCCACAAAATTTGGTAATTTTTTAATAAATTTCAATCAATAATAAATGGTATATTTAAAAAATGTGTCAAGAAAATACATTATTATTATTATTATCATTATTATTATTCATGTCAACAAAATAATCTAATTAACATATAATTTTTTTTTACTCTAAATAAAACTAATACGTAAATCATTAATTAATACTTAAGAAGCTGTAATTTGTACGCAAAATTGCTTCCAAAATCTATGGGACTTGAAGGGTGGTAGAAAGTGGAGAAGCTGGCTTGGAAAAAGATGTGGACCGAAGTATAAGGAAAAACTCATTTTCTTTCATGCTAAGATTTCTCCAATCGGCCACTGCTCACTATCAAATCCCTAAAATGAACATGTCTGCGCGTGTTCGTGAGTGAGTCGTCTTTCCAATGCCCGATTAGAATATTCGAATACCCATCCATGTAAGTAAGTAATTGAACAACCACATGATTAAAACATGTTTAAGAATGTGTCATATTCTCGCATAGCCGCACGCGCGCACACAGACATATATATATATATATATATATATATATATATATATATATATAAGAAAGTGGTATTAATTTAGTGTTTATCAAAAATAATATTTTAATTTTTACTTTGACTTATGGTGGAGCTTCTAATCATGCAATTAATTAAAATCCTCACATGCAAGCCAACTTATTAGCAACGCAAATGGAATTCTAAAGAAATTCACATCCTTACATTTTCAATTTTTTTATGCTAAAATATGTATGTAATTCTTGATATATATCTGACTTTTATTTTTGATTTCCAGTAAATTATTTTCATTCTTTTATTCTTTAGATTTATTTTCTAAATTGTGTTATTTTGTGCTAACTTGTGTGCTCTTTTGTTTTCTAGTTCTTTGTGTTGTATTGTGCTAATTGTAAAAAAAAGTACTTTTTTCTTGTAAGTCTATGCTTGCAGGATGAAATCTTTGAAGAGCTTGATCCATGGAAGATATTTGTAGTATGCTTAGACAACGAAAACTTCTTAGTAACCAATTGGAGATGTTGTCTGAACATCTTGAAACATGCAATTAGGAATCAATCACCCACAACCTATCAATTTTGATTTTTGTGGATGAGAGCATTTCAATGATGGTTGTCATCTTTAATTCATGGAAAATTCTTGGTGGGAGCTTACAATTAATATGAAGAAAAAAGACTCTCTAATCTTGAGAATGTGTTCATGCAATTCATGGAAACTTCTCAAGCTAGCTTCAAAGCCAATCAAAACTCAATTCAAAATCTTGAGATTCAAGCTCATAAGCTAGTAAAGAAAGTGGCTGAAATATCTTTTTTGCTCATAAGGGAAGAAAATATTGTAGAGGTTAAATCACATGAGGAAAGTCTTGTAGAAGAGCATGATTCAAGAGAAAAATATGAAGAAAAAGAAGAGAAATATGAGGATAGAACGCAACACCAATGAGAGAAGTGCTCAGAAGTAGAAATTCAACAAGAAAGTTCTCTCCAAGTCAATACCTCTCCGCATCAATTGATTGACAAGGAAGAAAAGCATGGAGAACTTGATAAATCCTTAAGTGTCATTTTTTCCTTAATCACCAACACTTCCCTTGCAACGATATGGAGGTCGTTTTATGGATACATGATTTTCATGGGTCTCTAACTAAGCAGCAAAAATGCAAGGAAGATATGTTCTATATGACCTTCATGCCACCTTGAAGGCATTTGGCCTGTCGAGCTAATGACATTAAACAAGCGCTTACTAGGCAACCCAAGATCTCTTCCCTTATCTTGATTTTTAATTGTTTAGGGTGTGTGTGTTAGTATAGGGATTTTGTTAATGTTTTGTGTGCTGGATTTTTATAGATGTGCTCTCAGCGTTCCATTGCACGCTCAGCACACCTATGCTGTCTTGAGTACCAGAGTCCTACTCGCTAAGCCTGCATGTTGCGCTCAACCCAATAATATCTCTTATGTGTAATTAATTTATTTGGGCTAAGCGCGCAAGTGCAAGCTGAGCAAGACATGTTTGCGCGCTAAGCCTGCGAGGCTCGCTAAGCCTCACATGGCGTGCTAAGCCCAATGATATATCTAGAGTTTCTATTTAGTTATTTAGGCTTAGCGTACAGGTCTAGGCTCAACACATAACTCGTCTTCCCAAAAAAATTGAATTTTGAAGCAGTGGGTGATTGTAGGCTTAGGGTGAGGCTTACACTAAGCTCATAAGTCATAACTGCAATAGCAGTTTCATAACTGCTCAGTTTCCCATATGTCTTGGATGAAGTTGATTGCTTTTGATGAGATTTTGCGTGCTTGTTGTGAAATTTGCGATTTTAGAGTAAACATGTGTTGTCGTTGAGTGATGGTTTTATAAATTGAATGCGCATGAGTGAATTTGGTTAGCTTGTATGACAAAATTCTTGTGAAAGAAAAGATAAATGCTTCACAGTATTCATGTGAGTTGTGTGCATCTTAACTGAGAGACCGATTGATTTTGCTTTCCCAGTTTTGCATGATTCTTGAACTATTTGAGTGCATACATGATGTGGACATGATCAAGGCCTTGTTGGTTTAATTTATTTTTGATCACGTAGCCAAAAATTCAACCCTTATGTGTAATGAATGATGAATCCCTTATACCCCTTTTCAGCCTAAACAATGAATAATTTTTGTTCTTGAACCTTGAACTAAAATGCAATTATGTCCACCTTACCGTAAGGAATAGGAGTACATCACTTATGGTTTGAGGCAAATTTTTTATAAATTTGGGGGAGTTATCTTGGTAAGACTCCTATGTAGGGATGTAGGCAAGCAGCACACAGTTGGAAATAACTACAGTGTACATACATATTAAAAAAATGGAAATGAGAACTGAAAATAGAATTCACAAAAAAATAATCTATCTGTTGTTAATTCTTGTGATGTAAATAAGAAGTTGGGAGATCAAAGGAAGAGTGGTTGCCTCATAAGTAGGGAATTGGTGAGTGCTCTCCTAGAACCCTAAATGTTTTGAATTCCAAGAAAAAACATAATTTCTTTGTTAGCCCATCCATGTCACAAGCTTAATAAAGTCCATAGTGATCCATGTTGTGTATGTACAATTGCATTGAATAAGATGATGTGCAAAGTTGGGATTTGTGATTCCAATCAGGTTTCAATGAAAGACATGCAACTAAAACACTTGTGTGCTTGAGAGCAACACTGGCATTGAGATGAGTTAAGCATGGTTTACTCTTTCCTTTATAAGTGTCATGTTTGCTAACCTCTGTAATCTTTGAGTGCATTCTTTTTATGATCCCATCATGTGAACCAAAGCAAGTGTGAACTTGAGGATTGGAAATGGAAACTGTTTTGGAAAGTATGCAATAATCTCAGCTGTTGTGATTGAGTTCTCATCCTTGATGTTGCCATTAATCTAACGTAGCTTAGTATTAGTATTAGTTTACTTTTGCTTGAGGACAATCAAAACTTTAAATTTAGGGAGTTTGATAATTGCTATGCATACTTAGTTTGTGCACTTAAATTATATAGCAATTGTCTAATCTCTTCTCTTTTGATGCTTCTTTTGACTTAAAAAGATAAGAATTTTGATTCTTTTGATTTTTTATCTTAAGAATGCTAAAGCTATTAATTTTACAATGTTTTATTCTATTTTGTAGGTTTTTGGATACATCAACAGAAGAATGGAAGATGTATGAAGAATTGGAGTAGAGCGTGCCAGTGCATGCTCAGCGCAAGAAGCCAAGCTGAAAGCCAACTGTATCGTGCATGTGCGCTAAGTGCACATTTGGAGGCTTCACGCGTGGTCACTTAAGCCATATATATTATGCATGTGCGCTCAGCGTGCACATGTAGGCTTAGCGCACAATGATATTTCGAAAAACATAGTGCAGTGTTTTAATGGATATAAAAAAAGACTTTGCGCTTTTTGGAGGGAGTTCGTTTAGGGCATGCTCTAAAGCAAAAACATCCATTTTGTGAGCTCTTCTTCTTCCATTTTCCTTGCTTCATCTTTTGTTTTTGAGTCTTTCATGATTATGAGAGGCTAAATTACCCATTGTTAAGGCTTGAATACCAAACACTCTTTGATGTAATAGTCATTACTATCCATTTAATGTTATTTCAATATTATTGCTTCCTTTCTAAGTTTATTGCCTTATTTATGGTTTGATAATCCATTCACATGTATGTTATAGGGTTTTAATCATTGGAAAATATTTTTACCCTAAGAATTTGAAGGAGCTTCTAGGTAATCCATGTCTATGAATAAAATTGTGTTATTTAGTCTTATTTATTCATCTTTATTTTTAAAGCAAATTATTTGGTTTAGCTCTTAAGGGATTAGGAGTGAAATTAGGTGACCTAGGCTCTTTCACATGAGGAATCATGGTTATAATAGTTTAGTTGATGAATGTAATAGTTGTAAAAACTTTAAATGGTGAAAAAATTTTAACATTGCATCAAGAGCAATTTTCATAGGTCAAGCACTCAACATTTCCACAAAAATCTGCACTAAATACCACCTTTCACACCCAAGTGTTTGTTTTTCTTGTCTCCTACACCTTGCTCTATTTTTATGTCCTTTATCATAATTGAAGTTTACAGTTCTTCATTTTAATTATGAAATATACTCGTTTTTAGTCATTTTGTTGCTTAAAATTTGGTATAGACATACTCTTAGCACAATCAAAGTCTATATGGACTCAACATTTAGTCTTACTGTTTAATATTACTTTGACAAATTGGTACACTTGTCAAATATTTAACAAACATCAAATTTTTTTATAAGTGATTAAAAGCAAAAGTCAGATATATATTAGAGATCATAAATATATTTTAACTTTTTTATATTAAATTCTCTTTTGGGTCATCTTTTATCTACGTTTCTATTTGAACAACCTGGGATATGATTCATAATGCTGATAGCATGTGGGTTCAGGCTGAAATCAAACTGGGTGTTTCATACACTTGAAGGCTTTGGAGTATTTGAAGGAGGGCTTTAATTAGTTTTTATGCGGGCATGTAGGGGCAGCATATGTTAAATTCATTGAAGTCAATTGATGGACTATATATATGTTCACATCTCAGATTCTCAACATTTTGTCCGACCAGGTCGCTTAAATTTGATGGGCTCACAGCCCTTTTATCCCAAAATAAATTAAAAATTGAACCGATCGATACGAGGAGTATTATAAAATAAGAGTTTGTATAGATACCTCATGTCACAATAAACCAAAAGTGGTTTTTAATGGCAATTATTTTGCCTTTTGGCAGCAATAAAATAGCCACTAATATATTCACTGGTTATTCAGTTTCAACCAGAGTATCCGGGGTCAACGCTAAAGATATTACTGGCATTTGTGACTAATGCTGGTAAAAGCCTCTTTTATTGCCGGTAAAAGTTAAATACTTATAGCGACATATTTTGGCTATTCGAATGGCCACTAAAAAAAGTTTCCACCACATGCATTACTTACCAATTTCGGCGATTGCAAGCTAATATAAAAACAAAAGTGTATAAACTAATATGCAAACACCAAAACTATTAATGAAACAGGATTTGGAAGAAGAAAAAATATCTAATTTGTATGACCGAGTACAGGTAGTAACAGAGACCAGCAATTAGATTATATTCTAAACATTGATATATTCACATTGTTAGATTTCATTTTACTTGGTTCTATTTCAAGCTTCTCAACCATGTAGCCTAAGATAAATCATACCACTCATGTCAGAACAAATTATAAAGAAAACACTAAGAATAATACTTTGGCATATGACAGAGTCACTCCTATCCTGCTTCATATCTTCTTCACTTAAAACTAAAATGCCCAATAACAGTCATGAAGATATGATGATGATGATGGAAAAAAAGTCCCATCTACAGAGAAGTTAGTAATAATAACTTATAAGGTTAACATACTTTGAGGAGGGTTTTGCTATCCTTACCCCAACAAACAATATTATAGAATATCCTTAACTTTGAGACTTTGTCAACTGAAAGAAGATAAGGGAAGAAGATATTAAAGCTATAGTGAGATAGGTCTCATTTGATACTTTGAGGAGGGTTTTGCTATCCTTACCCCAATTATTGTTGAATTGTCGATGTTCAGTGGCTATAGAGAGATTTAGTGAAATTTCGTGGAACGTGTGGAGGTATGCAGTAATTAATGAGAGAGATAGCTTGTAGCAGCGTGAAGCAAGGAAAAAAATATTCGGAAAAAAACATTTTGACAGCCAAAATACCAAATGATAGATAGTGAGAGGAAAGAGAAGAGAGAAAAATATAAGTGCTATGATATAATAAGAAAAGAGAAATAATAAAAAATGATAGATGTCAGTTAGGTGTTTGAAAAAAAATGGATGTTCAAATATCATTTTCGAACATATTCAGCGGGGACTGGTGAGGGATAAATAGTAGGGATCAGGGAAGCATTTTGGAAGCGAGAGTGTTATTTTGTTAAACTTAATTATTTTTCCTTTTACATATACTCCTCTTCATTCATAAAGACTACTAGCATGTTTGAGGTGGCAGTGAGGTAAGCCAAAATCAATTATGAATTCAGGGTAAATGTTAAGCAATATATATATAGTTGCTTTAAAAAAATCATGGTGATACCGTGGTTTTAAAGTAGTCACCATAATTTTAAAGGGTGTCCAAATTAAACATGCTATACGTAGTATCTAAAGGGTATCACGAATGCTATTTTTAAACTTTTTTGTAGTGGAGTTAAGCTAGCAACCACGACTCCTTGGTGCTTGTGGTGGCGTAGGAAGCAGTGGCATGCAACATGCATACTACCCATCTTCAATGCCACTCGTTCCTAGACCTGATTCTGGATATTTAAAGTGCAATGTTGACGCAGCAATTTTCAGTGATAGGTATGATCATCTGAAACAGCCAAGGAGCTTTTGTACTGGCTAAGACGGCTTGGAACCTGCATATGCGAAGCGGAAGCAACAGCTTTATTGGAAACTCTCACTTGGATAAAGGATCTGAATTTGCAACATGTTATTATTGAGCTGGATTGCAAGCATATTGTGGATAGTTTGGCTTCTTACAACCGGATTGTAAGCATAAAGGATCTGAATTTGCAGCATGCATGTTATTATTGAGCTGAATTGTAAGCATATCGTCTTGTTGAATCTATTTGTATAAATGCAGACAGCTGCTCGATCAATCACACACAAAACTTCATGGTTCATATTAGTAGTTTTATTTGAAGCTTTTGATGAGGTGAGAAATTGTATGATAAGATATTTGAATATGTGTTTATAGTCCTTTGTCCATTACGCTTGAATCTAATATATGCTACATGTGATTCTAGTTATTCCTAATGAAGCGTGGACAACAAGAAATGTATGTTGGGACATTGGGACGTCATTCTAGTCAATTGGTCAAGTATTTTGAGGTTAGGTACAACTTAAAATCAATATTATTTAAAATAGGTAGCCATGGCTTTTGCTAGTATTTACTTGCTTTTTCATTCTTTTCTATTGGCCAGAGTATTGAAGGGGTTAGTAAAATCAAAGATGGTTACAACCCAGCGACTTGGATGTTGGAAGTCACAACTTCAGCACAAGAACTTACCTTAGGTGTTGATTTTCATGAGATATACAAAATTCTGAGCTATGTAGGTAAGAGAATATGCATGGATATGAATTTATTTTAACTTTAACGTATATTGGACAAAGGATTAGACTAGTATATACGACTGAATTATTCTTCAGGAGAAACAAGCTACTTATAGCAGAACTGGAAATCCCCATTCTACTCAATACGCTCACTCACTTTTGGTCCAATGCTTGGCTTGCTTATGGAAACAACATTGGTCCTATTGGCGCAATCCTCCATACACTGCCGTGAGATTTCTTTCAACTATTGTCATAGCATTGATGTGTGGAACAATGTTCTAGGACCTTGGAGGCAAATAGTGAGCCAAAATTCAGTAATTTATAAATAATAAATTTAATTCAGCCACAAAATTAATTTTGATTCCTTTTGATGCTTCCAGCTCAAACAGACAAGACTTGTTTAATGCCATAGAATCAATGTATACTGCTCTTTATTGAACCCCAAAATTCTGGCTCTATACTACCAATAGTAGCCACTGAAAGAATTGTCTTTCATAGAGAAAGAGCTGCTGGAATGTATTCTGCCTTGCCTTATGCTATTGCACAAGTAATAGGATCCTTTTTTGTAAAGGAAAAATAACTGTACCTCGATCTACATACCCATTTTAACACAACTTACTCCTTTTTTGTCATAGGTTATAATAGATCTACCTTATGTTTTTGTGCAAGCTTCATCATATTCTGTCATAGTTTATGCCATGATGGGATTTGAATGGACTTTAGAGAAGTTCTTTTGGTACATGTTCTTCATGTACTTCTCATTGTGCTACTTCACCTTCTATGGCATGATGGTTGTGGCAGTTACACCAAATCAACATATTGCTTCAATTGTGGCTTATGCATTTTATATAATTGGGAACCTCTTATTAGGATTTGTCATTACACAACCAGTAAGTATTGCCAACCTTTGAATACATTATTTCTCTGAATGGATTATGTGTGTGTTTGGATGAGCATTGACAGAATTTATTTTAAATAAAATTGATTTTGAAGTAAAATTTAGTATACATTTCTTAATCCAACGCAAAAGTTACTCTCAAAATTGGTTCAACTATGAATCAATTTTAAAGTTATAATCAATTATGAACTCTTCTTTAACGTGAAATCAATCATGTGAAAAATTCAAAATCAATTCAGTAATGTGAAATTAAACACACACTATATCTATGAACGGATTCGATGTATGTCTTTATGTGGATTTTCACTGTTATTTCTCATTTTGTTACCTTTTTAATTTTTATAATAGAACATTCTTGTGTGGTGGAGGAGGTTTTACTGGATATGTACCGTGGCTTGGACCATATACGGGTTGGTTGCCTCACAGTTTGGAGATATAACCAATGAGATGAAATCAGAAAATGAGTCGGTGCAAGAGTTCATAAGAAGTTATTTTGATTTCAAGAAGGACTCATAGGAGTTTGTGCGATTATGGTTTTTGGGTTTGCAAGTGTTGTTTGTTGTTATTTTTGCTGTCTCAATCAAGGCCTTCAACTTCCAAAGGCGAGATCAAGTTCTTAGTGCCAACACGAGTGATCCTTTATATTTCCAATTTTTTTTTTCTAGATTATTGAATTCTAATAGTAATACTTCTTTATCATATTGATGCACCATTTGCCTATGAAATTCAGGTTCCCTCTAGAATTAACTTGAATTCATTTAAAATAAATTAACAAGAATGTCAATATGAATGACTTTTGTAATTTTTGTATAACTATGTAGTATGTTAGAACGTAAAATGCACGAAATAAATATTTATTTTATATAATTAAAAATTATAATAAATAGATAATTTTAATATATTATATTATAATTAAAATTTGTAATAAATAAATATTTTTTAACATGTAAAAATTTTATTTTATATGTAATAAAAATAAAATTATACTGTGATACAATGTTATTTTTAGTTATTGATAATTTATTTAAAAATATTGAAATTTAATTTAGAAATTAAGATAAAAAAAAAAAAGATAGACAGTATAGATAGATAGAGACAAGATGTTAAGAAGAAAAAATTAAAGCACTCTTATTAAAGAAAATAAAAATATTCTCATTAAAAAGTAGTTCCTAAAATAATTTTTATTTAAGATAAATATTCTAATTTCTATAAAAAAAAAAGATTGAATATCAATAAATACTGTTTTTTTTTTTTGGGGGGGGGGGGGGGGGGGTGAAAGACTGGGGCAATCAGCCCGAAGCAACACTACACTCTAACACATTTTTTCCAGCATATATTTATTAGAAAAAATATATCAAAGAATATAATTTTACCATTGCTCGAATTTTTTAAAATGATATGATTCGTAAGACAATGTATCCAGTTAAGTGGCATAATCATTCCAGAATGCATATATTTGGCTAAGCATCCTAAAATAAACTTCGTACGTGTTTGTCTTTAAGTTGTATTTGTGCGTTAACAATAACAAAACGCATCAAAAGGAACTAAATACAAAGCAACAAATGCTGCATTGTGTAAGAACTTATGGAATATCAAACACACACGTGGAATAGTTTTCAATGAAAGGTCACCTAAGAAAAACTTAGTAATTCTTATGGGCTCATAGCCCCTACTACGCCTTTTACCCCAGATTAAAATAAATAGTAGAAACATTTAAGAATGTTATTGTTGCACCATTCAAGAAATATTTTAGTAGAAAGTGTAAAAACATCAAAAGTATGGAGAATGAAAAATTCTTTCACTCCCTTCAACATTTCTTATACTATTTCTAAGCTATTGAATATTATTTCCATTTTAAAATTATTGATGTTTAAGTATAAATATACATAGATTAAAAAACATTTAATAGATATAAAATATTATTGTATTTCATATTAAATATCTTTATTTAATGTGAATTTAAATGTGGTTTTTTT
The DNA here is from genome assembly GCA_007407185.1 of Glycine tomentella. Lineage (NCBI taxonomy): Eukaryota > Viridiplantae > Streptophyta > Magnoliopsida > Fabales > Fabaceae > Glycine > Glycine tomentella. The sequence goes on along the minus strand of PYAF01004116.1, from coordinate 148,637 downwards.
ATTAAAATACATTTTAAATAAGCTACAAAATAGTATTCTTTGTGAAGGTTAAAACAAGTTATTTGAAAAAAAAATAACAATTGTTAAACAGAAATATATATGAAAATAATACTTAATAAGACTTTACATTTATAAGACATCCATAACTTTAGAATAAAAGAATAAATTTAAAATATCAATAATTGCAGAATGAAGGGAGTAGCATCTTTTAAGTTATTCTAAAAACAAGCATCTTTTAAGGTAGCCAAGGTCCTTAATTATATGATCATACACATTTAGGAGAAGAAAAAAAGGAAGGAAAAAACGCGTAAAAGTCTTATGCAATTATTGCTGGGCCAACAGTGATCATGAGAAACCCAACCCAGAAAAAGATGACTAGTTGTGGTATATGGGCTTTTCTTATTGTTTATTAAGACACATATCATAAGTGAAAATATTTAAATAGAAAAGGTAGATAAATGTATAAAATAAAACGCCCACCGTGGGGCTCGAACCCACGACCACAAGGTTAAGAGCCTTGCGCTCTACCAACTGAGCTAGACGGGCTTTTAATAATATTTTGCAATCACTATTAATAGAATTAATGTTACTGATTTCAGTCAACTAAAAGTCTAAATCCAACCATTATCATATGTAAAATTATATGATTCACCCAATAAAAAATTATGCTATTTCCATTCACAATTTCTACAATATTTTTTATCAACTTAATTGCTATTCACTGATAGTGTAAGAGTTTTTTACACCTTCAATCACTCACACAATCTCACATTTTTTAAAAAATAATCTTATATTAATTACATTAAAACTCACACATACCATGAATTATGAATTGTGATTAATTAACAATGTCAAAAGCATTGCGCTGATATTGTATAACAATTTTCTTAATCTATAAATTGAAGACAAATATCAAAACAATCATATTCAACTAACTAAATTAGAACTCTTAATTAGTATATAAAAATTAAACTCATTTTTATTACATTATTTATTGTGTTTCATACTTTTTTTCTATCTCAATCTCTGCTATGGAAAATTGTCATCATAAACATATTAATTTTATTGTGTATATGTTATAAATGTGAGGAGTGGAGTAGCTAAATTAATTGACATAATCCCTTTTCACTTTATGAATATATTTCTAAAATTGATCATATTATTTGTTCTATTTAGTTATTTATCCAACAAATCTATTGTAATTACTTAGAAAAATGTATTAAATTTGGAGTGAATAGACTAAACATTGATAATGTAATTAGATAGGTATATAATTACAAATTACTATATTTTAAACACATATTTTACTCTACTTCTTTTATTTTTTTTCTTTTTATTTTTCCTTCTATTCTAAACAAATATTCATATTGTACAAGAAAGACATAATATGGTTTAAATATGAATGGATAATGTGGCATTTAGTAGTTCCGAAATTACGAGATAACTATTTGTCCCAATATCAAACACTAAAAGACACCAAATTTTATTCCCACTTTCCTCATTATTTTTCTCCCCCCTCCCGGTCTCTTCCTCTCTTTTTCTTTTCGTTAAATCATTGTTACGTTGCATTTGACACTGCCAGCTACCTCCTCCAAATTCCAATATTCAAATTCTATTCATTTCTTCGCATAACTAAATGATCTTCTTGTTATTATTGTTGTTTTGAAAAAAGAGTTTTCTTCATTGTTGTGATCTTGGTCACGGAAGAAATAGAGAGGAAAAGTAGATACAGGAAGCAAAATGGGTTTGTTCAATACACCAAAAAACATTTTCTTGCGACAACTATCGTACCTTTTTACTAAATGGCCACAAAATAAAATATCGACAATTATATTATGGTAAGCTTTTCCAGGGCCAGTAAAGCCATTGTTGACCATTATAATGAATGCTAGTAAAAATAATTTTTACTGTTGAATAAAATTGTGTATGTTTGCTGACAATACTAATGACGTCTAAAAATAGTTTTCCAATTTCTACTGTATATCAAACCAAAACCAATGTACATTTCTTTTCATTATAAAAAATACATTATTTATTCGGATAATCCTTCTCGCTTCTTTCAACCACAATCAACATATTTTACAAGGGATGCACAGATATAACTAATTAACTAACTATTCTCGTTTCAATCCATTCAGAAACTATTGCTTATTTCATATTTTACAAGGTATGCACAGATATAACTAATTAATTAACCAACTAATTTACTTATTGCTTATTTAATTTTATATTGCTTGTTTTATGGATTAATCCCCTATACACAATTTATAGTTTAAATTTCAATGAAAAGTGTTTTTTAAATTAAGAATTGAAAGTAGCTTCTAATGGGTGTTATATCTAAGAATGAAATAACACTTATTAGCTTTATTGAACCTCTATTCTTGAGTCCAAGTGGTTTAACTTAACTTGCTAAATGATTAGGAATTGAGTTAAACAATTTAAATTCTTTTATGTGAGAAACCATGATTAAAGCATTATAGCATGTTAAGGTAACACTAGAGTTAATATTCAGTAAAGAAAATCTTTATAATTACTAAAGTTATTAACTTGGTGTAGCCAACCCCCAACATTTCATTAATTCTGCACTTAAACCGTAGTTGCATACCAACTCTTTGCGTTTTTGTCTCTTAGAATTATGTTATGTTTTTAACTGTTTTATTTTATAGCTCAATCTTTAATTTCTGCATCTTTTATCTTAAAACCAAGTGTCCTTTGCCTAGTTGTTGAATTTATACAAGTAGCCTAATACCAACAAGTCATTTGTGAATGTGACTTTGTACTCAAATTGTGAAAATACTACACCAATTGATATCCTCATTATGCTCAGTGAAATCTCTTATTCCAATAGGAGATCAACCCGATCCTACAAAAAAGAATCAAGTAAAACTACATAAATCCTACCAAACCTTATCCTAAGTGTTTACATTTAGCAGCTCTATCAGTCAAGTTAAACAAAACTAAATGTAACACTATCCTTTGGCATTTGAAACCAATTATCTAGCATATGAAAAAAATAACACAAATGTGTCCTATAATAGTTTAAGAAAGGGAGGATGGACATACATTGCATTTATGTTAAAGAAGACACAAACGACACCTTACCACAGTTCAAAACATGGATCTTCTCACATGAGTTTGCCACACTAATATTACCTTGGTAATCTTTTAAGAGAAAGGTCAAAAAATGTTTCACACAATAAAATATCATTACCAAAATGATTAGTATGATAACAAAATCTAATAAATTAAATCTCAAACATCACAAGATAATTAGAAAAATACAATAGCAATAAAGAATAAAAATATATAAAAATAAAACTGCATAGAGCAATATATTTTTCTATCAAAGCAACATATATAGTGACTTTTGTTCACGTTCATCTGCAATTAAAAAAAAAAGAAAAAAAAGGAGGTTAAGGTTTCAAGGAAAAGATGAAGTAAATACTTTTGTACCTTGCTCACAAAAAAAAATCCCAAAAATATATAAGAAAAGAACGAAAACCCTTAGTACCAACCATAAAAAGCATAAACCCTAATCCAAGAACCAAAACATCAACAATAAAGCAAAAAACACAGTCACAATCCAAAGAAACACTGAAATCCCCAACCCCCTATAAAAAAACAAAACATAACAATTAACCAAAATCATAATTGACTTTGGTTATTTCGTTCACCAAAATCACAAATTGTATTCTCCAAAATTAAAATTGAAAACAAAAACAGAGGAATAAAGAACAAATTGTGATGAGTCAGGAGGAGATAGATCTCGTCAACCTTGAATCTGAACACAGACATGATAATTGGAATTGGAGAGAGAGAGTATCACAAAGGTTACTGTTATGGAAGAAAGTATTGGGCTTAATTGTAGGCCCAATTAGAATTGAAGTATCAATTATCCAAGCTTCAGAACGTGGATTTGACTCAATCCATAGGGGTAGTTGGTAACGTGCAGGTTGAGGCCGGAAATCTCGGAAACAGTTCGTAGGATAACTGCAAGGTAATATGCCTATAAATACTTGTTATTGGCATCAGCAAGGTACACACATTCTAACTCTCTCTCTTTCAATTACACAGAGCACACACCCCATGTCAATTGGTGTATCTCTGTGATCATCTGCTTCAAGGTATCATTCTCCATTGATATCCTTGAAGTTACAGAGTTAGAGTGATCAAACAGCAATCACACAGTACTTTTGTGCTGTACATTTGTGTTCTGGAAATAAACGGAACAGTTACCTTGGACACATTTGATTGGATGCGATTGAGGCAGAGCATGATCATAAGAAAGTTTCAAATGTGTAACGAAGATGGTGGTGGTTGTGCCAATGAGTTCAGTTTTAATATCAAGTTATTTTTAACTTTTAATATTTAAAAAATGCATGAGGGTTAGGTGACCTGGTACACAAGGTGTCAAATTATTGGTATTTTACATAAATGGTTTTGATTAAATAACGATTTAATTATTATTTTAATCTCTATTTTATTTTTAGAATAAAACTATTCTTCTTATTTTATTTCTAAAATGTTCAATTAAGTTATTTATTTTTTAAAATAAGTTCAATTTGATTTCATTATTCTTTCAAAAGCTTTGAACATTTTCAAAAAATGTGAATAAATTAAATCGATTTTAAAAATAATAACTTAATAAAAAAATTAAAATGAAAAGAATCAAATGAAATCTAATAAATAAATTAAGGGATAAAATTGAATATTTTTAAAACAAAAAAAAACAAATTAAATTTTAAAAAATAGAAGAACAGAATAGTAATCAAGCCTAAAATAATCAAATATTAGTAATTACTTTTATTGTCGTTAAACAATTATCCGTAAAAATGAAATTTGGTGAAGTAATTTGATGGTGTTGTGTTTTTTATGGTTGAAGGTGACTCATTAAGTAAATTTTTTATTAAAAGAATAATCAAAGGTACATGTAAACACGTTTCTTGCTTATTATCTTTGTACAACAATTTTAACACCTCCCCTATTCACCATCATTTAATCCCTTCATTTCCCTTATTTCATTTAATGAATAAATTATATTAATATAATTAATACTAAAAAGGTATTAATAGTTTTAATATTAAATTTATCGGAATATCTATATATTGTGAGTAATCACACATACTTGTATCCTCATCCATTAAATAATTAATTAAAAAATGAATAATTAATCTACCTATATTATGAATTTTGATGCCTAATCATAAAATGCATTGCTATTTATCATTCCTATTCTTCGTACTTAAGGATGATAAAACAGATTAAACTAGATTGGCCAACCTATCAACTAAAAAAATGGCAAATGGACATTTGGTGGTCCAACCCATTAACCTGCCTGAACAAATTGCTAGCAGATGACTATTATTACTTTAATACGTTATTAATTTACTTAGTCAATGTAATAGCACCTAAGAGGTCACTTTTTGAGAAGGAAAATGTTTATTGCCATGGAGAAACATAATGGGTCAATATTAGTTGACATCAAATTTTTTTTAAGTTATTATAATAATTATTATTATCATTATTATTAATTTATTTTTTGAAGTAAATTCTTCGAATAAGAAAATTTATACTCTAACTTACACAAAGTTATTAATATTTTAGGTCTTTTAATTAAATTTGAGCTAATGTTAAGAAATAAGAAGTTTGTTCTTTTTTTAAAAAAATAAAAAATAAAATTAACGGGTTAGTTCACTAATTCAAGAGCTAACCCACTCACGGCACGTGAACCAGCTTTACCCATCCTATTTTTAGATGATCTAATTTATTTTGTCGTCCTTATTTGTAATGTTTTTTCAGTAGGCAAATTTTTAAGTTAATTTTGTTTATTATCTCAAAATTTTTATTGTTACTCAAAGTACACATATGTTATTATTAATTTATTTATTAAGTCAATATTTTGCATAAGAAAATTCATATTCTAATTTAGGAAAAGTTATTAATATTTTAGATTCAAAATACACATACATACCAATATTAATAAGTGGTTAATTCAAGTGGTCCTGGATTTAATTCTCTTAAGCAAGATTTTAAGTTTGAATCTTGTAAATGAAAAAAAAATATAATTAAGAGAGAAGATCCCATTAAAAGTGACTAATCATATTTTTTGAAAGAGATTAATTATAAATAAAACTAATAGATATTCCACACTAAAATTAAAATGATAAAAAAATACACATATAATTATTATTATTGTTGTTTCATTTCTTATTGTATTCAAAGTACACATTTTTTTATATATATATATTCAAAATACATATACCACATTATTATTAAATTCAAAATAAGAAATTTTATATTATAATATAGGCAAGTTTATTAATATTTTAGATTCTTTAATTAAATTTGGATTATTTGATTTTAAAAAAATGATAAATCATTCCGCTAATTCACCAACTCACTTGCTCATAATAAGCTGGTCAGCGCATCATTTTTAGCTAGCCGATACCAGATAATTTGTTTTACTTTGCTGTCGTTGTTCGTAATACGTTTTTCGAATACAATTTTTTTTGAAGTTATTTTCTTTATTATTTCAAAAATAATTCAAACTAGTCCAAAAGATGTTAGCAAATTATGAATATAACTCCAATTCTCCAAACCTTTCTAGATTATAGTATTAATTAATTAATTACTAATTATTAAAAAAAAGGAAAATTCCAATGACGAGGTCAAACTTCAAAGTCATCTGATTCTTGTTGAGTTGACTCGGGGCCCACAAGACCGTACTACAATCAAAGAATTAATGGTAGAGATGTGAGCATCCCCACCACAAGAACGGTGGGCGACCGTGCATTGCAGCACTCCTCCACAATTACACCAGCATGGAAGGCAAAACTTGCTTCGCAGGTCAATTGCAAAGTCTGAGCACTTTTCAGTAATTTCCCGCGCCTCAAATTTATTAATTAGCTTGTAAACACATTTTAATTTCAATAAAAAATATTATTCTTCCAGTCAAATCAAACCGTCAAATTCCCCCAATCGACGGCTGGGAAAACCCAACCCAATTTATTTCCAAAACAGAAAATCAAATAATCAAATAAATTATTATTACATATCAATTTCACAGTATTATAAACAGAAAACCTCGTGTACTGTGTCTGAGCAAGTACTCAAGTTTTCTTCATCTCTTTATTTTTCTTTCTCTCTCTTTCATCTTTGTCCATGGCTTCTTCGTTCTCTGTGTGATCGTTTTGGTTTTTTTTTTTGGAACCCTAATTCGGCCCCGACGATCTCTCTTTTTACACAGATTCTAGTAATCTAGACAGTGTAGATCGTTTGTAGAAGCTTTTTCACTTGGTCACATTCTTGCTCCTTCTCCTTCTTCTGTTTTCGTTGTTCTGCGGAAACCAGCGCGGTTCCTTCCGAGAACTTCTTCGAGGTTTTTCTGGCCAATTTGTCGTTCTGCTTTGATCGAGACGTTTCTAGTATTTTCAAATATCCTTTCTCTTTCGTCGGAAATTTGCGAAGGGGGATGAGATTCGAAGGATGAACGATGCCGGTACTGCGTAGCGGAGCGCGCAAGGGCCGGGCAGCACCCAAACAGCAACAACAGAAACAGCAGCAGAGTCCTGTGGTGGAAGGGGAGGCTATTGCGACGAGGACGCGTCGGCGGCGTGCGGCGGCGGCAGCAGCAGCGGCAGTGCCGGAGAGTAACAACAACAACAATACCAATAACCTGCAGCAACAGGTGGAGCAGGTGGCAGTGGTAAATGAGAACGTAGCTGTTGCGGCGAGGGAAGGGAGGAATCGAGTCGCGGAGAAGGAAGGTGTTGTTAGGGGTGGTGGAGCGGAGAGGGAAGAGGTTGCGGAGAAAAAGATGGGTGGGTGTGACAGTGGGGGACGGAGCAATGATAAGGCCAATGCAGCTGGTGAAGATGACGCCAATACCCCTCAGGTTCCTCAGAAGGTATGATCAAAGTTTAGTCTTTCGGTTTGTAACGGACTTTTTTCGAAAATCTGGAAATCATTGTCTTTGAAAAATGTGTTTTTAGTTTGGTTGATACTGACAGTTTTTGGAGTTAGATCATTGAAACGTTGTTTAGGGTTTATTAGTGGTCGGGTTTGCCTCCCTCTTGTAATTGTTAAGTCTTGATTGTGAGTGTGATTAAGTGTGCCTTGCCTTTGGAGCACAGGCTCTGAAATCTGCCTGAGAACTGGTCTCCTTGGTTACAGATAGCATATGATCATTACTTCATGAGTCGGTTCTTGAAAATTGACTTGACATTTTGTAATTCGGCTTTGTAAAAGTGTACATGTAGAAGTGGAAAGCATTGTTGACAATGTTGGTTTCTGTGCAGTGTAGCAGTCTTCTATTTTCCCTTGCTTTTTTCCAGTCTGTGATTTGGTCAGGGAATGAGAAATATCATGTTGTTCTTTTATTGGTTTCTGGAAAAAACAGGTTTTAGGTGTGTTGGTGTTTTGAACATTCTGATTTTCTTTTAACACAGTGTGTGTTTCGACACATGTCCAATACACACATAATCATGCCAATTTTCTTCAAATACACAGAATGTATATTATCGCTTCTGTAGAATGCGTCTAACATTCAAGTCTGACACAGAAACAAACACCCTGATAGTGGCAAAGTTGCTTGTCTGTTTTGTTTTTACATGCACTCATGTTCTCCCAGTCTTTGTATGAAATAATCCACTGCCAAAATGCAATGTATCCATACATATGAAACAATCATATTTCAAGTATAAAGTGAATAGTGAATATTTAGTGTGTTGGTAATTGTGATGATGTTTGTCTATGCTACATATTTGTGATGATGCCCCAACCTGTCACTCTAAAATTTAGCTGGCACTACTAAAAATTAGTCAACATTTCATGTCCTTACTGATATGATTTTTGCACTAGGAATAGTAAAGGTTGGATTGAGATTATGGATGCAAACCAAAAAACATGTTTGGCTTGCTGTGTAACACCAGCAGATTGAAAGTTCACTCTTTAACAAATTAAAAAGAGCAGGCATCTTGAAAACACAGTTGTTTATCACTTCACAGTCTCTACAGAGGGTTCTACGAATTTTTTTTGTCCTATTAGTTTTCTCATATTTCTCTTTAATCGTGGATATCAATAAATGTAATTCCTTGCTATAAATGTTCAGTTTCTCTAATTGAACCCTGTAAATTATGAAGCATATAAGGCATGATAACTTGTTTTGGTGATACTTGTATTCTAATTTGTTCTCTTATGCTGACAGATTCAAGTAGGTAATTCTCCTTCCTATAAAGTAGAAAAAAAACTTGGCAAGGGTGGATTTGGTCAAGTATATGTCGGGCGACGTACTGGTGGAAATTTGAATGAAAGAACTGGACCTGGAGCTGTAGAGGTATGTGTATCCTTTCAGTATTGAATGAGAAGTCATATTTCTTACGTTTAAATTCTTGAGTTTTTAATTTCAGAAATTCACATTTTGATCAGGTTGCATTAAAACTCGAGCATAGAACTAGTAAAGGATGTACCTATGGACCACCCTATGAGTGGCAAGTGTACAAGTGAGTGCTGTTCTGTCTCCTTTTTATAGTTTCCCATTATTTCCTCTATTTTTAGGCTATCCCGTTCATCTTTTTCTTGTCTCCCTCTTATTTATACAGCACTCTTGGTGGCAGTCACGGTGTACCTCAAGTACACTACAAGGGCAGGCAGGGTGACTATTATGTCATGGTATGTTGTTGAGTCTTATTCTTGAGTGTTTGTTCATTATTATGATATTATTTTGATTGATGATTCCATATTTCCTTTGTGCAGGTTATGGATATGCTGGGACCTAGCCTCTGGGACGTTTGGAATAATAGCAATCATCAGTAAGTCCTTGAAATTATGTCAGATATGAATAAATTTGTATACTTTGTAGTTGATTTTGACTTTCAGTTGCTGTGCTAATCTTTTTTTCTGAATCCCAGCATGACCACCGAAATGGTTGCTTGTATTGCCATTGAAGCAATATCTATATTGGAAAAAATGCACTCTCGAGGGTAATTTTCATACCACCCACTAATTTCATACATGAATTACATAGACTCTTGATAAATTTTTGCATTTATTTCCTTTAGACATTGAATATTTCATATTTGCCAGACACTTGTGAAGCTATATATGATTTTTCTTATATAGCTTTACTTTCACTGCATTAGTAATGTACATATGATGTGTCATCATGCTTGAAATTATGTTCCTCAAAATGTATGGCTACATTATACGGCAGGTATGTGCATGGGGATGTGAAGCCTGAAAATTTTCTGCTTGGTGCTCCTGGGACACCTGATGAGAAAAAATTGTTCCTTGTAGATCTGGGATTAGGTATGATTTAGTTGTCAACTGATTTTTTATTTATTATATTTTTGTATTTTGGCAGTACTCAATTTACTCACTTCCTTTGCTATTTCGGGCTTACAGCTACTAAGTGGAGGGATAGTACAACAGGCTCGCATGTGGAATATGACCAAAGGCCTGATGTTTTCAGGTATTTATAATTGAAATCGGATAATGTAGAAAATGTTTATACAACAATTTATGCAGTTTTTTGTATTGATATTAACCTGTATGGAAAATATTTTCAGGGGCACAGTCCGCTATGCTAGTGTGCATGCACATTTAGGGAGAACTGCAAGCAGGAGGGATGACTTAGAATCTCTTGCGTATACACTGATTTTCCTTCTTCGAGGTCGCCTTCCTTGGCAGGGGTTCCAGGTTGGACATTAAAATAACTCAAGTTTTATTCTTACGTTCAGAAGGTTGGTCTCTAACATTATTTTTTCAGGGAGAAAACAAAGGATTTCTGGTTTGCAAGAAGAAAATGGGAACATCTCCTGAGACCCTATGCTGCTTTAGTCCCCTCCCTTTTAAGCAGTTTGTTGAACATGTTGTAAACTTAAAGTTTGATGAAGAGCCTAACTATGCAAAATACATTTCTCTGTTTGA
>PYAF01004116.1:99321-137611 GCA_007407185.1 Glycine tomentella | reverse complement strand
CTTTATACTTGTGTTTTTTGGTATACGTTCAAAGATTGTATTAAAGATTCTTGACATTGCTAATTTTGTTTTGTCTGAAGCTCATTGGTCACAAGAGAGGTCGGTTGGCGATGGAAGAAGAGGATGATGAACAGCCCAAAAAGAAGATTCGTATTGGTTTGCCAGCATCCCAGTGGATAAGTGTTTACAATGCTCGTAGACCAATGAAACAAAGGTATACACCCATGTGACATGAAGTTTGTTCTGTCTTTAATATGATTCTATTTCAGGCATCTGAAATTGATCCATAGGTATGGTAATTGCTCATTTCCCCATCCTTGATGGTGGAGAGGGTGATTCTTCTTCCCATACCATCTTGTGGAATCTGTTTTACAACCTTTTTTGTGTGTATTTGTTGTATGGTATGTTTGACTTATTTTTTATTTAAGAATTTTCCATTTGAAGTTATCAATTTAAGGGAGGTGTTGTGCATTAGGAGTGATTGTGTTTTCTGTTGTAGATATCACTACAATGTATCAGATACAAGGCTATCCCAGCACATTGAGAAAGGAAATGAGGATGGCTTATATATTAGCAGTGTTGCTTCATGTCAGAACCTATGGGCGTTAATCATGGATGCAGGGACAGGTTTCACTGCTCAAGTTTACGAACTCTCACCCTTCTTCCTCCATAAGGTAAATTTCAATCCATTGCTTTTAATTTTCTATTTGTGGATTGTTTAGAAGACATGCTTGCAACACACTTTCCAACCAACATATAATACACCTAATAATGAAGAATTTATTTGAAAGTGTCAGGGAGTATATAGCACTTCACCCCTAAAAAAAAAAAGAGATTATATAGCTAGCATTCTCATGTTTTCTGCTTACATGATTGTAGTCTTAGATCTGTTAATATATAATCTCAAGGCATGCGTATTAACTGGGGATTTTTGGTTTTGGTTTACCTGAAGGAATGGATCATGGAGCACTGGGAAAAAAATTACTATATCAGTGCAATTGCTGGAGCTGTAAACGGTAGCTCGCTAGTAGTAATGTCTAAGGGTTAGTTCCTCTAAACTATATATCGCCTATGTCAGTTTGGCAATTTTCAATTTTGTTTTCCGCTGACTATGATCTTGAACACCAGGCACACAGTATTTGCAGCAATCATACAAAGTTAGTGATTCATTTCCTTTTAAGTGGATTAACAAAAAGTGGAGGGAGGGCTTTTACGTGACTGCAATGGCCACCTCAGGGTCAAGATGGGGAGTTGTCATGTCTCGTGGTGCGGGATTTTCAGATCAGGTGATTATTATTTATTGGACTGAACTTTCGTCCGTCAATTGTTTAGTTCATAATGCAACTTCATAGAATGAATATTGAGCCTCCATTCATGTTTATGAATTTCAGGTGGTTGAACTAGATTTTCTATATCCTAGTGAGGGGATTCACAAGCGTTGGGACTGCGGATATCGAATCACAGCTACTGCTGCAACTTGGGACCAAGCTGCTTTTGTCCTGAGTGTGCCAAGAAGGAAGCCTTTGGATGAAACTCAGGAAACGCTTAGGACTTCTGCTTTTCCTAGCACACATGTCAAGGTGGGCAATACTACACTACTTCTTGTTGCTTATGCTTCTTGGTTATTACATTTACAGTTAAATAAGGTCTCTGATAATATATATCATACTTTGTTTTACAGGAGAAGTGGGCAAAGAACCTCTACATTGCTTCTATTTGCTACGGACGCACAGTTTCTTGACCCTGCAAACGTGGCTGCTGAGAAGCACGATCCGCTGAAATATTTCAAGTCCAGGCCCCAAGAAATTTTGATGACAAAAGTTCTAATTATTTGTATGTAGCAGAATGAATGTCTTCACTGAAACAAACTAAAATAACCGAAGTGCCATTGGTGTGCAATTTGTTTTATGTTAATGATTAGTTTAAGTTATGCAGACGCACGGGGCTCCTTTTTAATTTTTTAATCGCCTCGTTACTTAAGGATCAGTGTCCACTGTCCAATAATCACATAGGTACAACGTAATTTCACTCAAAAGTTTGGTAGACGACCAACATGAGAGAACGGATTATATATGATAATAACTAGGGGCATGCAGAGGAGATGGAAATAGAGAAGATGAAAATAGGAGATTTTTAATTAGAGTGTAGGAGGTGTGGATTCCACACATTTTTCTTCTCACCCACCCTATTTTTTTCCTACCAAACTCATTATCATTGACGGATTATATATGATATCTATTTTATTTCTTTTTTCAAATTATCTCTTATTTCAATTTACTCTAGTTCTTACTTTTAAACTAAGCACAGCATAAGAATGGGCTATGACCCTCCTTTTTCATGAAAAAAGCACTCAATAACTTAAATTTATTTTTTATAAATTCATTATAGAACAAATGTCATTTCATTTTGTTACATTTATAAAATGAAGAGATTTACTTATTTTAGGAATAAGTTTTATTGGAATTATTTTTTTTTTAAAAATAATTATAGATATTGTATAAAATATCGGTACCCTACGAGTACCAATTATATAAAATAACTACTTCAACTTAGGGATGAGAGAATTCTACTCAAAAAGTAACTGTGACTACCCGTAAAAAATACTCACGATGGGTAGGATAAGTATCCGCTCAATGAGTTATGACCGGGTATTTAGCTGCAAAATTTATTAGGGACAGGTATTGGTACGAGTACTATGTATCCAACAGCTCCATATTGTACCTATTTATATATCTATCGATATAGAGATGTGATACATGTACAATTATCTATACAATATTAATTTTTGTGTCAATTTCTCTCTATTATTATGACATAATAAATGATGTGTAGAAAAGGGAAACACAAAAATGTTGTACAAACTATTTTATGAAATGTTAACATTTCTCTATAAATAAAATTAACCAAAAAAAAGAAACCATTCAATGTTCCCTGGCTCGTTTTTAGTTCAAAACCTTACTATCTTATATTGTAATAAACACAAAACATTAACCAAAAGTAAGAAAGGGGAATACCAAAAAACTTGGCTCTTTTTATCCCCACAAGGACTCTATGGTATTTAGGGGGATATTTAAGGAGGGACTTGGGGTGGGATCAAGGGCATGATCTTGGAAGCAAGCAGATTCCTCTTGTGTAGGCCTACAGCATATCCTTCCAAAAGAAACTCCTTCCTGGCATAGGCATATGAAACAACGTCTGGTAGTGTTAATATCGAAGAATTTACCTAACAAAAGACAAAAAAAAAGGAGCAAAAATTGATAGCATAAATGCTCATGACATGGTCATCGTTTCAGGGATAAGGAAGAAAAGAAATCAAAGATCACCTCACTGTTGTCATGGACGAATTGAACAATGAAGGTGCACGTACAGTCTGTTGGATCATGTATCTTCCTCTGGATTTTTACAATTCGAGCATCACAATAGAGTGCATAATCTTCTCTTTCCTGTGAAAAATCAATAAAGCCCTAATGAGTTCCAATTAATAAGGAAATTAGTCAAAAGCCAAATAAATCAATGCCTATTTTGGCCATATGCATAGATTAAGAACTACCAGAATGGATTTCAAGTGAAAAAAACTGATTAATCTGGTCAGGCATTCAGTTCATTTGGCAAAATGGCAGTAGATCTTGAAATCGGCAGAGAATAGACAAAAAAAAGGGGGTGGAAAGTGGAAACTGCTTGCTTTTTATTTTTATTCAACCAAAAAACCTTTTATAGTCAAACAATGAAACAAGATTAAATAAGTTACAAACTTTCGCATATGAGGTGTACCCATAAATTGTTATTATCCAGCTTATTATTTTATTATTGTATTATTTTATCTTACAAGACATCTATGATCTAATAATTTCTTATGATTTTACTCTAGTTTATTACTTAATATATTATACAATATTAAAAATAAGACTTAAATACAATTTTGGTCCCCCTATTTTAGAAAATCACAAATTTGCTTACATTTTATTTCTTTTATTTTTTTTTCAATTGAACCTGGACCTAACATATTCATTTAAAAGTACCATCGATAAATGATTTAATTAATTAAAATATATGAAATAAATGCAGGCAAAGTTGAGGATTGAACCAAAATTGCGGATTTTCTAGAATAGGAGACCAAATGTCTCTATTTTGAATAGGAGAACCAAAATTACGGATTTGGCAAAATAGGAAGACCAAAGTTGTACTTACGCCTAAAAATAAATATATTTAATTATCACTGACTCAATCATTGTCAAATCAATGAACCATAAATCACTGCCTTCACAAGTTTAATGAGGTTATGCTAATATTTTAACCGTGTGGCTACTGGACAAACACATTGGGAAGATAAATTGAAGCAGAATAAAAGGTATCAGAGTTCCCTTACCAGGAAACACAGTACAAGATCTCCATCCTTCACCTTGTGACACTCTGAAGGTTCTAATGGAATAGATCTCTCCCGTACCCCCAATTTCACATTCATCCACTCATCCTGCTCTTTCCCAAATCCAGCATATCGTACGCGGACTTCCTAAAATTGAATGTGTCAAGATCCATTAATTGGTTGTCCACAATATCCAAAAAATGCATCCACTAAGCCAGTACAGCTATATTTCAAGATGTCAGGCTAACATACAATTTTCACAGGTATATAAAATTAAAAATATAATTTGCATAGGGGGTTTTCTGACTTTTCTAGTCTTTCCCAATGAAGCAAAGGAAACTATCCCTAACAACAACATGCAATGCAATTATATACAAGATTTATGCCATGTTTGGTAGAGAGGAGAGAAGTAGGGTAGATGGAAATAAAATGGATGAGTGGATATAGGTGAGAAATAAAGTAGAAATTAAAGGTGCTTGGTTAAAGAGAAACAGAGAAGAGATGCGGAGCGAGATAGAGAGATGAGTGGAAATAGGTGAGAAATAGTACAGGTGAGTCCCACAATTTTTAAAAAAAATCTACCCTGATCATATCAACCAAACAAACTAACTTATTTCCATCTCTCCCCTTACTCCCTATTTGTCCTGTACCAAACAAAGTCTTAGTTTTATAGATCTTACTGGAACATTATGTAGTGATTAAAATCACAAGTAAATTTTCAGCTTTCAAGAAGCATTTTACTTTAGTGGGATGAGTTTTGTAAATCATTTTCTAACAAAAGCAAAAAAACTAAACTAATAGTATAAGCGTGAAGGATCAAATCAATGTGTATGATAGAGGCACTTAAATTAAGAAGCAAAAAAGAATTCAGAGGGTGACCAGTTTAATCACGAAAAACATGTCACTAAGTGGGAAAAAGCTTGGTTGTTCTTGTTGTATTGTATTATAACAAACAATTTTAGATGCAAGGTTAAAAAAACTTCATAGTCAACCATTGTGTTGCAGGTACAAACCTAGAAAAGTAATCATGACATATATATAGATGTGATAAATATATTCAAACAAGTAATTATTGTGCAGCAACTTATACATAAATATTTTAGGTAAAATGAGGCAGGCATGAAAGCAACTATCACTCCTCTTTTTATTACAAATTCTAATCATAATGTCTCAGATTCTTCACAACCTAAAATAAGTAAATTAGAATAAAAAAGAATCTTACAAGTTCGCCTGTACTCAGAACTCTGTAGTTAAGGAACATTGAAACATCATGCCTGTAATTGAAAAAAAAAAAATCAGATCTTCGGCACAGTGTATGTAACAAACTAACAATAAAGTGATCAAAAATAGTTTAATTGTTGAATTCTAAATCCCTATTGCTGTGGCAATGCCGTAGCAGCTCTTAGGCTAGGGTAGAAGATACAAAATGAATGATTTCCCTGGATAATTGATAGATGAGGATTCTCCCGCTCTCCAAGAGTCTAATTCCTTCTCAAATGTTAAGATGATTTCTCTCTCAACCTCCCCTCTTTATTTATAGGCAATATGCCTTATTTGTTCTACTATCTCAACCTGCCCGACTAACCTAACCAATTAACTCCTCACAAAGACACTAACAGACCCCTAACTAACTACTAATGGTATCTATCATAAAGGCTTTCCCTTTTACAGAAGAAACATGGGATCTAGGGGTAGTCTTTTTCTGATTGGAAAGAAACAAACAAAAATCAGACCACACCTTATTATTCTGATATAATACATATGATGCATTTTATGGCTAAGCATAGCTGCAGCCTAACTAGATTATTCCTCACCATGCAATGTCTTTTGTAGATCTTGCTTCAAATCCCATATCATCGAGATCTGTAGCTTGTTTACCTGACATTAAGAACAGAAATTCTAATTAAACTATAGAATTATAAGTGCCAAGTTGAACTTAGGACATGACTGCTAATCATCAATTATATGTTCTACATTGCTTATAACTGCATTCTATTGCTTACTGAAACTAATTCAAATCCTTATAGAACTGTAATTATTACTATTACCATTATTTTTAATATTTTTAATTTTGGATCAATATCATCATCATTATCATTATTTCTTTAGGTTTCTCTTTCATTCTGTCTCAACAGTCGACAACCCTGACATGACACATGAATGCTACAAAACCCATGGCCTCATAATTTCTGCAGCCACATAAAACAACACGGTTATGGATAAACTATTGCTTGTGAAGTTTATTTCCATTAACCGAAATCAAGAATCATGAGTTGACAGGAAGAATATTAATGAAAGTAATTATTCACACAATGCATGTTATTGCTGTTAGTCAATATGGGACATAACAATATTGTTCAATGTAATATAGAACTGAAACTGAATGCCGTCACTGATTAATATAAAATGAAATGAAAAATCACAGTGTAGTATGAATGCTATATTCACAAAGAAAGTGTGGAAATGTAATCTAAATAAATAACTAATCATGCCACATCAGAAATAGAAGCATTTATCCCGACAAATTAAGCTTCTGTTGTCAGAGCTATGCGCATTTTAACCCAAATCAGGTGAACACTTTGTCCCCTAAGGAAATGACAGTGTGATAAGACTTTGTAGGCTCCAAGCAAATGGCTTTAAGATCATGATGAATTTAAAGAACATTTTCCAATGGTTTAGTTCTAGAAAACCAAAAATTCAAACAGAGGAAAAACTACCCAATTCCATCCAGGGACTTTTTTTTATTACTTATCAGAATTCATAGCAACAATAAAGTCTAAGGGAAAGATAGATAACCTTTTCCATTGCCTAAAAGAGGTGAATCTGCAAGATCAGCAGATATTTTCAGCAGGTCAGAAGATGAGATATCTTTACCCAGTAACATTCTCTGACTATTTCTGAACCACAGCTGCACCTAAAACCCAGTAAAACCAAGGCAACATTATAACACACTAAGCATAAATAACAAATGTGCCTAAAGGATGAAGAAATTTATTTAAACAACCTGTTGCCATGATAAGGAATTTTTAACAGCACCATTTGATGAGGAACTACAAAATTAAAGCAAATCAAATTATGGAACATCATTACAAACAAAACACAAAATCCCAATTATGGTAAAGATAAGACTTAATTCACCTAAAACGTTTAGCAATCTCCTGGCACAACTTCCGATTGAACACTTTTCCTACCACATCTTTGTATATTCTTTCCAATTCCAGAATCTAGGAATGAGGGTGGAGCAGAGGAATAGTGCATGGATTATTAGCCAATAAATGTGGAATAATTCAATGACAATGCACAAATAAAGAGGAACGCAGAAATTATTCTAATGATTATATATTGTATTACCTCATCTGAAGAGAGCTTAGGGAATGGAGATTCAATTAAAGCTAGCTTTTCCATAGTTGCAGAGAGAACAAAAATGTCCCCAGAGAGAGATGAATGGCCAAAATGAAAAAGAAAAACAAATTAAAAATCCCCTTTTCCACTTTAGGCTTGCTCTGAAGTCAAAACACACCCTTAGTGGAAAGGATTGAAGTCACTGTCATACATTAAGAAGCAAAAGAGTTAGTGTATAAAGAAAAAAGAATCATAGTTCAGTCAAATGCATAGACAAAAAAAAAAAAAAAAACAGAAGAAAAACTCAAGCTAAGATAGGTATGAAGATAGAATGGTCCCACATTCAAAATTTGTTACCTAAATAAAAGGCTAAACCGAAACAAAGGTAATATTAAAGAAAACCTAGAACAGTAAACTAAAACGAATACTTAGCAGCGGCATTGGAAGAAGCCAGAAAGGGTTGCAAGCAAAGAAATTGTTAACCTTTTCGAAGTCGCCGATCGGTGCTGCCGTGCTGGTAACTAGCGGAGGAAAATGGAAGTAAAATGCAGAGCAGAGTTTCTCCGTTCACTTGATTGTCAAGTACTGTATTTTGGTTTTAAAACAACGATTTGATATATGCACCTTTTATGTCGTGTACCCTTTCCCACTCTTAGAGATTAATATGCTCGGGACATGTAAATATTTAGTTTTATAATTATCTAAATTTGAACATAACTTTTAGTATATTATATATATGATATATATAAAAAAATACATCTTCATTACTAAGTCATAAATTATTACTAAAAACTTATTTTTAAGATAATTGTTATAAAAATCAATAAATTATTACATTGCGAATAAATGTTAGTTCACCTGATGAATAACAAACTCATATTTCTCAAGTACATGTGTTTGATTTTTTATATCAATTTGAGGATCTTGTTGACGAATAATATGTAAGTATATTCATAAATGATTTGTGTCTTGAGGTCTCCATCGACCTTGATGAGCTCTCGAACCTAACTCACCTAAATTTTCATGTATCTAAAAAATAAAAATAAAACAAATTATCACATTGAAGATGAACAAAACTAAGAGATCTACCAAATTTATAATAATAATAATATAAAAATGAATATGTAATAGAGTGTTCTAACTTGGAGGAGAGGATCAACATAAACAATGATGGACTAATAAGACACAAGATTGTTAGCCAGAATAATAGGAAAGTTTGTGAGAATCTAATGTCTTTAAAACCTAAGATTCTTACACAAGGTTTGTCATAATATTATGCCAAAACAAGTTTACTACATACACGACGACCGTCGCTCAATCTTGAAAATTTAGAAATGATTTAAAAACCTATGGTGATATAAAAATGATCTTATCCCATTTGAACAAAATTGTTTATGGTAAAGTGTACATGTGATCTATATCATAAAATACACCTTCATTACTCGTTCAGGAATTACCACTAAACTTAATACTAAGACAATTATTGTAAAAGTCAATAAAATTGTCGTATTGAAGATGAATATAGTTAAGCGATCTAGCAAATGTATGGTGATATAAAAATGAATCTCTAAGGGAACATTCTACCTTAGATGGAAGGATCAATACGAACAATGGTGGACAAATCAAAAACAAGAATGTGAGCTTGAGTAACAAAAAAATTGGTGATAATCTACTATATTGAAAACCTAAGATTCCTACACAAGATTTGCCATAAGATTACACTAAAAAGTGGTTTACTACATACACTAGGGTCAATCAGCTGAATCTTGATCTTTTAAAAATGGTTTAAAAACCTATGGTGGTATATATATAATTCAAACAAAATTGCTTTTGGTAGAGTATAAATGTAGTATATACCAAAAAATACAACTTCATTACCCAATAAAAAAATTACCACTTAACTTATTTTTAGGACAATTATTGTAAAAGTCAATAAATTACCACATTGAAGATGAAAATGACTAAGAGATCTACCAAATCTACGATGATTTGATATTTAAACTGATTTGCAATCTATAAGGGAGCATTCTACCATATAGGGAAGGATGTGCACAGACAATGGTGGATGAAGCAGAAGCGAGAATGTCAACTTGAGTTATGAAAAACTTGGTGAGAAACTAATATCTTGAAAACTTAAGATTCCTACACAAGATTCGTCATAAGATTACGTAAAAATAGTTTACCACATCAATATGCCCAATCGACTCAATCTTGACAGTTTATGGGTCTAAGACGAAACAAAAAATAAGAAAGAAGACCTCTTATATACAAGTATATATAAGAATAAACATATATATTGCATAAGGAAATAGACACATAATTTAATTAAAAATGATATGTATTATTAGTTGAGTGAATAATAATAATTTTATTCAATTTTTTCTTATGTTATGGTCAAATTTGTATATACAATACAACAGTTAAGACAACTACCTTAGGCCCACAACTTATAATATCACTAATTACTATTCATTTTATTACAAGCGATCTACCAATATATAAAAACAAATATGTAGGAGAGAATTCTAGCTTAGAGGGTAGGATCAACACAAACAACGGTGGACATATCAAACATTCTGTCATCTTTCATAACAAACTTTTTTTGTGAGAATCTAATATATTGAAAGCCTAAGATTACACCAAAAAAATGGTTTACTACATACACTAGGGCCAATTGGCTAAATCTTGACATATTATAAATTATTTAAAAACTTATGGTGATATAAAAATGGTCCTATCTAATTCAAACATGATTGCTTCTGATAGAGTATATGTGTAATTTATACCAAAAACATACACCTTCATTACCCAGTCAAAAATTACCATTGAACTTATTTTTATTTTTAAGACAATTATTATAAAATTCAATAAATTACCACATTGAAATTTAACAGAGATACACAATCTACCAAATCTATGGTGGTATAAAAACTAATACATAATATGTAGGGAGTATTTTACCTTAGAAAGAAGGATCCACTCATACAATGATGGTCACATAAAAAGTAAGAATGTTAGCTTTAGTGACCTAAAACTTGGTGAGAAACTAATATCTTGAAAATCTCAAATTCCTACACAGAATTCGTTATAAGATTATGCAAAAGCATTTTACTACATTCATTAGGGCCAATTGACCCACTGCTGACATTTTGTGAGCCCAGGACAAACAAAAAGTAAGAGATAAGACCTCTCATATACAAGTATTTAAAAATATAAGCACTATGTTTCTTATGTTTAATTAAAAATGATACGTCTCATTACTTGAGCGAATAATATCTTTTTCTTATGTTATGGTCAAAGTCGTTAAGGTCAAAATCATATATACAATAAAGCAGTTAATGCAACTACTTTAGGTCCACAACTTATATTATCACTAATTATTATTCATTTTAGACTTAAATGTTTAAGGTTCTTGATAAATGACTGAACTTTGTTCTAGGTCTCTAATAATTTTTTCCGTTGTTTAGAGTCCTTGATATTTTGAAACTTTTGTTTTGAATCCCTACTATAGTTAAGTGACAACATGTCACCTTACAAACTAATTTTTTTCAATATTATCAATGATTGTGATGGTATCACGTCATCAGTTAACAGACAATAGGTACTCAAAGTAAAAGTTTTAATATATCGGGGACTCAAAACAAAGAAAAAATATATTAGAGACCCAAAACAAAAGTCGGTCATTTATCAAAGACCTTAAACATATTTAAGCCTTCATTTTATTACAAGCGATCTACCAATCTATAGTGATATAAAATTGAATATGTAAGGGAGCATTCTACCTTAGAGGGAAGGATCAATAGGAACAATGGTGGACAAATCAAAAGCGAGAATGTCAACTTTAGTAACGAATTTTTTTGTTAGAATCTAATGTTGAAAACCTGAGATTTGACATAACATTACGTCAAAAGTGATTTGCTAGATGCACTATGGCCAATAGGCTAAATCTTGACATTTTAAAAATAAATTTAAAATATATGTTGATATAAAAAAATGATCCTATCTAATTCAAACAATAATGCTTTTGGTAGAGTATACATGCATGTAATCTATACAAAAAAACTTCACCTTCATTACCCAGATTAAAATTATCCTTGAACTTATTTTTAAGACAATTATTGTAAAAGTAAATAAATTGCCACATTGAAAATGAATAGAGCTAAGCTATCTACCAAATCTATGGTGAGATAAAAACTAATTTGTAAGGGAGCATTCTACCTTAGAGGGAAGGATCCACACAAACAATGATAGATGAATCGGAAGCAAAAATGTGAGCTTAAGTAACATAAAAGTTATAGTGAGAAACTAATGTCTTGAAATCTAAGATTCATGCATAAAATTCCTTGTAAGAATACACAAAATCAATTTACGACATCCCTAGGGCCAATCGACCCAATGTTGACATTTTTTGGGCCTTAGACGAAACAGGAAATAAGAAATAAGACATCTTATGTTCAAGTATTTTAAAAATAAAAATATATTTTGCATAAGAAAATAGACACATAATTTAATTAAAATAATATTTTATTACTTAAGCGAATAATAATATTTTTATTCAACTTTTCTTATGCTATGTTCAAAGTCGTTACGGTCAAAGTTGTATATACAATAAAGTAATTATGTCAACTGCCTTAAGCACATAACTGATACTATTATAATTATTATTCATTTTATTACAATCGATCTACCAAATCTATCGTGATATAAAAATAAGAATTTGTAAGGGAGCATTACCTTAGAGAGGAGGATCAACATGAATACTGGTGGGCAGATCAAAAGCGAGAATGTAAGCCTAAGTAATGAAATTTTTCGTTAGAATCTAATATATTGAAAACTTAAGATTCCTACATAAGATTTGTCATACGATTACGCCAAAAGTCTAAAACATCCCTTAAAGTGCAAATCATCACTTATTTTGTTTCAAAATTCAAAAAATAATGTGACTTAAATAACAATATTAACATACGAACTAAAATTGACTAAATAATTAAGTTTAAGCCCAAATCCATCCAATGAGATGTAGGACTTGGACTTAATTTTTTTGCCCAAATAAAATATATACTTTTTAACCCAATCCAATCATGGTCAAATAAAGACTGATCCACAAAAATCTGTTAAAAACCCACAAAAATAGAGTTTTTGTAGGACTTGGGCTTCTGAATTTAGATCTGAATTAAATCCATATTTTTTTGATCCAATCCATTATAACATGCAACCTATGTCATATAACCCGCATTATATAGGACAACCGTTTTGCCACCTATACCTTAACCCTCTTCCAAGATCTAATAGTAACCAACTCCAAAACTTTTCTAATTTCTAAATACACCGTTTAGTTAAATGCATGTTTACAAATATTTAATCACGTTATGGCTGAAGCCATGCATAGAGATATCTACTTTGAGAAGATGCATCCAAACACTATATATAAAACTCATGCCAAAAGCAATTTTTATTTTTTCAATTAAGTAGAAGCAAAATAAATTTGCCCAAACCAAATGAAATGCCAGATAAACTAAAATCCTCCACTCTAGTTTTGTGAAAATGTTTACAATAACCTCGATTTGAAAAATTAAAGCCAAAAAAGTATTAACACTCGGAAAGGGACAAACATGGTAAAGGTGTACAAGTGTCCCATGTTTGGGAGCAAGTAATAAGGGCTGTAACTATATGTGGACCCTGAGTACAAGAGTGTTTGTGAACTCGAGGTATACTATGGATGTGTATTATACGTTTTAATTAAGTTTTTTGTAGAAAAAATTCATGACATGGTACACAAGGGGCAGAATTAAAGCCAATATGGCTTGCTGGCCAAGTGAAATAGTTCTTCCCCTACTGGTTTGAAAATTGTTCTTGGTGGTTTGAGTAGAATAGAGGAAAGCCATTGAAATGCTCTCTTCTTTCTCTCCTTTAAAGATTGGCCTTCCAATCACGTGCTTGTACTGTCCACCACTCAATGTCTGTAGCCAAGCAATATCAACCTCGTTAATTGAGAGATACATTAGTGTAACCTAATTTTCACAATTTAACTATGCAAGAAAATAATGTAGGCAAAAGTATGAATTAATTAAGCTGACCTGGGTTTGATCTCCAGCGGTGACAATAAGGGCACCTGGCTTAGGGCAGAAAGAGAGCCAACTTTTCTTGGAGTAAACGTGAAACTGTGTGGATCCATTACAAACATGGAAGCACAATGAATGTGAGTAATCGGTTCCCCTAATCAGCATTCTAATCACGTCATATTTCAACGAGCTGCTAATGCTATGATCATCTCGTCGATGCTTGTAAACGCAACACAGTGTCCCAACCTCATGCCCACACACAAATTCTGTACTCCCCTTTTCCAATATCACACCCAACATTTTCCTACCCACCATCTCTATGCGTGACTTCAGCTTTTCCATCTTCTCACTGCGTGCACCATGTTCAAACAAATACTATAATTAAGCTTATGCATAAAATCTAAGCATACGTTAATAAATTATAGAAAAAATGCAGCCAACACTCTTTTCAATTTTGGTAGATCATATCTCTTAATTTCAATATAAGATTCACCAAAATTGATCAATCACATAAATAATAAAGAACATAGGTAACATTCCTCTAAATTATAATATATTAGTATATTATAGATTTATAGTGTAACCTGAAATTTGGATATCCAATTGGCCAAATTCCATCCATTTTTGACTTCAACTCGTGGTCGTTGCACCACACGAATTCTTCACTCCCATCTCCTTCTTCCTCTCCAGCGTGATACTCCTCGAACCCCCAGGGCTTCTCCGGTGACCTTGTGGCCGACACTCTATTCGCTGGTGGCACTTGAAAGATTCCGGCGGCGGCCTCCGCGACCGCGGTCATGAGCTGTAATGGAATTCCGTGGTTGAGAAGCTGGAAGCATCCGATTCTGGCGAGCGAGTCGGAAACGATGTCGCGGAGAGCGTCGTCGCAGTGGAAGCAGAGGGAGACGAAATCAACCTCTGGAGGCGCTTCGAGGTGGTTCTGTTTGGGAAAGATCTTGTCAGGCAAGACAAGATCGGGGACGCGGAGCGAGGCCTCTAAAAACTCCGTCAAAACGTCGTCGTTGGTGACGGTGGATCTCCGGCCGGAAGCCACCGGAGAGGGCGGCGGAGCGCGGAAATCGACGGTGATATCCGGCATTGGCGTTAATGGCGATTGCATTAACACTGTGTGTGTGTTATTTTTATTTGAAAGGAATAATGAGAAGGGTTTTGGTGGCAAAGTAAAGTGGGAACTAAACAAAAAAGCAGTGATGATAATCGTGTCCATGGTAGCGCCAACATTGGTTCCGGGAAATAATAACGACGTCGTTTCTTTTTCTTTTTCTTTTTCGTTTCCTTTACAGCCCTGCTCTGCTACCAGAGTATTCCTCATCATTTCATTTCACACAGAAAGAGGAATAATATGATAACATATTATTACTTCTTTCCTTGTGGGGGCTATTTTGCGTCACTACTATAATGTTTCTTTGTGACGCTTTTTTTATTGCATGCTATCTCACGTATGAAGTTAACTCAATTGGAACTTATCTCAGAAATGGAGTGTTTGTTATCGTGGTATTTAAGTTAAGTTCATTCATGATTCAACTATCGACTTTAGAAAGAAAGATAAAAGTTAATTCAATTGTTAAACGAATCTCAAAATTAGAATTCAATGATAGACAATGAAGGGATACCAAAAAGGTTGAACAAAAAGCAAAAGCTCCTTAATCCATGCTAAAAGTAATGTTGCACCAACAATCTTCTAAATCTAAACAAAAGCCAAATCAAAATTAAATATTATTGGAGAAACACCTGAATAGTCGAGTTCTGGCATCAACAAAACGACGACCACAACAAGAACCGGAATTAAGTCCATATTTAATGGGCTACAATTCATGTGTTACTCACAAGTTACTGGTATAAGAGCCTATGTTGTCACCCCACAAAATATTAAGCCTACTCTTAAAAGATTATACCCAAACAAAGATTGGGCTTCCTTGGTGGGCTTCTACCTAAGTTAGTCAGTTTACCGGAAGAGGCAAGAAAATTGGGACCTGTACTCCCGCTATTACCTTCTGCACTTTTCATTGTATGCTGAAAAGTCTATTCCGGAGTTTGGAGAATTTATGCTGAAATTTAACAGATTATGGCTGCATAGCCTCATAGGGATCAATGTATAGATGTTTGGTGTGAATGACATTGTTTTTTTCAGACTCTGACTTCTTGAGACTAGTTACTAGTTAAATTAAAACAATTTCGTGTTAATTAATCCATATACTAGATGTGAGTGAGGATTTATGAATATATCATAAATTTAAGTTGTGATATCTTCTTATGCACCAATAGAAAATTATTGTAATTTTTAGACTCTTAAAATAATAGTTATTAGAATATAAAATCAAAAGCTACACAAAGTGTTTTTGTACAATTGAATTTTTATATTTATCTGTACAACGTCACATTTTTTTTTTACACCAATCCATGTATAATTTAATAAATTTTATGCACTGTTGTTTTTCCCTTATGCTAATTACAGATATGAGGGAATTGAATGGGTTAGAAATCAAAAGCCATGTGATATGAGTCTCCCTCAACTGATTAACTAAGTTTCGTACGTGTGCTTTGTTCATAGCTTTTCTATGCATAAGGTTTAAATCTTTCTTAAAATGAAGTAAACATGAATCATTTTAATTTTTAACTAACAAGTGTTGTTTGTGCTTGTTCATAGTTTATCCATACCTTGCGTTTCCAATAAAATTTTGCAGTTCCTATAACTGTTTTATGTATTATATTGAGCAGCAGACACAGCAATTGGTGCCCATCACTTTCATGAGTAAAAATATAAAATTGAATTGTTTATAATAGATGTACTTTTTTAATAATAACATTCAATGTATTGAATAATTTAAAATTGAATTGTTTATAGTAATAAGAACATTGTCCTCCAGCTTGCTCGAATTATTTGCAAATAGATGTACTTTTTTAATCAGAACCAAATGTCTGTATCAGGTCATTCAATGTATTGGGCTAGCTCTTCCCGAATTAATTTACGGTAAGCATGTTTAATTATACTAACACATGCCGTTAAAAAATTATACTAATAAAAATTGGTCTTCTTTGGTAGCTTATAGTTAGGGATTTTTGTCCTTTTTCTTGTTGGAGACTCAATCACTATATCTTTTTCAAAAGAAGTCTAACTTTAAAGAAATAAAGGAGAAATTCCCAAAAAAAATTATATTAGAAAAAGACCACATGCATTCGGTATAGATAGTAATGTTTCAACTTCCCTAAGGGAAGAAAAGATTTGTATCATGTGTAATTATCACCCGCAAGATAGACATAATTTTCAATTGAGACATCTCAATCAAAGATGAATCATTAAGAATGAAAGTGATGTTTAAAATAATTAATTTGAAGACACCACTTGTAAAAAGAAAACAAGTTTTTTGCGCGCATAAAATGGAAGAAAAAATAAATGAAGGGAAGAAAAGTGATGCCATCACTAGCAAAAAATCTCAACCTAGTCTTTCTATATTCGCAAGTTGCAATCAACATGCCAACTTGCTAAGTAGTCAATACTGTTTGAGTAGAAATTATACAGTGCAATACCGAATACCCATGCATTCCTTACTCTATATATACTCCATCTGCTTAGAGTGGTAGTATCTCATTTAAATACTTAAATAAATTCACGTTTACATTTTATCTTTTTTAATAAAGTTAATTTTGTATTAAGAAACTATTTCTTTACAATAATTTTTAGGAAATGAGCATTATCTTAAAAGATTAAGATGGAAAGAATATAAGATGTTGAATCTTTATTTGTCCTTTTACTCTTAGAGCGCGAGCTAGCTCATCTCTCTCCGGCACCAACGTCCAACATCTCCTAAACATTAACGAAGTGGCATAAGGTGGGGGAGTTGGGGACCCTAACTAGTAAAGTCTTTATGTTCTTGTCACAAATATATATATATATATATATATATATATATATATATATATGATATTAGATAGCGTCATATATAACTATAATTTTACACGTTAGTTAGAAAGTGCCAAAAGTACTATGTTTCAATTTGATATGAGCATCAGCAATGTGGGGGAAGAATATATTGAAGCACAAGAAAATAACAAAGACTTGCAAGTCCATTTCTTGGTTCTTCGCGTGTGGAAAGAGAATGGAGGGATGAGGGATTGTTCGTTCATATCCCAACACCAATTTTTCATATTCTTTTAAAATATTGAAGTGTGAACTTTTCAACCACAAAAATAACAGATAAACTTTGCCAGTCAATTATCAACCGTTTTCTTCGTTTTCCAACGGGAGAAAGGTAGTGAGTGGATCAACTCAATTTAATCTTTGAATTTAATGAAAAAAAAAAAAGTAGTTCCTAAATTTATAACCTTCCATTTACACTAGTGTCCATCCATTAAATTTTTTGTTAAGTTTAACGAAAAAGCCTACGTACTTGACACATTTAGTGAATGCATAGCACACACGATACCCTCGTACAGTTTATTTGACACGTGCAAGAATCATTTCATAGAGTTTTAGGCTGTATATATTTAAAACAAAACATCATTAACTCATACATGTTTTCTTTAACATATAATTTTTTATTATCAGTAAAAGATAATACATAACTAACAATTAAGCACAAGGGATACCGAACCCATATACAATCAATAGATTAATATATACGCCTCAGTTTACACCTTGAGGGCCTTTGAAGCACACACATACGTAGAATAATTTTGATGTCATAGTCAATAAGAATTAGGACTTTACACCTTCATATCGGTTGCAATTCTCCTTTACATTACTTATGAATACTATTTTCTCCTCTCTAGGAACTCAAAAACAAATAAAAAATTCAAGGGACTTCTCTAACAAGAACAACAAACCAATTTCTATACCCATCTTTTCTTTTCTCATTCGGTTGAGTTTTGTCATTTTCACTGTGTTAGATGAAGTGAACGTAAGGATATTCAATTATATATAAAAAAAAGAGACAAAGGGAATGAAGAGAGAGAGAGTGGCTATGATGTTGATGATCGCAACATATACGATTTTAACGTATTAATTAATTGATAATTTTGTGTAATACATTTGCCTGCACGCCAGCTTAATTTTTATAACAACTGAAAATACGGTGTTATATATAAATTGAACCTAGCTAGATGATATCCATTATGTCTCTGTATTTTTAATTTTCTTGCGCGTAACAACAATTTGCCGTCTTGCTGATATATTATTGTTTTTTTTTTTTTTATGTTGTATGTGTGTGTATATATATATTGTATGTGTGTATATATATATATATATAGTTTCCCGGCTTAGCTACACAGGTATGGCTTGGATGGCACTGTTTTCGTAGTAACACTGCTAGGTCTTCCCTTGTTTGAATATTTTATTGTTCTTTCCATATATATAGTAGTTCAACGAATGCAGTATTCTTCCTTCACAGGATCCATGTCCGTGACTTCATGTTTTGAATCATTGGTCTTGTCATGATATTCTTCCAATTTGAAATAATTATCACTTCTAAAAGATTAGTTTATTTCAAATTATCTATTATGTTAAGGAATTTAAAAACATTGATAATCTTTTTTGGTTACGATTTTTAGTAGAGCGGGCCAGGCCAGACCAGTGTAATGGCTTACCGAACCAAATTAATTTGTAAAATAATGACCTAAAATTATTAATAGTTAATTTTGTATCATGATTTAAATTATTTATTATAAAATTAATATATTTATTAATTTTGAATTATAATCATATAAATTGAGATGTTGATAGGTTAGGGGAAGGCACTAGCAAATAGCATTGTTTCCCACTTGATGGTAAAAAGGAAAAGTGGGCCAAGGTTAATTTGCTGTCGACTAAGATGTTGCAGATTATGAGAAGGTATTCGCATCTAATATCACTAGAATCTTTAAGAAATTACTGCATCTTACTTACTTACAAAAAGAATTAATCGAAACAGTTACTCAGTTATGGACTTATCATGCATTTGATAGATGACAAAGATGATGAAAAAAAAAATATCAACAGTATAATTTCATGGAATCCACACTTTTATTTTATATTTTAATTTAAAATTTTCATCTCGTTATATTTTTTTTCACTCTATCAAAGATAAACTTAGTCATACTTAGATACAATTTACTTAAGTCAGTATCCAACTACAAATTAAAATTATAAAACTTACTACAATAAATAACTTTGGGTAATATTAATTAATCCCTCAGCAAAAGAAAAGTGTGGACACAAGTATATTCCAATCAGATCATCCTTACCTACATCTAGGTCGAGATGACCTTTGCCTCACAATAAGTCCACACTGGATTAATAATTTGGTATGTGTTGATGTCACAATGATAGATACATTAACGATTGATGAGAGGCACTGTTAACGCAAAGTGTCAAAGTGAGCGAAGTCGATTATGGACCGTCAGATCATTTACGAATGTATGGTTGTGATTATTGTAATTTGTAAACCATTACAATAATTTGAATATTGTATAAAATAAATGCTGAGTATAAAGTATTATACTAATATTTTTAAAAATTAAATTCTTTAAAAATCACCACGGTAGATGAATTGAGTGTATATGTATTTTTCAATATTTTTTTTTTACCAATGTAGTGGTTTATAACCGTCATTGTGTTGGTCTAATTTTTTTTATATTATATAGTGCTAGTATTTTAGCCCGTATAATACGCAAATTTATTAAAAAGTTCACTACCTTATTTATATAGTCAATAAAAAAATTAGAAAAAAGAGATAATAATATATGTCAAGAAATTATATACTATCAAATTTGGAGAGAGAAAAAAAGATAAAATATGTACGAGTAAGCTAGATAGAAAATATTATGTGAGTTCAAAACAAAGAATATATACAAATAAGCTAAATAGAAAATAACATAAATTTAAAATATATAATATAATAAGGTTGAAATTTTGTCATGCTCTCATCTATTTATTTTGTGTTGTTCACAATTTTTTTTTTAAATCAAGAACAACTTTTTTTTTCTGTACCTTACTTTTTACTAATAATCGCAACCATACATTGGTAAATGATTATGCGACTGTCCATAATCGATTTCGTTCACTTTGGTGCGTTAACAGTTTCACTTGGGCACGCCGGAACACGCCTTGATGAGATCATTAATTCTGCTTCTTATTTCAACATTTTCGTTCAAATTTGCTTATCTATGAGTCAACCTAAATAAAATAATAAAAAAAAAACAGATCAAGGGATCAGCTTCGTATGCAGTAATAGTCGACGATAATAGAAAATTTTGAGTTGTTACCAATAACCACATAGTTCTTTCATAACCAAATAAAATAAATTACATACTTCGTTCGGTACTATTATATTATATATAATACACGGTGGTTAAGAGTTAGTGAACTGTTAAATATAATATAGTCAACAATGGTTCGTTAATTGGTTGAGAGAGACAGAGAAAGGTAAAAATTCAAAATCGGCTATTTAATTGGTTGCCTGTTTGCTGTTGTTTAATTCTAAATAAAGGTAGCTAAACAACTTTAATATGAGAACAGTGAAGACGATATAAAAAAAAAAAAAAAAACAACAACAGATAAACGGTGATAGCTAATGAATTAAGTGTACTTGGCAGTGGATTTCAAATTATATATTCTATCAATGGTTACTTTCACGTAGACTTGAGTACTCTGCAGTCAACTATTTCCCCTCATATTACAAATTAAAATATAATTTAATGAATGATGATTTTAGTCTTGAATTACACATTTTAAATAGTTTTTAATTAGTATTATTCATTTTGCATCAACGCAATAATTACATCTAATTAGGTTTATGTGGTTTGTGACTTTGTGGGATTCTTTTTTCCATTAGATAAAACACTATTAACATTTACATATTTTTAAACTTAAATTATGTAAATTTCACCTAATACTAAAGATTAATTATTCAAAATAGTGTGTATATATATAATGTGTTATTAATATATCTTTTTCTTTTATCAAATTAAGTTATTTTTATATAAAAGCGGAATTCTTAAAGTTAGAGAATAGAGACTACGTACATTTTCTCGTTATAATAATTAAGATAAATATTGAAACTCTTACGTAAAGCTTCTAAATAATAATAATAATACATACATACATACAAAACATTCACACTTACTATTCTATAAAACAACACTCAAATATATACATATTTCATGTAGTATACGTAATGTCATTTCTTTAAGCATTAATTTCAACTTAAAAAATTCATTCAACTAATGAATTAAAAATTAAGGATTTAACTTTTCTAAAACGTAGAATGTACTTTTTGAACTAAATAAAGTATGACATTATTATAATTAACAGTAAATTAAGAATTTAACGGTGGAAAGTAACATTGTAATTTATTATGATATGCATATATGAATTTTATTAATTTTAATCCTTGAAACTTATTTCAAATTATGTTCTAAACTTGATGGAGATTTGCGTAATTTGTTTTTATAAGTCAGAAAAGTAAAAAGAAACTAGCTAGGTCCTAACTCTAACTACACCTACAGCATCAGCCAACAAAAATTAATAGAGCAAAAGTTGGGGGGGGGGGGGGGGGGGGGGGGGGGGGGGGGGGGGGGGGGGTTGCATAGTGTGAGAAAGCCATATGCATATTGCTTAAATTTAAGATATATATGTAAATTACCGTACAATATACAACTCATATGTTTGTTGTAACACACCCTCGTGGAATTGAAGATACGTAAGGAGCAGTATACGTGTCTCTAACATGCATATATAAATAAGATGTTCTGCCTATATTTTAGTTAATTAACTTGGTCAAAACTCAAACGACCAATAAATTGGTCCACGGTCATGCTATTCTCAAATCAAGTGCGAAGCGTTGAGCTTGAATTCTAAGTTCTTATATTGTTGCAAAATGCAATTAAATATGTGTTCAGTGGGGGATCCAAATAAAGTGCTTCTAGCTGGCTTGAGCACCATGAGAATATAATATTGACTCGATATATCTTTTCTATACGCTACTTATTCCAGTTCTAGAAAGGAATAATGAACCACAACTGGCGTGGGGGAAACGTTACGTGCCCTAAACCATAATAGTAATTATGATTTTTGAATAAGGCAAAGAAGTGAACAAATTAACTTTGTTAGGTGTATATGAAACAAGACATTTTTCTTGCTCTGATTCATTCATTGTTTGTCATGTCAGCATTGTGGGTCATTGTTATTTCCTATATTAATAACAATTTTTAATTTTTCTAGGTAGATTAATGACCGTTTTTATTTTTTCTAGATAGATGTCTGACATGACAAACAATGAATGAATCAGAGCAAGAAAATGTCTTACTCCAATTACACCTAAGAATTTCTCCTACATGTAAATACATTTATTATGTGTGAATTTGCCTACCACTTTCACATTAACCATTTAATTTCTTGGACTCAATAATCGAGCAAACTCATTTAAGTTGTAAGAATTCTTTTCCAGATTCATATATATATTTTTGAAGAGTCAAGAGAATCTAGCTGATTGAGTAAAGTGTATAAGTTATAATAAATTTTTGATATTATTTTTGATTCTTACGGATAAAAAAACATCTTAAAAAAACATAGATTCAGCTATAGAGACACTATTTTTTTTACATCAATCATATTATATTATTTTGATTCCTATTTTGTGAGATACCAGGTGTACTCTTTTTCCTTGAGGTTTTTAATTTAATTATCTTGGTTGCATGCGCAGAGCTGAGTAGAAGAGAAATTTAAGTATTAAATTCTATAGCATATAGATATAAAGTTAAAATTTGCTGAATGGATCATTAGGTAAATATTTTGAGTTGAAAAAGATAAATTTGAAAATTAAATGAATTATAGTTGATTTGGTTTAGATCTGAAGTGAAAGATTTTATCGAAAAAAAAGAGAAAAAGATCTGAGGTGAAAGGAATACACTAACTAAATTATTCAATTGATTTGGTTTTAACTGTCAAAATTTTAGGGTCAATCAGATCTAGTAAACATAAGTAACGTGAATTGCCTTTCTTTCTTTGATATACAGAATAAGGATTTTTTTTTTTTTGGTAACGTTGACTTGGGATTTTCTTTAGATCCAATAGCAATTCTGTGACAAAAAATATGCGAACTATGACAGAACATGGTCTAATGATGGGTAACAAAATTCCAAGTCATGTCCTTATCATTCTTGCTCTAGTGATATAGTTATGAATGCATATTGCAAAAGATACACTAAGTTTGCAGCCTTTTCCCCCTTTAAATCATTCCCAATTTTTCCAATAGAGAAATAGAGGTGAAGTGGGAAGAATTGACTATATGTAGTAGAATTTTATTGTTAGCTAGTCGGAAAATGCCATTGATGGAATTCCTCGTGAGGTAACTAGTTATTGGATCCATTGCACTCTTATTGGAGTTCTATTTTCTTGGTAGGTATTTTTTAGTGATTGACTCACTGTAAACACATGAAAAAGCGACCGAGCTAGCAACAAAGACTCATTTTTTTAAGGGATATAATTATTATAAAAATTAATAATTTTATTAGACTTTGTGTTTTTCATACTTAAAAAATAGATTATTTTTATATTATTATTTCAAATTCACTTTTGATAAATTAAGTATCTAAATTATTTTATGTTTTAACCTATTAATATCATTTTATTAAATAATAATGTAATAAATAGAGTGTCATGTCATTAAGTCTAATCAGCGAGTCAAATTAAAATCACGTCATTATTTATTATTTTTTAAAAATAACAAATTTTTATATTTCATTAACTAATAAAATTTTAAAAAAGAATGAACCTCTACAATTGGAGGTGAGGGCGGCAAGACCGATGGTGCTAAAGCCTTTTTAGCACGTGAGAAGGAGGTCTCGGAAAGAGTGGGAAAGGAGGGTGAGATCGTGGTCGGTGAGGGACATGCGTTTGAGGTGGAGTTTGTTGACGGAAGAAGGGTAAGATTGCGAGAGTGCAGTGGTCCGGGGGTGAAGTGGGCCCCACAGTTTAGGGGCATGAGGTCAAAGTCAGCGAAGTGGGGCTTGCCCTTGATGGTCAGGGTCTCAGGGACTGGACGCGGGAAGCGGGTGGTGGCACGCTGGAGGGACATGACGTAGTAGTTGTCGATGAAAAGATCAGAGCGGGTGAGGGCCTCGACACAGTACCAAGACTTGTAGATTAGTGAGGCAATGTTGTGGTCGCGACGGGAGGTGAGGAAGTGGAGCAAGCAACAAGCTTTCTAGGACGTTCTCCAGAACTTGGTTCGGTAAAAGGGAGAGGGATCAATGGTCATCATTGCCATCATTGATTTGGTTCAATAGGTTCATTCTTTTTTAAATTTTATTAGATAATGTGATATAATAATTTGATTTTAAAAAATAAATAATGGGCATAACTTTAATTTGGTTACATGTTAAGTGATTAAATTTGATGATATGACACTCCGTTTGTTACATCATTACTTCATAAAATGATATTAATGACAAGTATTAAGTTGAAATATAATTTTTTTTTCAAGTATATAATTGACCAAAAGTAAATTTGAGGTAGTAATATGAAAAAACCTATTTTTCAGGTAAAAAAACTTATTTAACCCAATTTATTATGAATAATGATTTGATATTAGATGATAATACAAAAATTCTTGACACTATATTTTTATCCTAAGTCAAAGACCATGAGTGTCCCATAATCCATTGAGTCAAAGATTAATTTCACTTGTGATGCGTGATTATCGCTGATCTAAGAAAATTTTGCATATGGTGATAATCAAATACAAATTATTTCACTAAATAAATTATTTTCACTCATATAAAAGTAGTGGGATCTCACACACACAATACTTTTTCTAGTTGAATTATCAACTAATATTTCAAAATTCTATCATATATATTATTAATGTTATTATGTCTATAATTACTATGTTTTGCTTTTTGTTATCTTTTCTTCTTATTTTTTTATGCAATGTGCAAAAGTAATTATCAAATTCAAATAAAAAATAACTTTTAAATGTGATAACTTCTTAAATGGGATGGCAACTAATTATATAAGTGGTTTTAGACTCGAATTTCTTAAGTAATGTATAGAGTTCAAATTCGGCAGATGAAAAAAATCATTAGGAAAGAAGATTTTTCTAGAGCTAATCAACTAAATTTTTTGATTTGAGTATAATCACCAGTAAAATCGATAGATATTCTACACCAATATTATGGTGATCCCAAAAAATGGGAATGATAATTCTTATTGAATCCTATAAGTATTGGTACAAAAATATTCTCAATAGGTAGGATAAATACTCACTTAATGGAGATGGGCCTAAGATTGAGTATTTACCTACAAAGTTTAATGGAGATGGATGCAAGTATAGGTAATATGGTACCCTCACATTTACACTCACACATACAATTAAAATACATGTAAGAAGTTAAAAAGAAAGTAAGACTTTATATCTATTGTTAGACCTAATGAATGTAATTCAGTTGACAACATACATTAAATTTGTAGGAAAAGACTTAGTTTCAATTCTCACTAATACACTCTTGACGAGGGGTGAGGAGCCTTAAATATGACTATACTCCAAACCGAATGATTACGATTATTGTTAATAAAAAATATTGTTAGTCTGAAACTTTTTTTTTTTTACATATATATCCAATATGAAATCACCATATCACAATATTATATTAATGGATAGTATGATGTGATAAAATTATCAAATTTTGTTAGACATATGTTAAAAAGGTTTTGTATAGACATTTTATATATAATATATTTTAAAAAAATTCACGATACACTAAATTATATAAAAATATTATATTATTTTTCAAATACATGTACCACTTCTAAAATATTATTAAAAATATTTTTAAATATTCTTTTTGTTGAACTAGTTAATGAATGAATTTGTCTTTTCATATATTGATAATGAAAATTTAAAAATACTTAATTATTAAACTTTGATCAATAATTCTTAGTTAATAAATAAAATAAAATGAGATTTAACAAATTATATTAAATTAAATGTTGAATATAAATTTTGTCTAAAATCTTATAATTTTGTTGTCACAACTTTGTACCTGTAAGGAAGGTGGAGTACGAGTGTATATAGGTACCAAAATGAATTTGTCTAAAATCTTATAATTTTGTTGTCACAACTTTGTACCTTAAGGAAGGTGGAGTACCAGTGTATATAGGTACCAAAATGAATATGAAAATGAGAATTAAAATTGCTATTTACACACATATAAAGCAATATAAATATATATATTTTTTTAAATATATATGGGCCTGAAAATGGATAATATATGAGATTCTCTAAAAGAAATACGGAGTTTTGCTTTTGGTGGCAACATGCTATGGGGTGGTGGTCCCACTTATGGGGTCAAATCAATACGTTCTAAGAAGAAATATTTAAATCTCATCGATCTCATAAGTATTATACCAAATCCTGGAATCATCAAAGATTTTACCTTTTCGAATTCTGTCTGTAACTCACTATAGACTCGAGAAACAAAGAGAAGATGTGTACGAACGAGATATCCAGCAACAAGGAGAAGGAAAAGGATTGAATAGAAGAACTCCTGAACATTTAGCGATCTCAGATGTGTCGATATTAATAGTAACTCATTATTTCGATGAATAATTTCTTCGGACAGAAGAAAATTATGTAATATCATTCCTAAGTTAAATTAAGCACTAATAAGCATAGTTATTACTCAAACATGCTAACTTAAACCTATAAATACATTATCTTTAAATATTTCATAAACACAAACATATTAGAAATTTTCCTTTTGAACTAAAATTTTAACTAAATTCAATTTGTTGTTACAAACAGATTATAAGAAATGTAAAAGTTTAGAGAGCCTCAACAACTTAGCAAGGTTCAGGTAGGCCTCCTTTTTTGTAAAATCAGGAAGAGCAGCATTCCTGAGGCACATTTGGTGTATGATTCAACAAAAGAGAAAATGGAGAATTTGGTGTATGATTTATGTGAAAGAAGAGTTGGCATCGATTCTAAAACTGTAATGTTTGATAATTATTTGAGAAATAAGAGAAGAGGAGTAAAAAATATACATACAGTTACATAGGGTAAATGGTGGGTGGAAGAAAACACGGCTGCACGGGGGCCATCTTACCTTATAATTTTTTTTACCATAATATTGATATTAAGTATCCATTAATTTTATTAATAATTAATTTTTATCAAAAAATATGATTAATCATCTTTAATGAAATTTTTCCTCTCAATCATATTTTTTTTTAATCTATAAAGTTCGAACTCAAAACTTTACTTAAAATTACAATTGAATGCAAGACTTTTCAAAGCAACGATTTGTTGGTAACTTACCTTACACTTTAGCTTCCAGAGAAGACATTTTGTTCTTTTTCACCAATTATTGCAAATTGTATGGTACGCATATATAACTTAGTGAAATCCGTGAAAATTAAGACATATAATTCCCAGTTATTGTTTTTCTAATTATTTTTTCTTATTGCTCTGTCGGCATGACTGCATGAGTATTTGGTTTTTTTATCAGCTGCTGGAAACTATTTTGTAATATTTTTCTGTCAAATTAAATATCAAATTATCATCTACTAGTAACACTTTCCCGGATTCCCAGTTGAGTCACGTGGCATAATTGTTCATTGATACATGAAGCGAAGATTTTAAAAGAAAGAGAAGAAAAAGCCAAATATATACATATATTTATTTAATAAGAAAAAGAAGGACTGTCTAATAATATATACTTTCTATTCACAACAACACATTTGTAGGAAGCAGGTACGAAAGCGGAAACGTTGGTCATGTTTGAATGGACTTTTTGTTTCCATAGTTACATTCAACACAATGAACGTGCTTTTTATTATTATAAGAAAAGGGTACTCATTATTTTTCTTAGGGAAGATAGATAGGATTATCAACTACGACAATTCCTCCACTACTTGGAGAGCCACTCTGTCTCATTTACACGTACTATATATTAAGAGAAGAATATATATATATATATATATATATATATATATATATATATATATATTTGTTTTTAACACCGTTACACCGATATATTCGTTTCTTTATCTCCCACTCTAATGAAGTGACAATAGAAACAAACAAACAAACAAAGAGGGAGAAGAATCATACACGTAAAAGAAGAGTTAAACTTCCTTCAGTTGAGTAGAGGATTCTTTTACTCCTTGTTTTATCATGTAAGTGTGTATACTCTTTTAATGTTTTTCTCTCTTTGGTTTGTCAGAGATATATAGAAGTAAAAAGAACAAGAGGGTGTTTGTTTTGTTCATGTAAATCTCTTAAAGAGAAATGGTTTTTGGTTTCCTTCAAGGCTTGATTTTGAATTAGTGAAGAGAGGAATATCATGTTTCAACTTTGACTCTACTAATTTCAGAACAAGGGGGGAGGAGGCAAAAAATGGATGGGAATAATTTCAGCAGAAGCATAAGCAGGAGCATAAGCAGATCAAGTTGGAAAATGGAGGAAGTGTTTGCGAGTGGAAGGTATTCTCGCAGGACTTCACATGTTGATGAGGATGAGGAGGCTCTCAAATGGGCTGCCATAGAGAAACTTCCCACCTACGATAGGCTAAGAACAAGTATCATCCAAACCTTTGCCGAGGGCGATCAAGCCGGTGCTCACAAGGAAATCGATGTTCGGAAGTTAGATGTGAATGATAGGCAAC
Organism: Glycine tomentella; assembly: GCA_007407185.1. Classification (NCBI taxonomy): domain Eukaryota; kingdom Viridiplantae; phylum Streptophyta; class Magnoliopsida; order Fabales; family Fabaceae; genus Glycine; species Glycine tomentella. Next base: position 108,184 of record PYAF01004116.1, on the reverse strand, counting down.
AAATCATCGACAAGATTTTCAAGGTTGCTGAAGAAGATAATGAAAAGTTCCTCAAGAAGTTCAGAAACAGAATTGACAAGTAAGTCTAGTCTTTTCTCTGATCTTTCTTTCACATGTAGTGTTCCCCCTTCCTCACCAACCTACCCCACACGTTCACACACAGAACAAGTCTTCAAATAGAATATGTAAGGTTTCTGATAACTTAGACTAAACAAAGATTACAAAAGTTTTTAGTCTCAATCTTTGAAAATCAAGGAACCCCATCTATTTAGAAAACCTTACTTTCTCTTATGATTATACTGTGTGCCTTCTTTCATTTTATCCCCCCATATTATCATGTTGAACATGTCTTTGTCATTTGATTAAGACAAAATCAAGTTAAAGACCAGTTTCATGTTGCTTCTACGAAGTAGAGGGGACCAGATCTACATATGAATATTATTGAAGATGTAGTTAATTTAAACTTCAATCCTTTATTAATAGGATATTTGTCAAAGCTAATTTTTTCTTTAACCTTTGAAAATCGATCTTCTTATTTCAAACTTGACATTGTCAAAACAAAATAGACATCGAATTTAAAACACACCTAATACATCTTTTTTGTCAATACCTAATACTTGAGTGGATGGAATTGCTACTGATGAAGGTGAAATCAAATTTTTTTGAACTGACTTATTCTGTAGACAAATTAATGTTGTTACATGATTCAATTGTTTGGACTTCTGGAGTAATGTTACTTTCAAATTGTAAGTGCACAGTTTTGATCAAATTGTTAACCAATTGGAATAGTGGAATTGATTTCTTTTTTTGTTTTACCAATTCCAGGGTTGGAATTCGACTTCCAACAGTAGAAGTGAGGTTCCAAAATTTGACTGTTGAGGCAGATTCCTATGTCGGCAGCAGAGCTCTACCAACCCTACCAAATGTTGCACTGAACCTTCTTGAATCAGCTCTTGGCATTTTTGGCATTAGTACAGCTAAGAGAACAAAGCTCACAATTCTTAAGAATACCTCTGGCATTGTTAAACCATCAAGGTACCACAACCAAGTTGTTACATATATAAGTGTGATTGGTGGGATAATCTTGAGGAAAAAAAAGAACAAATTGTAGCCTAGTTGATCTTATATGGATTTTTGTTTTATGGTTCTGCACAGGATGGCCCTTCTACTAGGACCCCCATCTTCAGGGAAAACAACCCTTTTGTTGGCATTGGCTGGAAAATTGGACTCCGAATTGAGGGTATGCTCCAACCCCATCATTTTACCTAACAAAATTATTCTTCATACATAATATATTAATAATGATGTTGATAAAGAATAATGATAAATGATGAATGATAATAAAGATGATGAACAAGAGTTAATTATAATAAATGATTGGTTTTGATGAAACAGGTAAAAGGAGAAATCACATACAACGGACATAAACTTAATGAGTTTGAGCCTAGAAAAACTTCAGCATACATTAGCCAAAATGATGTTCATGTTGGAGAAATGACTGTAAAAGAAACACTGGATTTCTCAGCTAGATGTCAAGGAGTTGGGACTCGATATGGTAATTTAATCAACATTTTCTCTTTAACCCATTTTTTTAAAAAAAAAAATTCCCATTTAAGTAGTTTATTAACATTTTTATCTTGGTCTTAAAATAATGTAATTATAGACCTATTAACCGAGCTTGCTAGAAGGGAGAAGGAAGCCGGCATATTCCCAGAGGCAGATGTTGACCTTTTCATGAAGGTATATTTTCATTAATTTCTCAATTAAGTGATAGCTATTATATAAATAATACTTAATGGACTAACTAATAGAGTAATAGTCAATAATTATGTCAATTTGTTAATCTATGGAATTCTTGCATTTTAGGCAACTGCTATGGAAGGGACAGAAAGCAGTCTCATTACCGACTACACACTCAAAGTAAGTCATTTCTTCTTTCAACAATTTCTGTTTCGCGTAGAAAAAAGAGAGGCAGAGTTAGTAAGATAGATATGTTCTCAAAACTTTTCGACGTTTACCCCACAAAAGTATTTTTTTTAAAAAATAGTTTTCCTTGCCAAAAATTTCTACTCTTCCTACCCCGCAATGTTGACTGATGTCAACGTATTTTTTGGCCAAGTATGTCCCCGTTGGAGCATCGTTTGTGGCCATGTGGACTACCATAACTGCCCCCATGCTTTAGATTTTTTTATAATTTATAATCAACATAATTATTGCTAGTCACTATGCTTAACGGTTTGTTTTATATCCTAATCAATCATTCTTGTTCCTTGTAATGTGAAACAGATATTGGGGCTTGATATTTGTAAGGATACCATAGTGGGTGATGAAATGCACAGAGGGGTATCCGGTGGCCAAAAGAAGCGTGTCACTACAGGTTAGAAGGACTAAAATGTCCAATTTTTTTTTACAGAGATTACATAGCTCCAAATTATAAAACAAATCTAAGGTTATCTCCTTCTCTAATATCTTAGCTGTTTGGAAGTTAGGAGGGGAAGGGAAGGAAAGAGATTCAAGGAAAAGGGAAGAGAAGGAAAAGGAGGAAAATGAGGGAAGTTCTTTCCTTCTTGTTTGGAAGTTAAAAATATATTAAGAGAGAGAAATGAAGAGTTAATAAGATACTTTTACAATTTTGTCCTTGAATTGTGATTTAATGTTTTGTATTTTGGTATTTTATTAACATTGGTTGGGATATGATAGTAATTTTATTAACACTGGTTGGGGTAGAATAGTAATTTCATTAATTTTCCTTCTAAAACCCTCCAAATTGGGGAAACAACAATTGTTAGGCTTTAGAGGATTTTAGAGGAGTTTTAAAAATTTTCAAATCCTTTCCCTCAAAAATTAAAACTCTCAAACAAGAAGATATCTCAACCTAAACCTTTTATTTCCCTCCCTTTCCCTCTAAAATTTCTCTCTCAAACAAAGCCTTAAACTCCAATAGTGTTTGATGAAGCTTGATTTAATTATGCATTGGAAGGCGGCTACAAGTTGTATATATAGATACACTCAACCAGACAACTTTTTAAGATCAAGAGAACGTGACCACTTGGAGTTTTGCCATCCATACTCTTTTGTTTAACTTATTCTTTCTCCTTGTCCGCCACCTATTTTGTCCAAGAAATATGTTAAATGAGATATTTTTATGAATTTTATCTTTTTATTATGAATTTAGTATTCATGAAAAATCTATTTTATTTAGATCGGTAAAATCGTATTTATTAAATTAAGTGTTATTGCTTGAATATGTGAATCCTATTTTCGATAGAAGTAGTTGGCAATTAAATTTTTTTTTTCTTCATAATTTAGCATATATATACATATATAGTTGAAATATATTATAATTTAATTATAAATTATTATTTGAATTATTTTAAGATAATTATTTTAAAAGTTAATAAATTTATCATATATAATAAATTGTAATAAAATACTCGTGCAAATCTTTTTACATTATATATAATTTTTTTCTTATACTGAATATTTATTTAAATAGTAATTTATTTTAAAACTATTTAAAATATTTTTTTACTTAATTAAAAATATACTAAAGTTAAACTCTTTTTTGTCATTCATAGTATTCGTTGTATACTTGTATATATCTAGAGCTACGTATACCCAACTTAGATTATGACAATCCAAGGATCAAATGCATAATTATCCAAATTATAATGATTTCTTACAATGAAATGGTTTTGATTTTTATACAGGAGAGATGATTGTTGGGCCCACAAAAACACTATTCATGGATGAAATATCAACGGGTCTTGATAGTTCAACAACATATCAGATTGTGAAGTGCTTGCAGCAGATTGTGCACCTTAATGAAGGAACTATCTTAATGTCCCTTCTCCAACCTGCTCCCGAGACCTTCAATCTCTTTGATGACATCATCCTCATATCAGAGGGCCAGATTGTGTATCAAGGCCCACGTGAGCACATTGTGGAATTCTTTGAATCCTGTGGTTTCCGCTGTCCCGAAAGAAAGGGAACCGCTGATTTCTTGCAAGAGGTGTGTGATTATCATAACACCACCTTATTTTATCATGCACCTCCACATACCTTATCAAACATAACATAACTTATGTTTCTACCTTAGTAAAGACCACATAACTTATGCACTCTTAACTTAAAGGCCACATTTCAATCATGGAAACTTTTTTTCTTCTGAGAAATAAAAACTTATTTAAGGCAACCTGAATTCTACGAGCTTGTACCATTAATGAATCAGAAATCATATTAAATGACTTTTAATTAATAATTTCATAAAAGTTAATAATTTTATCGTACCTTAATCATTTCTTATTTGAATTTGGATTATAGTATAATTTGAGTGTATAAACTATTTTATCATTTTATAACTTTTTAAAATAAGTGTATGTTTAGTTTTCAGATTAAAAAAAATATTTTTGAAGCAAAAGTAATTTTATGAAAGGATCAAAATTTTTACTTTTTTTTGTTCAATTATATTTAAACATACATATAATATTTTTAACTTCAATTTAAACATCTACTCTCGTGATGTTATTTTAAAAAAAGAAAGAGCAAGGGGAATTAGAATTACAATATTACTTTGAAATTTGAACAGGTTACCTCAAGGAAGGACCAAGAGCAGTATTGGGCAGACAAAAACATGCCATACCGTTATGTTACAGTGACGGAATTTGCAAACAAGTTCAAGAGATTCCATGTTGGAATAAGGCTTGAGAGCGAGTTGTCTGTGCCATTTGACAAGTCAAGTGCACACAAAGCAGCTCTTGTATATAGTAAAAACTCTGTGCCAACAATGGACCTTTTCAAAGCATGTTGGGACAAGGAGTGGCTTCTGATCAAGAGGAACTCCTTCGTCTACATATTCAAGACAGCCCAAATAATCTTCATTGCCTTCATAGCCGCGACACTGTTCTTGAGGACTGAAATGCACCGGAAAAATGAAGATGATGCTGCACTCTACATTGGTGCAATTTTGTTCACCATGATCATGAACATGTTTAATGGTTTTGCTGAGCTAGCACTCACAATTGGAAGGCTTCCCGTGTTTTACAAGCACAGAGACCACCTTTTCCACCCTGCTTGGACTTACACCCTCCCCAATTTCTTGTTGCGTATTCCCATTTCTGTGTTTGAGTCCCTTGTTTGGGTTGGTGTCACCTACTACATCATAGGATTTGCTCCTGATGCCAGCAGGTAAACTCCAATACTTTTTTCTTTTTCCTTTTTCACAATTTGCATGTACATTTTTACTCATTTGCATGTGTCTCACATCTATCTATCAACCTAACAAGTTTAGTTCATTAAGTTGACATGGCTTATATAATATCATTGCTACCTCCTCTGTCCCTATTTATAAGACCTATTTATAAGACTCAAGTTTAAAATGATGTTTGTTCCTTTTTATAAGACTCGATCTATAATATCATGTTATGATGAGATGTATTTATGATTACTAAGTGAGCCTTTTTCTTGCCTATTCCAATTTTTAGGTTCTTCAAGCAATTGTTGTTGGTGTTTCTGATCCAACAAATGGCAGCTGGGATGTTTAGGGTCATTTCTGGAGTGTGCAGGACAATGATTATCGCTAACACTGGTGGAGCCCTCATGCTCCTTCTTGTTTTCCTACTTGGAGGCTTCATCCTTCCCAAACGTGAGTGACAAATCCAAACTTTTTAAGCAAAAGTGACTTCAAAGTTAAATTTGTTCAAAGAATGTGCTCACATAGATGCTCAATGGTTATAGGTGAAATTCCTGATTGGTGGGTGTGGGCTTACTGGGTGTCACCATTGACATACGGCTTTAATGCCTTGTCTGTGAATGAAATGTTAGCTCCAAGGTGGATGCATCCGCAGGTAATTAATCGCAAAAACTTTTAATTGGAAAAATGAAAATGAGTATAATTCACCAAGGAAAAAACTTGTTAGTTGATAACTTGAACCATGCCTTTGACTGCAGACTTCTTCTGATAAAAATACCACATTGGGTCTATCAGTACTAAGGAACTTTGATGTTTATGCTAAAAAAGATTGGTACTGGATTGGAGCTGCTGCTCTTCTTGGTTTCACAGTTCTGTACAACGTTCTCTTCACCCTTGCGCTTATGTACCTTAACCGTAAGAGCTCTTACATCTTGATCAATCTTTCAAGTGACTTACTTCTTTCATTTTCTATCTTACTAAAGCTTAATTTTTCTCTATTCTTGTTTGGTGCATTAGCTCTTGGAAAGAAACAAGCAATTATTTCTGAGGAAGATGCAAGTGAAATGGAGTCTGGAGGAGACGCCAATGAAGAACCCAGACTTGTAAGGCCCCCATCAAACAGAGAATCAATGCTTCGATCATTATCTACTGCTGATGGAAACAATTCAAGTAAGTGTTAAAGCATACAATATTTTTTTTTTATAGGCAAATGTTAATTGTTAGTTTCTTAGTTTTTATATGGTTTGACTAAAAATATGTTCTTATTGATGTAATGTGGGTTGGTGCTATGTGAATCATTCCAGGAGAAGTGGCAATGCAGCGAATGGGTAGCCAAGCTACCAGTGGATTAAGAAAAGTTGACTCGGCAAACGATTCAGCTACCGGAGTTGCCCCCAAAAAAGGAATGATTTTACCTTTCCAACCACTTGCAATGTCCTTTGACACTGTTAATTACTACGTCGACATGCCTGCAGTAAGGATCCAATGACTTGTTTAGTATAATTTCATAATCTACATCATTAACAATCCATGGCGTACCTACAAAGGAAGTTCTAACTCTGATAACTTTCACAGGAAATGAGAGATCAAGGAGTGACAGAAGATAGGCTACAACTGCTTAGGGGAGTAACTAGTTCCTTTAGGCCTGGAGTCCTAACTGCACTAATGGGAGTTAGTGGAGCTGGGAAGACAACTTTAATGGATGTTTTAGCAGGAAGAAAGACGGGTGGCTACATTGAAGGAGATATTAGAATCTCTGGGTTCCCTAAGAACCAAGAAACCTTTGCAAGAGTCTCTGGTTACTGTGAACAAACTGATATTCATTCACCCCAAGTTACTATTAGAGAATCTTTGCTTTACTCAGCCTTCCTCCGGTTACCGAAAGAAGTTAGCAAGGAGGAAAAAATAGTTAGTACTCAGCACTAGTATATCTTTTGATTCTTCTCTTAATAAGGGTTCATAGAAAATGTGAACTAACAAATTCCAATTATTTTTATTATCTTTTCAGCAATTTGTGGACCAAGTGATGGATCTGGTAGAGTTAGATAATCTCAAGGATGCTATAGTGGGGCTTCCAGGAGTTACAGGGTTGTCAACTGAACAACGAAAGAGGCTGACCATCGCTGTTGAGCTTGTTGCTAATCCTTCAATCATTTTCATGGATGAACCCACTTCTGGTCTTGATGCAAGAGCAGCAGCTATTGTTATGAGGACTGTGAGAAACACTGTGGACACTGGAAGAACAGTTGTCTGCACAATTCACCAGCCTAGCATTGATATCTTTGAAGCCTTTGATGAGGTACCAACCAACCTACAAACCATTTGTTGTGTATTTTCTTTTCTTTGTATCTCCTATCCTCTCTGATGCTTAATGAAATATCCTTTTTTCGCCAGCTTTTGTTGATGAAAAGAGGAGGGCAAGTGATCTACTCAGGACCATTAGGCCGAAATTCCCACAAGATTGTAGAATACTTTGAGGTATTACAACAAACTGATTATATTTATTTGATCGTGGACTTTAACATAGAGTTTAGTATCAAGTTTCATTCCATGTCCTTGGTCACAGGCAATTCCAGGGGTCCCAAAAATTAAAGAGATGTACAACCCAGCCACATGGATGCTAGAAGTGAGTTCTGTAGCAGCTGAAGTTCGTCTTGGAATGGACTTTGCTGAATACTACAAAACATCATCTTTATTTCAGTAAGTCAACTAACAATTAGAATGCCTACATTGTCAAATGGGTTTGCATGATTTTGTTGGTTTGAGCTAACACGTATGCTTATCAATCAGGCGAAACAAAGCAATCGTAAAGGAGTTAAGCACACCCCCGCCTGGAGCTACTGATTTGTATTTCCCCACTAAGTATGCTCAATCCACATTGGGGCAATTTAAATCCTGTTTTTGGAAGCAGTGGCTGACATACTGGAGGAGTCCAGATTATAATCTTGTCAGATATTTTTTCACCTTGGCTTGTGCCCTCATGATAGGGACGGTATTTTGGAGAATTGGCAGAAACAGGTGAGAGTTTCTTCCTGTGATTAAATCTAACTCTATTCAATCATCAATTTTAAATTTTAGCTAATTTCTCTCTTGTTATTCTTGTTTAGGGAGAGCTCAGCTGACCTGACTATGATTATAGGAGCAATGTATGCTGCTGTTATTTTTGTTGGGATTAACAATTGTCAAACTGTTCAACCAATTGTAGCCGTTGAAAGAACAGTGTTCTATCGAGAAAGAGCTGCTGGAATGTATGCTCCTTTGCCTTATGCCTTAGCACAGGTAAGTGGATTGATTTACTTCAAAGAACAATTTTAATTTTTAATATTCGTTTCTTGTTATGAGGCCATTGCCTTGTTACGTTATCCTTATGCCAATGCATTTTTAATTGCAGGTCTTTTGCGAACTACCGTATGTGTTTTTCCAAACTGTTTATTACTCACTCATAGTGTATGCTATGGTGAGCTTTGAATGGAAAGTGGAGAAGTTCTTTTGGTTCTTCTTTGTCAGCTTCTTCTCTTTCTTGTACTTCACATATTATGGAATGATGACTGTGTCCATCACACCAAACCACCAAGTGGCATCAATCTTTGCAGCAGCATTCTATGGACTCTTTAATCTCTTCTCTGGTTTCTTTATCCCAAGACCGGTGAGTACCATTCTAGTTCTAGTTTC
>PYAF01004116.1:51665-94794 GCA_007407185.1 Glycine tomentella | reverse complement strand
ATTATCAGAAAATACTTTGTTCGTTTGTTAGAAAAATAGTATGATAATCCTGGATAAATTCAAAGAATCGTGTTCGTACACTTTCCGAACAAAGTATTTCGACCCTATTCTTGCCTGGGTTCACGAAATCCTTGTTGGGATAATTCTTTGAAGAACAATCTGCTTCTGGCAATAGAGAACAGATCAGGAATGTAGAGAGTAAGTATGATTTTTCGTATATTTTAAATCTGAGGCCAAATGACTCCTTATATAGGAGTTTTTCCAAACAATGCAACTCTTGGCGATAAACCATCGTAACCGTTGGTTATCGGAGCGGTTGGGAGTAGTTATTTTCTTCCCTTTCCCAAGAGTGGTTATAAGTAGTTACTATTTTGAATTGTTAACCGCCTCTTATTCATAACTCATAGAGTTTGAACAAAACTCGGAACCCCGCACCGTAATCGCGGTCAATTATGCGTTGGCTCAACAAGCGTGCACTCCGCACTACCCTAACTTGTTTCCAAAGCTTAACGCGTAATCGCATTGGTCTATAGTAAATCACATTACTACTAAAATCCATTGATGACACTAAAATCACCAACATGATAATTATTTGATTATTTGATATTTTGAAGTAATCAATACTTAGCACCAATTAAAAGGACCTGTGTGTGTGGTCTCAATCAATGAGCAAGTGTGGAGTTCGAACTTTACTTTCTACTTTACAAGGAAACTGATATTATTGCCATATTAAATATGGAAATTATTAAAATATTTATAGTTATATTATTTACTTAGTACTTTTTCTGTCATGCTCTCCATGTATGTATCAATTATTTTATTATCTATTAATTATTTTATTCTATTATATAAATATAATTTTCCAAATTTTTCATCGATGGAAAAAATTGGTTATTAATTTTTTTAATAAATAGTGTCACTATATTAGTTAAATATTTTTTTTATTAAAATGGCATTTTCTAAAATATAAAACCTTCTTCAAATTACTCTTTTCTTACAAACTACTATTTTTTTATAATTTTAAGTTTTGCCACATTTTTTTAAAAAAATGTTGAATAAAAATTTCAACATGACAAAAAGTATTTTATAAATTGAAGGTCAACTTGGCAAACAATAATCAAGCACCTAATTCACAGGCATGTTCCAAAGACAGTGGTTAAAGCATAAAAGTATGTCTTTTGGGGTTGAAAAAAACAAGTGGGCCGGGCAAAACAACATGCTGAGGTTTTGTAACTTTATTAATTAGAAGCCAGCAATAGCATCACCCTTGAAAGTTCACCTAATGGCTAATCCTTATTTGGAAGGTGCTGCTATTGTATCTCCAGTCTCTCGTTATATACAACATGGGAGATACACGACAAGATGCAGATGCAAGAGACTCCCAAAACTCAGGACAATTTTCGTTCTCACTCACACCCAACCTTATGACAGCTACAGAATCTCATTAATTGAGTCTTTACGTGGTTCTGCGAAAAAGACACTATTCTATGTAAATCTCAAAGACATCATAGTACTTCTTCACTTGTAGTGCTACTTTTTAACAAAAAACAAATAAAATTAATTTCCTAATCTTTGTCCTAAAAAACAATAAGTAAAACTGTTATCAAAATTTAATAAAACATTAAGAATTTTTCTCTTTTTAAATTAAAATGTTCGAAACACTAAAATTTGCAGTTAAAGTAATTAAATAAAATATAATAATGACTTGATATTTTAATAATTAATAATATAAAAAAAAATTTAGTTTAATTTTATGTACTATTGTGTAAAATTTATACCATCAAGTAATTAGAAATTATAAATGGTTTGATCTTTAAAATGATTGTTATAAAAACATTACTAACTTGATATATATATATATATAATTGAATTACAATATAAAAGTTATTTTCACAATCAATGCATAAAGTATTTTTTCATATGCTTTTAGAGTTTAATTTGTATATATGGTTAATGTAAAAACCCTTTTTTTAGGAAATTTTTTTACAAAATCAATTGGAAATAGCATAATTTTTAAAATATTTAATTATAAAAGTCAATAAATTTATGATATATAATTACTCGTAATTGAATTAAACAATGTAAAGTGCTTTATACATAACTATGTTTAGAATTTTTTTATAGTTAGTAAGTTAAAACTTTTATTTAATAATTGTAACACAAAAAAACAGATGAAAATGTAATAATATCGTTAAACATATAGTGTATCATTCATGATCTACCTTCTCTCCTCTCAAAAACAAAGGAAGAGAAAAGAAAGGATAGCATATTAGCATCCCCTGAAGACTCTCTTCTCTCCCTACCGCAACTCTCTCTCTGTCACACACTTGTTTCCTCATCATGTTCTCCTCCAATACATACTCCTTCATGGTAAATTATAACACTTCTCATTCCACATTCCACATTCAACATTCACCAAAACCAACTCCACTATTCCTTTCTTTATCTTGGCATTCATATTATCATCTCATTTTCCAGTTTTTGGTGTCAACTTTGCGCACAGTGCAAGTCAGGCTTAGGTGGGTGGTCTTCGTGCAGCAACTTGTCTGCTTCACAGAGGAAGCGTTTGGTTTCTTGTTCGAGAGTCACGCATTGTGCTCCAACCACTAGCAAAAGCCACGGCGGGGTTGTCATGGAGAATGAGACAAATGGCACTTCCACGGTGGACGACTTCGACGTCAACCCCATCCCCGCCGGCGGCGTTCGGGATGTGTACGGCGAGGACAAGGCCACTGAGGATCAGTTTGTGACTCCCTGGAGTATCTCTGTTGCTAGGTGAGTCAGTGAAACTTGTTATTGTCATCATCTTCCATTTTCTTATTTGTGTTTGTGATGAATGAATGAATATTTCTTTTTTTTTTGGCAAATGGTAATCGTTAGTTTTTTTATTTGAATGAATTGGACACTGTTGTTTTTTTAGTGGATATTCTTTGTTGAGAGATCCACACTACAACAAAGGACTGGCCTTCACTGAAAAAGAGAGGGATGCTCACTATTTGCGTGGCCTTCTTCCCCCATCAGTTATTTCTCAGGAAACTCAGGTATATCATCTCATTCTATAACTTGTTCCTAATAATATTCCTTTTTCTAATAAAAAAAGGTTAAACTATTCATCCGGCCTCTGTAATTGTTTTATTTTAAGTTTTAGTCCTTAAAAAAAATCACGTAAGTTTTAGTCTTTATATATGCAACCACCAAGCATGTGGATCCACCGGTGGGATTGTTCTAGCTTAACCAAAGATTTTGCATTCGAGTTTTGAGTATGCAGCTGTGTTAAATACTTAAAAGGGAGAGTTTTCTCGGTCATAATGATCCTATCTGGCTTGAATATGATTGTCACTAGTGGAGGATACCTGTGGTTTAGATAAAAAAAAATCTTTATATACAAAAGTTAAGTTTTGGTCCTTAGAGAAAACTTTATGGTAGTATGAAACTGCTACAAAAATTTCTGAAGGTGATAAACTGCAACAAAAAACTGTATAGGAATTAAAGCTTATGGTTTTCTTGTATGGGAACTAAAACTTAAAAGGAAGAGAACATAGTGAATAAGTGAATAGTTTAACCTTAATAATAAAATTGAAGTTGTGTATGACTGTGAGGCTGCTCTACATTGACTGATAGTTATTGATGCCTCATTTGTTCAGGTGACGAAAATGATCCAACATATACGCCAGTATGAAGTTCCATTGCACAAGTACATAGCAATGATGGATCTTCAGGTGCCCTTGTGAACAATCCCCTTTTCTTATTTTTTAAGAGAATTATATATCTAATATTGTTTTCAGTTTGTTTCTCCATTTTACTTTTACTTTGTCAGACACGGTACATGTTATGATGTTAATAAAACACAAGTAGAAAACTTCAATCGAAAAAGGAAACGTTTATCAAAAAAATTCAATACAAGCTTTTAGGAACATTTAATAGGGTGCATGTGTAGTTCTTTAAGCATCGTCCTTATGGCACTCCTTAGTGTGTGTTTGCTTTGGAGCATTGTTGCATTCCAATGCATGTTGAACGCCAATCCTCCTGTCATTGGATTGGCATTCAACGGCAATCAGCGCCATTCCAAACACACCATTAGTTGTCGGCCACACCCTTTTGCTTATAGCATGGAACTGAAATGTTTGTAGAATGCAGTATCACAAAATTGCAAGTGCATAAGATAAGCTGTGAATAGTGATTCCAAAACATTTTCATAGAAATCTCTGAAGATTTGTATGTTTCCATAAATTTGCACTTGTCTGCGCATTTGTACTTTTTTGTCACGATTTCTGTTTTGAACTTGGAATCTTATCTTTACCAAGAAATCATGTCTTTGGAGAACTTTATTTGCAAATTTTGGGAGTGGATTTTAATGTTTTCCATTCGTTATTTGCTGGGTAGCAGGAGAGGAATGAAAGGCTGTTTTACAAGCTTCTACTTGATCATGTTGAGGAGTTACTCCCAGTTGTGTATACTCCAACTGTTGGCGAAGCTTGTCAGAAATATGGGAGCATCTTCATGCATCCTCAGGGTCTTTATATAAGCTTGAAGGAGAAGTAAGTTTGAGTTCTTTGTCCTTGTAACCTTTTAGTTGAATGTACTGTGTCTATTAACTTTGTTAAATTAATTATTCCACTTTCACTTGGATGTGGTTTAAAGAGGGAGGATTCTTGAAGTACTAAGGAATTGGCCTGAGAAGAACATTCAAGTCATTGTTGTAACTGATGGAGAGCGAATTCTGGGTCTTGGGGATCTAGGTTGTCAGGTGATTTTATTATACTTGTTCACGTAAAAAATTTTACGATGTTTATATTGTATGATCTAATACTGTTGTCTCTCCTTTGCTACTGTATTATCAGGGGATGGGAATACCAGTAGGAAAACTTTCTTTATATTCAGCACTTGGCGGAGTTCGTCCTTCTGCTGTAAGTATTTTCAGTCAACTATGCCTGTCACAAACGTCTTGTGATATATTACTTTGTTTTAAGATGCTACAGAAATTTGAGCTGCAGATTTTAGCACTCAACATATTGAATAGGTTATAATAATGCAAGGAAAGAAAACAAAAAAGAAAGGAAGTTGTTTGAGGGATTCCTATATTTGGTCCCTAGTTAGGTCCTTACCTCTTTGGAAGAAAAAAAATCTTGATTTCAACAATGGGCAACATTACAATTTGCAGTGATTGTTGTGATTTTTATACAGAAAAGTAATGTTCTAATTTAAAGTTAGCTTGATGAGTAGCATTCAATTTTGGGAGTTTATGAAGAGTGGTTCCTATGTTCCAAAAATATTGTATGTGACTTCAACTTTTTATTACAATTGTATCATTATATTATCAACCTGTTTCAGTGCTTGCCTATTACCATCGATGTGGGTACAAACAATCAGAAGTTGTTGGATGATGAATTATATTTTGGGCTCAGGCATAAACGAGCAACTGGGCAGGTTGGTTCATAATTTGTTTTATTTACTTGGCCTCATTTTTAGTTTCAGCCATCCTGTCATCTTATATATACCATAATAATAAATTTGCTTCTACCTTTTCGGTTTCCAGGAATACATTGAACTTCTGCATGAATTTATGAATGCAGTCAAGCAAAATTATGGTGAAAGAATCCTCGTTCAGGTACTAAGCAGTATGCAAAGACATCATTTCTTGCCTTATTGGAAGGAAAGTGCAACGCTTGCTAATTTCAATTTCCTGTTTTCTGAATCTGTTTTCCCATATTTTAGTTTGAAGACTTTGCAAACCACAATGCTTTTGATCTACTTGAAAAATATAGGACAACACATCTTGTCTTTAATGATGATATTCAGGTAAGTAAAGTATTGTATGTTTTCAATAATGAATTTGGATTGTTTGGTAACCGATAATTATCTCTTATATCTTGTCCACTTTGTTTCAGGGAACAGCATCAGTGGTCCTTGCAGGACTAGTTGCAGCTCTAAAATTGGTTGGGGGAGACTTAACTGATCACAGGTTCTTATTCCTTGGTGCTGGAGAGGTAAGTCACTACCATTCTAAGATCATGTGTCCTTCTGCATTGTTTCTTGGAGATAGGAAAGTTTAAACATTTCCTGTCAGAGTAAAAAGGTGTTAAAAAAGACTGCTGAACATTATCATTTCACTTTCAATTGTCACTTACATTTCCTTACAACTAACTAGTATATCATGCATGTCCTTGTGGATGAATTGTATGGTTTGTGGTTGCAGGCTGGAACTGGAATAGCAGAACTCATAGCACTTGAAACATCAAAAAGGGTTAGATTTATAATGTGTGAGCATTGCATGAATGATTTAGATTTATCAAGAAATTAACTATTGTTTTTACAGACAAATGTCCCCCTAGATGAAGTGCGCAAGAACATTTGGTTGGTGGACTCAAAGGTAGTACTGAAATCCAATTTAGCTCCTTCCTGTAGAGAGTAAATTGCTTCTTTTCCATTCTATTAATCTTTTGTTCCTACTTTGGCAGGGTTTGATCGTGAGTTCCCGTAAAGAATCACTTCAACATTTTAAGAAGCCATGGGCTCATGAACATGAACCTGTTAAGGAACTTGTAGATGCTGTTAAGGTATGATCTCCGTCTCTCTCTCTCTCCCACCCAAGAGAACACTAGTTTCAAATGTCTTACATTTCACTGTTTTCTTCTCAGGAAATTAAGCCAACGGTGTTAATTGGAACATCAGGACAAGGGAGAACTTTTACTAAAGATGTGATTGAAGCTATGGCTTCTATTAATGAGGTAATATGTCAATCTACAATTGCCTACCTAGTATGCATTTTGATGTGCCACAGAATCTAATCCATCCATCATTTGTAATGCTTGTAGAAACCTATTATTCTTTCTCTTTCCAACCCGACATCACAGTCGGAATGCACTGCTGAAGAAGCTTATACTTGGAGCCAGGTAATATGAAAACAAAGCTACCATCTTCCTATTATAATAATTACAATATTACCTAGCTTATTTATATAATTATATTGCTATTATTTGGCTGGAATGGACGAGTAATGACTATAATTATCATTTCTTCTTTTTATGTTTCTTATCCATTTGCTTTTCTATCAGGGACGTGCCATTTTTGCTAGTGGGAGCCCATTTGCCCCAGTTGAATATGATGGAAAAGTTTTTGTGCCTGGCCAGGTCTTAATGTAGTTCTTATAAATGTTAAAAAAAATTCATATCATATGAAAATGAAATTTAATTTGAATGTGTTCTTTGTTAATCAGGCTAATAATGCATACATTTTTCCTGGATTTGGTCTTGGTTTAATAATGTCTGGGACCATTCGAGTGCACGATGACCTGCTTCTGGCAGCTTGTAAGTGCATTAGAAATTCGAACATTTACTCAAATATTAAGCTTGGAACATACTTTTTTTAATGAAAAATTCTATTTCTTGGAACAGCTGAGGCTTTGGCTTCACAGGTGACCCAGGAGGACTATGACAAGGGACTCATATACCCACCATTCAGCAACATCAGAAAGATTTCAGCACACATTGCTGCCAATGTTGCTGCTAAGGCCTATGAGCTTGGTGAGCCTTAGTTTTCCTTTTAGTATCTAAATAAAGGCTTTTATGTTTCATGTTTTTAATACTTTTTCTCCTTGAAATATTATAAATAATTTTACAACAATAATGAAATTGAGTTCACATTCTTGCTCAGGCTTGGCCACTAGCCTTCCTCAACCAAAAGATTTGGTGAAGTTTGCTGAGAGCTCTATGTATACACCACTCTATAGAGGTTACCGGTGAAGTGACAATAGACCATTTTTCAATTTTTTGGGTTTTTTTTTTATTACAAATTGTTTTTCTTACTTTTCTGCCCAAGTTATTGTATTTGGTAGGAATAGAAGTTAAGGTGGTTGTTAATATAGGTAGATGGACTAAACCAGAGCTTGAAATATTTTGTATTTGGATATGAATTTCATGTGACAATAATTTAAATTAGAAAATGAAGCATTTGTAAGCATCGACAAGCATAAATACAATAATATAGAGTGTGGATCCAAAAAGAAAATGTATACTATTATGCATGCTACTTTTCCTTTCAATATTCATTATAATCATTTAGATTCTGTGCACCTTGAGTGCTGCATACTCCAGAAGAAAGCATCACCAAATGTAACTTGTTGACTGTTGAAGAAAACTTGTACTCCTATGTAGCACACTCTCCTGAGTGTACATATACGAATGAGCATAGGAATCTCTGAATAAAATAGCTGAGTCATCTAAATCCGAGCACTTCAAATTTGTTTTATAAAATCTATATCTATTATTCTTTGGGATAGACTCTTTTTTTGGTGAATTCTTTAGGATAGACTTAATTTAATTCATTTTATGTCATTTTAGAAAAGAAAAAAAAAACATTTATTTTGATTATTCTTTTTCGATATTTTTACTACCCAATTAAGAAAACATAATAAAAAAATAATATATTTAAAGGATTTTATAGTTAGCAATTCAGTTAAATATATGTACCTTAGAAAAATGAAGTTTGTTTGATAACTTTCATAATCTTTCTCAACTTAATTATGTTCTAATTATTACGTATCTACTTGAACTTTATTTTTTTGTTATGAGGGGAGAGTAACTCGAAAACATTCGGGAGCGCAGGATCAGTTACATGAGAATAAGTTTGCCTTTAGCTAAATATAATAATTATGAAAAAAATAGTAAAGTTAAATATTTTAAATCCTCTAAAAAAAAAGAGTATTTGTGAAAAATAATTCTCCTTGAAGTTGGGCCGAAGAAGGTCAGTAATCGGTATAGTTTGATCCTTATTATATGGGCTTTATTAACTCTTATGTCCAATCTCTTTGAACTATCCATCTCAATCACATGATCAAAAGTTAAATGGATAAAAATCCCATTAGAGAGAAAGTAAAAATGGAAATAAAATATTGCATATATAAGCACTATTAAGTGTTATCTTGAAGATTAAAAGTTGTGCATTTCAAAATTAGACTGACGATCAAAAAATTTTAGAGACTAAAATCAAATTGAACTTCAAAAAGTAGAAAGACCAAAAATATATTTGACCCATTTACATAAATATTGAATTGAATCTCCTTATACAATTTATGTTCCTTTCTAGATCATCTTAAAACCTTAAGGATAATTTTGGTAGAGACTTGAGAGGAAGGAAGCAGAGGGAGAAGAATCCAGTATAAAATTTAAAATTTATGAACATCAAATTTATAGATATAAAATATTTTTGTATCAACATTAAGATAAGATTGATAAATTTAAATAATAATATTTGGAAAAAAAATTATAATGTGTTTAGAATAGAATGAGTCACGTGGTACATTGAGTAAAAGTCTTTATGTTTAATATGAACTTTCAAATTTAATATATATATATATATATAGAAAGATTAATCATTAAATTAATAAATTTAAAATTATGGATTTTACTTATTATTGTGGAAGAGTTGAGTATGAACAACTTATCAGCATGATAACATTAGTTACTATTGAAAACTAAAAAAATTCCAATAATTATATAGGGACCTTTAACACTTTTCTCTTCTTGATTTTTATTTAGATCATATTCTCTGTTCAACATATGCAAGCTGTTTTTGTATAGAATTTGTGATAAAGTATTAGAGATTGGGTAGATGAATTGTTGTGAGACATATTATTTTAATTTAATTAATAGTTTCGAGTTTTATTCTTGAATATACCGTCATATTAAATACTCAAATAGAGAATTTTGTATTCTTTATTATTCTACCCATTTCGAGTAAGCTTATTTCTCATGAAAATAAAATTTGTGATAAAAAATTACACCTAAATAATAATATTGTAAGATTATTATGTTTTATATGAAAATTTAAAGTCTATACATATAAATTTAATCTAAACTATTCATTATAATTGTCACTATTATAAGTTTTATATTTTACTCTATATAAGACAATAACAAATTTTAAGTTGTATTTGTTTTTCCGTTCAAAACTTGTTCAACAATTGAACCTTTTACTTAATCATGTTCAGTGACGAACAAAACATTTTAGTTGTGGGTGAAACTCACATAAAATTCGTGGTAGCAAGATTCATATTATAACTTATTTTTTTTTAACTAAATTCTAAATTATAAAAGTAATATATAACTACACATACATGTTATACTAAGAAAAAAAAAAAAAAACAGTGGGAGCAATTGTCCCATCCTCCAAGAAGCAGATCCGTCCTGATCATGTTCAATTGAATTGAAAAGTATGGGAATTTTGAAGAAAAAAACAGACATTTAGTACTTTTTTTTTCTTAATAACACACTTAGTACTTATTAATGCATAAACGTTGGTTTGGAATAATAGAAACTGAGAGGAAGAAAATGGAAAAGATTTTAAAAAATAACCATTGTCCCGTTTGGTTGATTAAAATGAAGGAATACAATCCAAAAAAGTAAATAGATCCCACTATTTTTACAATTTTCTCATTTTGTATGAAAAAAGTGGCATGGTGCTGGCAGCTTTTGTGAGATATAGTACAGAATTACCCTTATTTCTATACACACTTTTTTTTATTAGAGGAATTTATGTAATTTTATATACAGATATTTTTTCTATGCGATTAAACACGAAAAAATATTTTTTTTTCTTTTTTCTTTCATTTTCTTTCTAGCCAAACAATCCAAAAGTTATTTATTTTTCCTTTCCTTTTTATTCACATCCTTTCCAAATGAAAGTCTAAAAGTTAAGTTTCAGTCTTTAATCCTATTACAAGAACTGCTATAAAAACATTTTTGCAGTAATGAACTGTTATAAAAAAAATAAAAAAAACTGCACGAGAGTTATATTTTTTTCATGTAGCGCCTAAAACTTAAGAAGGGGACAATCATAAAAAATAAAGAATAAATGAATAATTTAACCTATATAACTTATAAAAAATGATCCACAGGGTGTGGCTTGAATGATATACAAGTTATTTGATCTTTTACACTTGGTTATATATGGTATTCTTGCAAATTATAATTTAGAGGATTCTGTATTAGAGTACGTATAATTAATTATTGAGCCTTGTTTCCCAAGCTTGATTGATTAGCTGAACTGTGCTTCATTCTGGTTTCTGAATCTCGAATTTTACCTACCTAGCATTGTTGTGTATTTCCTTTCTGCATAAGAATAAGAACTTTATTATGACAACATAGTAGGCATATGAAGCCATGATTGTATTAACAATATCTCTCGTGTCTCTAGGACA
This sequence comes from Glycine tomentella, assembly GCA_007407185.1. Taxonomy (NCBI): domain Eukaryota; kingdom Viridiplantae; phylum Streptophyta; class Magnoliopsida; order Fabales; family Fabaceae; genus Glycine; species Glycine tomentella. The sequence continues at coordinate 83,597 of PYAF01004116.1, read as the reverse complement.
TGCTGACAATTGCATTTGTGAGTGATAGTAAGAGTACCTGATTACTTGGTAGCAGTGTTTTCTTCTTTTCACTGATTTGGCCAGTTATATATCTATCTATCGTCCTTTGTTGGCATTTGATGTTGTGTGTTGTTGGTCCCTCCTTTTTTCAAGGTTACTACGAGGATCATGTCTTGTTCATCTTATCTTTTGTTGGATAAATTTTTTGGAGAACATATCAAAAGTTGCATTGTCTTTAGTGGGCATGCATGCTAGCTGCTTTCCACAATATGTTATGTCTTCATACCAATGGATTCTGTTGTGAAGAAGATGAGCAGAATTTATGCTGCCAGAGGAGATAGAATACAATACAATACAGTCACTTTGAAAGCAACTTCTGCTGGCCTCTCTCCATACCCTAAAGACGTGTCACCACATTCTTGATGAGGAAAGGAAAGAATAGGTATTGCCTTTTTTCAGGTCCTTCACTTGTTGATGCTTCAACGTGGTAACCCATATCAGAAGCTTATTCTTTGACGTGGCATCTCATATGTGGTTGAATTCAATTCGTCCATATGTCCCTTTGATTTATGGTATCTTTTTCGTTTTTCAAGTAATTATCAAGTGGTTTGAAATTATTATGATTTCCATTAATCTTCATATCACTTTTTAATTAAGTGTTATTAATTATTTTTCATAAATTAAAAAATATTTAAATGCATGTCAAATAAAAGTCATATATATGTGATAGTTTCATATCACCGAATAATTTCTCTAGTCAGAAATAAATAGTAGATGCAATCAATACTTTTTGGCATAAAGATGGACACGAAGGCACTTAGACATGTTAATTTGTTATGCTTGGTAGGTTATTAATTAAAGATAAATATTATTTTATTTTGGCTCCTACTTTCTAGTTTAGTTTACAACATTTAAAAATAAATAAATCTCCTGATTTCAAAGTCATGAAAATTGACATTGCTTATGATCTTTTCTCAATTCTTTAGGTTATGTTGGTAGTAATGATTCTGCATCGTTGTAGTACAAACATCATCAGCATATGCTGTATAATATATTTTCTTCTCTCTCATAGTACCCCACTCATATGGGCTTTAAATAGTTTAGACATGTATTTCTACAATTGGAGCTAATTATTGGCTGAACAAGAAAAATGATTAATATACTTTACTGCTAGTTCCTGTTATCTTTGTCGCTGATGCAAGTATAGGTAGGAATGATCATTGTCCACGGTGGGATCCTTATCAAGATAGGAGATAGTAATGAGAGAAAGGGAAAAAAAATGAGCCACAATCTGCCAAACTTGAAAATGACTGAGAAACCAGATTCTGATCCCTTTCCTTCCTCCACTCAAAACATTATTAAGCTTTTTAACTCTTTACAAAGTAACATGTGACCGCATACATTTTTATTTATCATAAATATCAATTGTTAATATTATTAATTTTTATTACCAAGAAATTTAAGTCCGTAATCTTTTATTTCTTTCTTTCTCCCTTCATCTTTAGATCAGTCTTATATCTCCGACCAAACACATGTGTGCAAGAGAAAACAAACAATATGCTTGTTATTGAAGGGGAAGAGGGTTGAATTAGTCCTTTTAATTCAGTACTGGGGCGAAGCAATTAATAAAGAATAGAGACAGTGTCTCTTCTCCAACACTTAAATTTCCTTTTAAACGTTTCGCTTTCCTGAAATTGTTGAGAGGGACATATGATGGACCACTAAGGTGCATGGCAAAAAATTCTCTCATTATGTCAATCATTGGGAATTTTTCTCTCTTAATTTGTTTCCCTCTTTTTGGTCACTTGCTGATTCCCCTCTTCATTATATTCTCTGTGCACCATACCTTGCCACGGTAACATGGTTTTGTTCTGTCCAAGTCATGCTAATTTTACATGTACAAACACAAGGCAAAACACTGTAGAAGAGAGCAAGTGGAGTACTTTGTGTAATATATATGTAGCCCTTGAGGGTTGCCTCTACAATGCTTCATCGCTTACCTTTATGTAGTAATGCTCCATGATCATTACATGGACAACAAGGCAAGAAAAGAAAGATTACGGAAGCACAGAAGCAACAAAAAAACAAATAGTAGTTGAAATGAACGCTGTTAAATTAAATTTGGGGTTGCCTTTCACTGCTGCCATCGCGTTATTCAACTTGGTTATAAAGTGCAACGTGTTTCAATATTCCAATGGAAACAATAAACAATGTGGCACGTGTCCTATATAAATCCTGTGTAGAGTGAAAGGAGTTGACTTTGTTCATACTGAAGAGGTCCCTTTACCTTTTCTTTTTATAGAAAAATATACAAATTATTGTATATACGAGTGTATGTATAAAGACAGATACGATTAAACACTAGTATAAAAAAGCTTTTTATATCAACAATCTGTATTGATTCTACTATATATTTGAGGAAATTGACGACATAGTATATGAGACAGTGCATTTTTGTAATATTGAGATAGGTATTTTGATCAGTTGTTTACAGAACTGATTTAGGAAGGTTGGTTCTTTGGTGACATCTTTTAGGACTTCAACTTTAAAATAAAATAAAATTCTGCTTAAGATAAAGTTAGTTTATGTATAAAAATTAACTTTTTAAAAAATTAATATGAAAGAGTTTTCATAAATTAACAGTTGTCAATAAAAGGTGAAGGGGAAGATGCATGGATAAGCATTTTCTATTGCTAGAAGGTGAAGGGGGAGATGCAAAACAAGATATAACAATCGATGGCCGCCACGAGGAAAGAGCACATAACAACCATGACATCGTACATATGTAAATGACAATATTTATAATTTATATTGTAAATGTATAACAAGTGGTTTACATTATGTGAATTGGTCTGTCAAAGTATAATTTTGCGATACGGTAAGTATGTTTGAATTGGGTTGATAGGTATATGTTATGTATTAGAGAAGTTGTTTGTGTTAGTATAATTAAAAAATATTTTCTACATCAATTATAATTATAATTTATTAGAAAGTCACCTTCTAAATCAATCAAGATAAGTTTCTCCATCCATTACTATAACTTAATTTTCTAGATCAATTCCAGAATTAATTTAGAAAGTACTTTTTTCTATCAATTGTTTGACTTGTTCTACATCTATTAGAACTGATTTAAAAAAGTAAAAAAAAAAATACATATTAAACATACTTTTTGTACTATTTCTATTTTAATACTAGAGTACAAGTTTATATATTAGTGTTGATTCTTACTTTTATATAAAAATAAAAAGTTTTCGATTAAGTAAGTTATTAAATTTACATATAAACAAGTTATGTTTCCCACATTTCGCCATTTCAATTTTTAATGATACAGTCTTTTGATTATCCTCCAAAATATATCAATGTTTTGCTTATAAGTGAAATGTTATAAGTATGATTTCAGTGAATTTTTTCCTTTCAAAAAACCATGTGTCCACAATCAAATGATGTAATTAAAAACATAAAAATGTGCATTAATATTAAATGCTTTAAATTACTGTAAAGAGAATGTTAATTAATATTTTTTAGAAATTGATTAAGAAATAATTTTTTTAAAAGGTATTGGAGTATTAATATATATTTCCATCGACATTTTGAATACAATCACTTAATGATACACCCAAAAAATAATTACTATTTAGTTTTGAAAAACTAGTGTTGGCGATCGAGGCTGTCGCTAGTATCATCGATTTAGCATAGGTTTGACTAACGTTAGTTTCTTTATTTAGCATTAGTCATTACAACAGCGTGATTAGCATTGATCAATCAACAAGTAATATGCCAATGCTAAAATAATTTTTGTTAATGTTTTTACAAAGTGGACACAATTTTGTTTTCTTTTTTTTCATTTTTGCTTTAAGAAAATTTGTTGTTGTTGACTGTTCATAATGCGGGTTCTTACATGGTGGTGTTTCTTGACACAAGGCCGGTGGCCACTCATCAAGGGTAGAGATGTGTGGACTAGGCTCGGTAGTGAGGCTCTGGTTGCTAGTTTAAATGTGTTAGGTTTATGAGTTAGAATGGTTTGCTTTTGTGATTTTTGAAGGTTCTCACCAGTTATAGGATTTGATTTGTAGCTCTCAAAGAGCAAAAATTAGTATCAACTTAGTTGATACTAATCAAACCATGCACACTCACAGAAGAGGATTAACATTGACTCTTAATAGTTGTTGGTCTTTTCAGCCATCAAAAACAAATTAGTACTATCAATTACATTAATGATAACTTTAAAGTTGCTACTTCACTTGTACTAAAATAACAATTAGTGTTGATTTCTCGTGATTAGCATGGCCAAAACCAACGCTAATATAAATTTTCTTATAATATATGATTTCCAAAGAATGTAAGATAAAAAAAGGGTTATTATCCTTTTTATTCTTAAACTTTTTTGGATTTCTTTTTAGTCTCTCATCTAATTTTGATTGAACTTTTTATTTGTTACCACTTTTACTTCTTAATTTCAAGTGATAACATTAACAAATAATGTAACTGCGCGCAATGTTGGTGGTCATTAAGAAGTTTGATAACAAAAAAATTACATGTAATTTATTTTAGAAGTGTATTACTAATTTTTCATCAGTTAATTTGATGTCATTAATTCTTAATTATTATAAATAAATAAAGGATTAAAAAATAATTTACACAAAGAAATTATATATGATTATTCTGTCAAATTTATCATTAGATCTTTAACATCATTGTTACATAGCAACAAAAGTTGAAAATGATAATAACCAAAAAATTCAAAAAAAATTGACCAATCAGGAACTAAAAGCATAGATTCAAGTTTAGAAAGAAATAGTAGATCCATAACAAATTATTATGACATTATTTTCATCAGACGAATAATGCCATTTTCCAACACTTAATAACATCTATGCATTTCTACTTTCTTTCTTAACTAGATTTGTATCACATCTGATATGAAATACATATTTTCGTCCAGGAATGGGATAATATGTCACTGTCAGACAAGAACAAGGTTGAAATATTAGCAATGTCTTTTCATAGAATCAACGGTTTGTAACTTCACTTTTCTTTCTCGCAAGTTATTACTTCAAGAAATCTTATTAATATGTGTAGTACTACTATTATGAAAGAATGGTAGTACAGTTAACAAAGGCGATTTTTTTTTTCTCAATCATAAATACTAGGCTAATTTAGGATAAATTCTTTGTCTCATGCGATACCCAATATTTTAAGGGTATAATCAAATTTGTTAATAAATTTCCTTTTCCTTTCACCCAATATATCCTTGTTCGTCTGTTTTTGTCCTTCCACAAATTAACAGATATGGAGCGAAAATAGCTTATTGTATTTATATTATAATAAGGAATTCACAAAATAAATTTAATGAACAAACAATATGTTTGACAAATTTCAATATAATTTTGACTCTTAAACTATAAATTTTGTTCATAAAAAACTATTATTTATGCACAATTAAAACATGATCTTAATAAATTAAATTTAATGTATCTGCCTTCAAAAGTTGTTTGTGGTGAAAAAAATTCCATCCAGACATGACTTAGTCGAGAGCACATGGTATCTGCTAATTTGGTATGTCTCTGATATTAAAAAGGTAAAGGGAGGAGGAAGAGGTTCTAATTATTCTTTCTTTCCTTTCACGTCCAATGTTCATAACCTACTTTTTCAATCTGATTTTTGAGCAGTTTGCATTGACGTGGTTCGACATGAAGATGACACGAGACAGTGCTAAGTAGAGATATGAATGGGAATGAGATATTAAAGCATTTATATTCGTTCCTGTGTTTAGAAAAAAATATTTAGACTCAAAATATAAATTGCAACAATAAAACCTTCAAGTATAAATAATAATTTTGGTGTCCACTTTTAAGTTTTAAGTTTAATGAGTAACTATATATTCATACCTACCTCCAATAAGATAATTTTCTTATTTTTGCTGATAAAAGAAATACCTACATCAATTATTTACTGTTATCAAACTAATAAAATAATGAATTATTTTAAAATTAAAACTAACTATGCAAAATAATAAAATAAAAAATATTAATTAAAAATGTAACATCAATTCAATTAAAAAATCTGAAAATATTAAATATTAGTTATAAAATATAACAAACGTGTAATTATATAAAATTATATTTTGAAAAAAAAATCATATTTAAGACAAACCCTACTCATTCTATGATTGTAAGTAGTCATTATACCCATGTTCAATATTCGCCTCTTACTTTTATTCTTTAATAAAATATCAGTCCTTCCTCAAAAAAAAAAATTTTAAAAATAGCAGTCCTCTTGCCTTTTCCGGTATACGTGTTAGAAATTCAAGATTCTGTAGTTTGGTTTCCATTATACTGCAATTCTATAAAGTATATATAAACTCTTGAACACTTTTAGATTTTATCTTATATAAGATATTTGTATAAAATATCTGGAAAAAAAATATAAATGTTTATATATTCGGGATACTATAAATTTGTAATAAACCTGAAAAGCTACAGATAAAAAAATTATACTGAAAAAATAAAATTCTAAAATAATAATTTTCCTTTAAGTATAAATTTAAATAATAGTTTTTCATCTAAAATTGATAAAATAAATCAATGCATAAATCTTTCTCCTCTAATTTATAAAATACAAAATCAGCATTAAATATTATAGAGATTACAAACATCTTTTACAGAAAAATAAATAAATAAACATATTCAAGTCAAATAGAATTATATTCTAGATAATTTTTTTCCTTAAGTATTTAAAATAATTATATATTAAAAATTAAATCTATTGATTAAGCTGCCAATAAAGATTAATTTAGTTACATCCGAGACTCTTTATCTTTTTTTAATAATATATTTATGAAGATCAAATTCATTTTTTTTCACACCTCTTATCAATTGAATTATATTTATTAGATAAAAATTATTATTAATTAAGTTAGAATAATTACATATCATATATCAGATAATATTTAAAAGAAAAAGGAAAAAATAATTAAACAGCTAGGATTCAATGGATTTGGATTGAAAATATCACATCATTTCAATTTTCTGTACTATTGTTCCCTATCAACATAAAGTTAATGCGATGCTCAATTATGGGCCCCACCGTTCCGTACACCCACTGTTTTCTGCGGCTGTAAGTAAAAAAACAATTGAAATTGAAACATCTTGACGCCAGTTTCATCTTTTCGAAATAATTCTTTTAACTCATACAGTAATTATTTCTTTTTCAAAAATTGATAAAAATAAAAGGATTAGTTTTTAAAATAAATTCAATCAAGCACGTGCATTAATTTCTTTTACTAAACTTTAAATCTCTAAACTTTTTGAAAAAAATTAGAGAAATTTAGATTGATATTTGGGGTTCACTTTATCATTTAAAAACTTCTTTCGTATTAATGTCCTGACAGAGATTTATAATTTAGAAAAATGATCCTGTACAAATAAATATTTTATAAACTCTCAGTCTCTCATCCACCCAAAAAACTCTCATCCACGTCATTATAAAAATATATATTATAGTCTCGCCATAGCTTTTTTTAATGTTCTAAATGAATCTATCTTAAAGTCTGTAAAAAATAAGTACCATTACTCTTGTATTTTAAATATTTTGATAGAGTATCTGATTCTAATGTCTTTTAACTTTTACGAGAAAAAAATTATTTAAGAATTTTTTTATGGATGTAAAACTTGAATTATTTGCATCAACATTTTTATTTGATATAGAATTACTTAATAATAAGTGTTCGACGAGGTTCAGTATAATTGATAAATAATTGAGTTTTTTAAATTGATAAAAGTTTTATTTTTTTTATCATGTGAATGGAGAAAACTTTATTAAAAAAAAGGGAAATTTATTTTTATGATATATACGCATTGAGAATTAATATCACGACTTACAACTTTAAAGATACTTTATTTATAACAAATAATAATAATAAGTATTGACAGATGAGTTTATTTTAAAGTTACTCAAATATTTGTTAAGGTAACTATCATTACTCTTTTGTATTTTAAATATTTTAGTAAAATGCGTGATTTTTTACAAGAATAAATATTTAAGATTTTGAGTAAAATAATCTATAATACATTAACAATATAAAGACTTTTACATGTTATTTAATCATAACTTAACATATAAAATAAATTAATTAAATTTTATAATAATTATATTAAAAATCATACCTACTTTTTTTATGAATAGTCATACCTACTATAATAGTTCATTAATTAACTAACAACATCAAATTTTTTAGTGAGATTATATAAAAATTAAACTCTTGAAACTTTTATCTTCTAACTAAAGTTGACTTAACCATCCCTATGTTTTGATTTGGAGATAACTCACTAAATAACAAGTATCTTACATTACCTCACCTGATCTAGGATTCCATATTTAAAAAATAGAAAGAATAAAGGCATGCCCGTTCAAACTAATAAAGGTTTAATTATCATGCGTATTGATTTCAGTGGTAAGAAGCTTACTTTTCTATAAGTAAAATCTTAAGTTCTACAAATGAAAAAAGTATAGGGTTATTATATATAGGCACCAATATACTTGTAAAATAAATAAAAAAGGAAACAAAATAAACTGTAATGAAAAAATTACGCACGCAATTCTTAATTAGTTTAGGAAAAATCTTTTTTCATTGTTCCAAATCAGTGTTGTGATTCTTCTTCCTCTTTCCTCTCAACCTTGAACTCGGACACACCTCTTAACTAAAAGGTCGTCCATTATATTGTTTCCTAAATGTAAGCATTGTTCTTCCACTTATCGCAACAACATTCGACTTCAATTTAGGGAAATTTCTGTATTACATTAACTCTTAGAGATGCTAACTAGAACAGTGGAAAAAGATTTTAGGCTTAAATTTACTTTCAATTTCTATAGTTTTATGATTGTGCAGCTTTGGTCTTTCAATTTCTGTTATCATTTAGATGTTACGCTAACAATTTTTGTTAAAAATATTGACACTAAACTAACAGTGAACAAAAAGGGTTAAATTTAAATAAATAAAAAATTGAGGAACCAAAACTACACAATTATAAAATTATATGGGTAAAGAATGAATTTAAGCCAAGATTTTACCTAAAATTACATTTTCCAGTGACATTGTTTTTTTTTATTTGCATTTGTTCTTTTTTATTATACATATGCATTTTTAAGGAAAGAGGAATGTTAGCAACAATTTATGTGACATTTTCTTTTTAACACTATGTTGGTGATGGTTAAAATTTGTTGAAAATAATTAATTTTTGGTGGATTTCAATTTTTGATTAGGAGAGAAAATCATTAAATTAAATGATAAGTGCGACAATCAAAATTGATGATTTTCAATAAATTTCAATTAATCATAATAATGAGAATTGAAAAAAATAGTTGAAGAGGAAGTGTAGCTAGAATTACATTTTAAGTAAAAAGTTATATACAAACTAAATATACTACTCAACACCTAGTGAGAGAGAAAGAAATATAAGTATGGTATGACTTATGAAATAATAAAAAGAGAGATGGAAAGAAATGATAGGTTTTGATATTGTTTAACATAGTGAAATATATTTTTTTATCATTATTCATATTTTAATTATTTTGCCTGATGTGTTACTATACAAAAATAACTAAGTTTAGACTTTATATATTAAAAGAGAATTTTAACCTCTTAAAGTCCACATAAGTTGACCAACATGGCCTTAAATACAGCAGACATAGAAACCACAAAATAAGTATAGGAATTTGATAAAGTGGGATATTTTTCACCTGTAATTACAAACTTGGTTTCAATAAAGCGCAAGTACGTAATCCATCAATTCTGTATATCCATCCATGTGAAGTGTGAAGAAAATATGATCTTAGTGGTGAGATATATAATAACATTCAAATGTGCAAATACCATTCAAGAAGATACTGTTCCCCCTGTTGCTTATCAAGTGCCCCTTCCTTGACACGATTTCACCCTCACAAGTGCATGCAAATGCAACTTTCGAATTTGCAACCAGCTAGCCCCACCCCTCAATGACGAAAAAGAAAAGGCGAAGCTTTTTGTCTTGTGCTTCTCACTTCTTAGATCCTAGACACCTGACATCTTTTTTCTCTTGCTATAAAAACCTTCCTCTCCCCACCTTCATATCATGCATTCTCACCCCCTTCAATCACCATAAACAACTTACTCTGCCTCATTCTCTCCCACTTCAATTCTTTTTCTCTCTTAACTTTTACTTATAATGGACAGAAACCAATCCCGCAGGCAGGTTGCTGCAATGAAACAGTCCCTCTTTGATCAGGTTCTTCCCTCATCCCAACACTTTCATGTTCAACATGATCTTTTTATTTTATTGCAATTTGCAACATACAAAAAATGTTAGAGATCACACATTAACCACTTGTATGGCCCCAAATAAATTGCCTTACGAGCTGAGCTAGCTTCTTGGGTTGATTTAAATTTAAACTCAAATTTTAAAATGATATCAGAGAACCGGACAAGTCACAGTAATTGTCGTTTAGCAATCATCCGGCATCAGACAATACAAGTTGTCTTCACTTTGTTTTAGTTTTTTGCATCAACCTCATTCATTGGCAAGTGTAAAAATGCATGTCAATTGGTAGTTAATGAAAATTACATATTCCACTTCATCAGAATCCTGATTACCTTGAATCACAAGACACGGGAAAATTGTGTGATGTTCATAGCGGGTATGGCATTAGTAACTATGGTAACCGGTAAGGAAAGCATCATGCATTCGAACTAATAACAGATAATGGAGGCTTCCTTCAATATTGTTTCTACCAAACTCAAAGAATTCCACACTTTCAGATGGAATGTATACTATAGATTATGCAATGTTCTGCTGGCTCCATATCAGTTCAATGATGGATTTTAACATTGGTTCTCTGCAGGGGTTACTGGACGAACAGTTTATCCAACTGGAAGAATTGCAGGATGATGCAAATCCTAACTTTGTTGAAGAAATTGTGACTCTTCACTACCGTGATTCGTCGCGGCTTATCTCAAGCATAGAGCAGGCTCTGTAAGTTAATTAATTTCACCATTCTTTCTATTTTCTTGACTTAATTCTTTTTTTAAAGGAAAAGGATATATATATATATATATATATATATATGGAGTTAATTGGTTCATTTTTGTGCTTGTAGCAAAGAGAGGAGCCCTCTGGATTTCAACAAGCTGGACACACTTATGCATCAGTTCAAAGGAAGCAGCTCAAGGTAAATTAATATATATTACTCGAATAGAAAATAATAACAACAATAATTACTACTACTATTATAATTATAATTATACTAATAAGTTGAGTGAATTATTATTTCAAATTATCATCAGGTACATACTGTGTTGGCTTTATCACAACAAAGAATCCTAATTATTTAAATTCTTTCGTTTTTTTGTGATGGATTGCAGTATAGGAGCCAAAAAGGTGAAAACAGAGTGTAATCTGTTCAGAGAATATTGCAGGGCAGGAAATGCAGAAGGGTAATATATCTTTCACTGTTAGATTATAGTTTTAACTTTTAATCTCGATTTGTTTTACACAAGCTGCCAAGTCAGGGCACATAACTGAAGGCATATGTGCAAAACATTAAATAAATAAAAATGTTTCAGTGACCCAATTGTAAATTTTGCTAAACAATGATGGTACTGTTTTTGTTTGAATATGCAGATGCATGAGGAGCTTCCAACAACTGAAGAGAGAATATGCAGCACTGAGAAAGAAACTTGAAGCTTATTTTCAGGTGACTAGACAATAGAAAAGTGGAGTTAAACTATGTATTTGTAATGTAAAATTGTGGTGTTAAACTAATGTTCCATCTTCTGTGCAGTTGGCTAGGCAAGCTGGACCCCAGGAAACAGCATGTCGCTCCAAATGAAGACTTGATGAAAATATGCATAATAGGGCAAATGTATTAATGTAATAGGTGAAATTTGTAGCATAAAATATATATATATATATATATATATATATATATATATATATTCACCACAGGAAAGTGATGTTCGCCCTTTTGAGATATTTTGTTTCAAAATATCAGTTTTGTTTTTTCAGATCTTATAGGAATATTACTCTTGCACTTTATTTATGCAATATATATAATCCACGTATGGGCTTGTATAAAATGATATCTTCGTAATTTAAATGTTTCAAAATGCAATTTATTTAAATATAATATTGGTTACGACGAAGCTTTTAGGCATTGTTAAAACTTACCTAGATACTGAGATACACATTGTCGTTGTCTTTCTCTTTCTCTAGGCAAATCACTAGTATACAAGTATCTAGAATCTTGGACCATAATAATCGTGTATAAAAACAATATTACAAATAAAATGCGTGAAAGTATCTTTTAGACTTAAGTTTAACCTTTATTTTAGAACTTTAAATCATTTTACCTTTTTTTATTTTTCCTTTTTCTACAAATATTTTATATATATATAAGAATTTTTATCAAAAGACCTAAATTATCATTAAAATTGATTGAATATTTATCATATATGTGGTACGCATATCTACAAAAAAAAAATTTGTTTTAAAAAAGTTATATCTAAATACCTTTGCTCTATTTCATTGAAGCGAGTCTATGAAACATGTGAATAGATCGCAATCGTTGGACGATGCTCTTACTGCAAATAATGATATTAAGGATCAAAACAATATATCGAAATTTTGCCCATCAACACCTATAAGGGGATTTTAAAAATGTCCATTTCAATTTATAAAACTCTTATAATCATCTCTTTTTTAATAACTCTTATAATCATCTTATAAGTTCTATTTAACTTGTTTTAGTAAACTTTACAGTGTAGTTTATAATTAAGATTTTATTCGATAAAAAAACATATTGAATAAATATTTGATTAAATTATTTACTTAAATACATCCTAAATCATAATTCTTTTTTATAAGAATTCTTGAGTCTTTTTTTAGGGTTTAGGACTTCTCAGTAGATGGTAGGATGAAAAAATATCTACAACTTTTTTTCTATATTTTAATAAGAATTTTAGGATGAAAAATAATATATTTCTTTTTGTTTGCGCTTATGCAAAACATAAAGTTAGCTGTAATTAACAATAACAAATAATGCTTTACAAAAAATTAACTATTCGTGTGATGAATTATTTTTCATGGCTCCATCCATTTAGGATGCTTTTTTCCTACATAAGTTAAGTTTTGTTATGAATGACAAAGACATCTATCAATGATTTAATTGTTTTTATTAAAATAAATCTTTAGTTTTTTTCTAAATATTACAGGTATTCTCTATTTGAGGCAGTTGGACAACCTCTTTTTTCAATTATTTAACTAACTAAATATTAAAATTTGAGACTATTAATTGATCCAAACTCTAAATAATATCTTTAGAATCGAAGTTAAAAACCAAATAACTCCTATTTTATATAACTTCTTTATATTCAATTTGAAGTTTTGCCTCCAAAGAAATAATATAAAAAAGGAGGTTATTGTCTAACATTCCTTAATTCCTCAAAGTCTAGCTTCCCCTTGCCTTTTTCAATTAAAAACATTATAATTGATTTCTTTATATTTTACCCATCTAATTTGTTGTTGACAGTATTATGCCGAGATGCCCATGCATCTTTAACTATGTCAGTAATTGGTATGACCGTTCAAGAAACTAATAAAAATGCTAGGAACAATACACTTTCAGCACATCTTACTATTTCAAATGAAGAATTACTTTCTTGATTCCTGTACATTCCAGATCCAAATTTAAAATAATATTTATTTTTTTTATAAAATCTAATTTATAATATTTTTATTAACTATTTTTATATTAAAATTATTTCTATTGATCTTTCAGAATAATTAAATCTATCCTAGGTTTTTTTAACACAAAATCATAAAATGTATGTTCGGATGAGTCAATTTAAAATTCTAAGAATTTCAAATATTTCAATTGAAATTCTTTCATTTTCAAAATTTTGTGTTTTAATAAAGAAATTAAATTTATTCATTTTCAAAATTTCATCGGATTCAGAATCCAACCCACTCCGAAGTCAGCGATATTCACTTACTTCCATGAGTTTATCAGCATATTCTAGGACTTGATATTTATGTGCATGAGTCGCCGGTGCAGGTACGCCAACCACCGTAGAATATGCCAGTTGATGCTCTTATGGGGATGTGTTTCTCCTCCAGCGACCCTTCATCCATGAACTCCAACAACACTTGAAGTTCACTATTATGATTGTACATCTCATGGCACTTCACCATGTTCGGATTGTCCATGTCATGGAGGATCTGGATTTCCTGGTGGATCTACCGTCGCACTGGCTCCTCGTGATGACCGTATATCACCTTCAACGCGTACATGCACCCAATGGTGCGATGGATCACCTTGTACACTATTCCACCACTCATGCTCTCGATGCAGTTCAGCCTCTCTAGCTCTAAGAACGAGATCATCTGCTGCGCCACTGCCGTAGGAGCCGTCGATGGGGGCAAAGGAAGCGGCACCGCCAAGTTGGTGTCCCATCGCAACTGTGGCAGCGTTAGGTCCTTGCGAAGGCGCTGGAGACGTCAGTGACAAAATAAAATTTCAATTTCTCATGTTTTAGAAGAAAAATAAAATTTTGCATTAATTGTTTAAAATTCTATTCTAAAATTTCAAAAATTTAAATCCCTTATATAAAAACATCCAACTAATGAATTTTAGATTAAAGAATTTTAAATTATCTAATAAATTACTTTCCTTGATTAAAATTTATATCCAAACACATTTTATTGGAATTAGAGTTTATCAATGACCTTCATAGATCAAATTTATTACTAAAACAATTGAGTTAAATATGAAATTACAAAAAACATTTCGTTGAAAATAATACTAACTGGAAAAATGCCTCACCTACACACGGGTTCGAAACATGTGGCTTTTACCCTCTATAAGAAATTAAAATAGGTATAGGCTCGAAGTTAGATCTCACACGGGAAAACTTTTGCAAAAGCTGGGTCATGTTTTAAACAAATTTTAATAAATAATTGTTTTAATCTTATTTAAAATATACACAAAATTTGGATTAACTAGAAGACTCTTTTTTTACGTCAATGTGAATTTTTTTTTTTTTTAGAAAAACAACAATATTTTTCAAATTCAAAATCGATAAAAAAAATTATTATTATTCAAATTTTCTATTGAACCAAAAACAATATTTAATTATTTATACATATTAAAATACATTCGATTTGATTTACTATTAACTTTGTTTTGATACTTTAGAACTGTTTAGTTTATTTGCATTACAACAAATACCATAAAAACTTGTGTTTTTCCCCAAAACAAAAATCCCTCTCAGCTCGAGTCCGAGGAATGATTACCGAAAGAGAAAAAGGGGGAAAGAAAATTATAGCATAGGAAGCTGTAGTATTCATAAGCTAAACTAAATTCATTTCAGTGTTATCAATTTTGCTGTGTGTTCTTCTTCTTCTTCTTCTTCTTCTGTATCGTATCACCGTCTCGCGATTTTCCATCTCCACGACTTCGAGGTACCCGACGATGATTCATAATGAGAACCCACTTTGGTTTTGATTATTGTAGCTATTGTTGGTGTTAACTTGTTATTGTGTGTTCTAGGTTTTAGCTGAGTTGTTGAAGCTTAAGAAACGAAACCCTAGCTTGCGAATCGTTGTTTGTAAGGAATGGCCTCTTACAGGCCCTTCCCTCCCCAATCGAGTCAAATTCCAAACCCTATCCCAGGAGGGAATCATCAGTATAGTAATAATCAAAATCAAAATCAAAATTGGGGTGCTTATGGAGATCCTTCTACTTCTTCATTCCCCCAAATCCCTCCAAATTCCAATTATCATCAAAATCAACATCATGTTCCATATGCACCAGCACCTCCAAATCCCCACCACCCTCCTCACTATCCATATCCATCACCACCGCCGCCGCCGCCACCGGAGGCTTCATACCAGCCGCCGCCACCACCACCAGCTCCTATGTATTATCCCTCTAGTAATCAGTATAGCAACCAGCCACCTCCACCGCCACCGCCCTTGTCGCCACCACCACCACCTCCCCCAGTTTCGCCTCCTCCTCCTCCCCCGGCAACTCAGAACAACAACGAGGAGCGGCGCTTCAAGGAGCCTTCCAAGTCTGGCCGGCGTGAATATGAGCATTCCAATCACGGCATTGCTCACAAACAGCACAAGCAGCAGCAGCCTCCCGTTCCGGTGAAGAAGATGAACAGCGGGCCTCCTGGCAGAGCCGAGACCGATGAAGAGAAGAGGTTGAGGAAGAAGAGGGAATTTGAGAAGCAGAGGCAGGAGGAAAAGCATAGGCAGCAGCTCAAGGAGTCCCAGAACACTGTTCTGCAGAAGACTCACATGTTGTCCTCTGGGAAGGGGCACGGCATGATTGCAGGGTCTCGAATGGGTGAAAGGAGATCTACTCCCTTGTTGGGTGCTGAGAGGGTTGAAAATAGGTTGAAGAAGCCCACAACGTTTTTGTGTAAGCTCAAGTGAGTATGTTGATATCATTTTATGTTTGAATTTATTGTTTTAAGTTCCCTTGTGTCATGTTTTTTTTTTTTTTTTTTTTTTTCAGTTCGGTTTACATTTTATTGGTGTTGGTAATGGTCCATAAGGTGGGCAAATGATATGATGTTATATTTGGATGATGCATTATTTCATCTAGTGGTTTTGTTGTGTTTATTCTATCACTGACACTTTTTCCATGTGTATTCTCATTTAAGATTTCGAAATGAACTTCCAGATCCAAGTGCTCAACCTAAGCTTATGTCCTTCAAGAAAGATAAAGATCAGTATGTAATCTTGTTGTCAGTTGTCACTTTACATCAGTGTGTAGCTAGGAAATATACAGATAAAGATCACTGTGTTATCTAATTGTAATTTTATGATTGTTGGCAGATATGCAAAATATACAATCACGTCTCTGGAGAAAATGTACAAACCCAAGCTTTTTGTGGAGCCAGATCTAGGGATACCTCTGGACCTGCTTGATCTCGGTGTTTACAAGTACTGTCCTCAGTTCCTTTTGTAAATTTGAATACTTGAATGGATTATGCAGATTGAGAAGGTCTGATGAACCTTTTTATTCAGTCCTCCCAGTGTCAGACCACCTCTTGCTCCAGAAGATGAAGAATTGTTGCGAGATGATGAAGCTGCTACTCCTATTAAAAAAGATGGCATTAAAAGAAAGGAGAGGCCTACTGATAAAGGTGTAGCATGGCTTGTCAAAACCCAATATATATCTCCTCTAAGCATGGAGTCGACAAAGCAGGTACTAGGCGTATATACTGATATGATGATGCATTACTCTCACTACAAACAAAAACTAACAAACATTTTATTTGTAGTCTTTAACTGAGAAACAAGCTAAGGCGCTGAGAGAGATGAAGGGTCGCGGCATTTTGGACAATCTCAACAGTAGGTGTGTATATACCACCCTTACAAAGTCAATTGTAGGCAGATAAGTTATGATGTGAAAGTAATTAATATCCTCTAACTTAAATTGAATTCTCTCTTGTAGGGAAAGACAAATTAGGGAAATCGAAGCATCATTTGAAGCAGCTAAGTCTCATCCTGTTCATGCAACCAACAAAGATTTGTATCCTGTTGAGGTTATGCCATTGCTTCCTGATTTTGATCGGTATAGAACCATATATAACTTCCATAAGTAAAATTATTACTCACCCATTATTAATTGGCCTTATGTATCTGATACTAAAGTTTAACCTTTTGATACATTCTACTGTCCTGCTTTGCAGGTACGATGATCAGTTTGTTGTTGCTGCATTTGATAATGCTCCCACAGCTGATTCAGAAATGTATGCTAAGATGAACAAATCTGTTCGTGATGCCTTTGAATCAAAGGTAAGCTATGTTGCAATTGCAATGATGAGTGTATTAATAATCAATATTTCCAATTCCCCCGTTTTTCATAGGTTAAAACTTAAAAGCCAGAATCATGTTAATTACTTTTTTTTATCAGCTCATGTCAATTACTTGTATGATAGTATAAAAAGGAAATGCTTTGTCACTAAAATTGTTTGCAACCTTGCATGCATTACCTGTCTTGTTAATTTTCCCTTGTAGTTTGATTCAATATTTGGTGGAGCTATCTACTTTTGTCAAGTTCAATTTACCTTTGTTTGTCAGTAGGATAGTGATTGGCTAAATCACACATGTCTTAATAACCTGATTGGTGATCTTTTGGTTCTTTATGTGTTTGAAAGTAGCAACTTATAAAATATGTTTGTCAAGTAACTATAATTTGGTTTCTCTGTTGACCAATGGTGCCGATTGCTTGTTAGACTGATTCCCATCCATTTGTGGCTTGCAGGCAGTTATGAAAAGTTATGTTGCAACGGGTTCGGATCCTGCTAATCCTGAGAAGTTTTTGGCTTATATGGCCCCAGCACCAGGAGAGGTATGCATTAAATTTAAGTATGGATTTCAATTTTGAAACATTAGTTATTGTACATAATTCTGTGTTAACTTCTGGATTGATCTAAACTTTGTGATGGCAGCTGTCAAAGGATATATATGATGAAAATGAAGATGTCTCGTACTCTTGGATTCGCGAGTATCATTGGGATGTATGTAGAAATATTTTAAAAATTCAAAGAATCTAGCATAAAATTACATCATGATTTGGTTTTAAATTTCCATATCTAATTTTAAGTTGTTAACCCTTTTAATGTTAAAATATATTCTTTTTAACACTATTCTGACATTTTTATAACATCTTAATAGGTTCGGGGTGATGATGCAGATGATCCCACAACATTCTTAGTTGCATTTGATGAGTCAGAAGCACGCTACCTGGTATTTCTTGGGGCCAATATCTGTCTGTCTCAACTTATGGATTAGAACATAGTTTCGTGGTTACAGTGTCAATGTGTTAATCTTTTAGTAAATTTGATTTGCAGCCTCTTCCAACTAAACTTGTTTTAAGAAAAAAGAGGGCAAAAGAGGGAAGATCGGGTGATGAAGTTGAGCAATGTCCAGTACCTGCAAGAGTGACTGTAAGGCGGAGGTCTAGTGTTGCTGCGATTGAGCGGAAGGATTCTGGGGTATGGCATTAAATTTATCTATTAAATTTGTCATTGCGTTTGCATACACAAAATAATTTCCTATATACTGTGATGTCTTCAACTTTCAAGGTATATACAAGTTCAAAGGGCTCCTTAAAGAGAGGTGGCTTAGAAATGGATGATGGTCTCGAAGACCAACATAGAGGTGCACCACACCAGGACAATTATCAGTCTAGTGGAGCAGAAGATTACATGTCTGATTGATTATTTGATGCAAATGCTGTTGTCTTGAAGCAAATTGATCCAACGAAATGGTGGTTGGATTGGCTGCAAATAGCTGAATTTGTTGCAGCCTTTGTGCTTCAATGCTTCAATGAAGAATAACCAATGACAACTCCCATATTTTTGTGTGCCCATTTTAACTTAATGCACATACTTTCAGATTGTAGGCAGCTGTTAAATCAATATAGATTTTCTTTCCAATACCATTATATTAGAAAAGATTGAAAAATAATGAATTGTAAAAAGCATGTCAGACTAAATGGAATCCCGTCATTGCTCTGAATGTTTTTTTTGTGAAACAGCTTGCCAATGAAATTTCTCTCTTCCCGTTTATCCTTGTCTATAACGTTGTGGCATTCTGATTTAGACATGTTTGCTTTTGTTCACATTATTGACTATTGATGTTGTGATATTGTTTTTCAAATAATGAAATTATGTATGTGTAACTATTAGATTTCGTTTAGATGTTTGATTTAATTTTAAATTATATTGTAATCCTAATTCACTAAAATTCAGAAGCATTACTTAAAATTTCAAAATAATTAGAGAATAAAATGGGTGAAGACAATACACACGCTGTTTGTTTTAGATTTTAAAAATAATTTAGACGTTTACCGACGCATAAACAAGACATCTTGAAAGAAAAACATTTTTTTCTCCTCCTCAAACGCGGTCAGGCGTTGGGAGCAATGTAAGTATGAAACATGCTATAAATTAAAAGGGCCAACCATTCGAAGGTTTTTTTTTCCCTTGGATGAATGTTGAGATATATGCAATTTATCATTTTAGATTACTCATGTGCCTGTATGCTCAATCACTAGAGGAGGAGTCTAAATTAGAGATTAATATATGATGGTTACACGTTTAAATTATGTTGATTCATTATTTTTTTAAAAATCAAAATTCCTATTTATTGGAACACCGGTTATTCTTCGTTTTGTATCAATATTCCCAAAAAAAAAAAAAGTTATATTCCATCGATTGCACCAATTAACTGTTAAAAAATATATGCAAGTATATAGTAGCCAAGTATATTAATATCAATGATTTAATCAACCCCGAGTATGAGTTTCGATCGTGCCTCACTGCATTTTGTATTCATATTATGTCCAATACAACTGATCTCTTAGCTTTTGATCTCAAGCTCTGAAAGGGCCACGTTCAAACTCAATGAGCTTCTGTACAGAATAATACCAGAGTCCAAAGTAAGCCCCACAAATCACAATCAGGTTAAGATCCACCCACCATCGTCTATGTAGAGTTAAAAATGACACAAGAAAATGAAGTTGGAGAGAACACTGGCGTATGCCATCCTATCACTATCATAATTATATGGTATTAATAGTAAATAAAAGGTCTGAGAACAGTGATACAGAGAAGCAGCATTACAGAGAAGATAACAAAATGCGCATTTAGCATGCGTCGCCTGTAAGTACATGAATGAATTATTTTGTCGTCTAGGTGGAACAAAGATAGAATGCATCAGCCTCATTGCTACAAAGTACAAATCTTACAACATGAACCAGCATTTACAAGTCAAAATTTTCTAGTGAGACTATTTGGTTGCATATATCTTGGCTTTACTTTATTCATCACAGGAAGCTTCTTCCAGTAAGTCAAGAAATCCTTTGTGAGCACTCTTTTGACCTGTGGGTACCTTGGGTTGACATCCCCAAGTGGATGCTGCCTCAAACATAGTCCATAACTCCTTCTTCAAAGTATTTTCCCCAGGACATTTCCCCGTTTGAAACGAACTTTCAGGCATGGGAGTGCTCTTTACATGTGATAAGTTGCCAACAAAATGATCTGCACAGAAGAGAAAAATAACAGTTATTTTCATGCATGAAACCCCATGTTAACCCAACAATTGCAATAATAGATTTAGACCATGCTTGAATAAACCTCTCAATAAACAATTACATGAAAATAAATAGGTAAAATAAGTTAAATTTCTTTCATAAGGTAAAAATCAACTTATGCAAAGATCTTTCATCATCTAAACTTCTCTAGAAACAAAGATACATACATTGATTTTAACTTATAGAAAAAGTTATTATATTTTCTTCTCCCAAAGTGCTTACTGGGAAATTTATCTAAACAGAACCTAATTGCAATAATAAGCATTACCTTGGTTGCAAGATTTTTTGGCTTGATCATGATCTTTCGAAACATCATCATCTTCAAACTTGCTGACTTGTTCATTAAGAATATTGTCAGCTATCTGAACACACAAGTGACCATCAATCTTTTCATCAGGTGGCTCCAACAAAACACAAGTTTTAGGAGGTGAGGTAAACCAATCAGGTGACGCTTCCACCGTTTTCTTCCCAATTCCTGACTTGTGTATCCCTGGGAGCTCCAGATACATCAACGACAAATCACGCGAAGAATCGTCACTACTGGAAGATTCTGAATCACTGCAATGAATCCCAACAGGATAGGGAGTGCCCTTGCGAGCCTTGCGATCACCCAACTGTGAGATTTCGGATATGGGTTCGAGCAAAAGGCAGGATCTAGGAGGCGACATTTTCATGCACGGAGTCATCATAAGAAGCATGGATCCATCTTGATTGTTTGGAAGTTGCTGCTTAATTGGGGTTGGTTTCACCATAACACTGTCCTTGAAGGTAGTGGTTGATGATGTAGTGGGATGAGGGAAGTGTGGTTTAGGTTGGTGGTGCTTGGATGATAATGGAAGAGGTGTAAGCATGAACATTTGTCTTCCTCTTTCAACAGTGCAGTTGGCACGCCATGACACAAGGGGTGAAGGAGACACTAAATTCAAGGTTGTCTCTTCAGGACTGTCACATTCTATGGTTTCATCGTCAGAAACTGTGTCTTGAGGGTTAAGGGCATTTTGAATTTTGGGAACCCATGGCTGAAATTTAAGGAAAAGACAACATATTAGAAAGAAAGAAAAAAAATGAAGAATGAAGAATACGGTGTTTAAGGTGGATTCAATCCCCGTGCTAACAAAAAAACTAACAATTAAAAACTAACATTTGCCGATTAAAAGAAAAATGAAGAATGAAGAATAGGGTTGGGTAGGATTTTACCTCCAAAGAAGAGAGCATGTCAGAAAGGACACGAGAAAAAGACTCAATTTGCGTTTTGCCCTCTTTGCTTATGGTTTTGTCGTTGTAATTCACTTCAATGGCTTGCACGACAAGCTCGTCAATCTGCGAATTCATTAATTGTAACACTGGTTTCTCATTTATTACTCTTTTTTTCATACGTTAGGTTAGAAATATAGGGATAATAAATAATGAATAATGATTGCTGGTCTTCAACAGTGAAAATTGAAAGGATTTTTTGCATACTATGAAAGGGTTGAATCGAAAGAAAGGGGAAGAGTAAGAGTACGCACGCACCTGATGGAGAAGAGAAGAAAGATCGGAGCAAAGGCGATGAAGATCGTCTTCAACCTCATTACCCAAACCCATGTTCTTCGTTTTTCGTTCTTCGTTCTTCCTTCGTCTCTCTCTCTCTGCTTATTTGAATTTTCTCCAACGCGGGCGGGGTTGCACCAAACCACGTCGTTTTGGTATAACTTGGGTTTTGTTTTTAACATTTTAGCCCATTAATAATTTAATATTAATATTTAATACACGCTCCGAATTAATCATTTACCACTTACTAGTGTTTTCGGCCCGTGCAATGAAACGCTCTTACTACTGTTTCATTAATAACTAACGAAATAGATATAGAATGAATAATTTTAATTGCTATCCATAATAAATACACTAAAATTATTGTATCACATTATTAATCGTATTTATCTTTACATCTTATGTGTTTCCATTAAACTTTTTATATATGAAATATGATGACATATCATGAAAAATGAGATAAAAATATTTTATATAAAAGTGAGATAATTAAATTTGAATCATATAACTAAATTAACTGTCAGGATTTAATGACATATGATTAATTAAAAAATCATGTAATCTTTTGACATTAAATTTTAACTTTCATGTATAATTATACAATTTAAATTTAATATTTTTACTTATATAAATGTTTTCTCTTATAAAATATCTCCTCTATAAAGTATATACTTATTTAATTTAAATATTATAATTTTGGGCAAAATGTATATATCTATGTGTGTATGCATTCACCAGTCACTACTATAATTTGAATTTGAATATTAGTATATTTCTAAACTAAGCAAAATCTCACTTATAAATATTTACCTATATAATTTATTTGATAATATTTTACTCATGTAATCTATATATTTACTCATTACAAATATTCCATACGATTACTGCCAATTTCGTTATCTACCAAATATTGATACTATGCTTTTTTTTTTATATATAAAAAAAAAAAAGAAAAAAAAAGTCTTGGTAGTTGATAAGCAATTATTTACACACTGTTGTATTATTTAGCAATTGTGGGACCAAAAGTGCAATAAGGCTTAAGTTTTCAAAGCATTTTCTTTATTTTTTAAGTTAAAAAGCAGTGGGTGCATGCATGCCTGAAAGAAGCAGTTCTTCTGCAATATCGTAAACTTGTTCTGTGCATACAATTATCTTCACAACACGGCATGAACGAAGCTAAAAGATCATCAGCAACAATACAAACAACTAACACTTACTTTAAAAAAAATCAAAATTCGCATAATTATCAATGAAACCGAAATAGAATATTAGAACAGAAGAAATGCAAGGAATCAAAGAATATAAGCATACATTGATTAATGTTACAACTTATATCAATACAAATCACAGAGCAATAAAATCCTTCTTTAGCTCTGTCATAACACACTCTAAATTAAACCCAAAATTTTCTACATATTAGAATGCAGCTAAACAAAATCAAGGCATAGCTCATAAGACATTAAGGAAAATAAAAGGCCAAAAATAGATATTGACCCACCACCATGTCCCAGTTCCTATGGATCCATCACTATCAAGCAACCAAAAAGGTATATAGCAGGATACAGAAAAAAAATAAAAGAATGAATCCTGCTGTGTAACTATCTTCCCTGAACAAGGCCACTGAAAACCTGGCTATTTCCAGCTAGAGTTGCTTCCCACTCAACTGAAGATAGCAGAATCTGTGAAAGGGATATCACAACTTGTCTCATATCAGGTCGTAAGATGGGGTCCTCATCCACACATTGCTTTGCCAACATGGCCAGCTAATGTATAATAACAAAACAACAAACGAAGAATGAGACGCAATAGTAAAAACATAATGCAAATTGTTATCACTTTAAAAATAAATGGAACAAGTTATTCTTCAGAGACATGAGTTATAAGGTTGACTTAGTCATTGAGGGGAGAAGGGGAGAGGGAGAGGCCATGAGTTCGAATCCCTCCCGCTAACAAAAACTAACAAATTAACAACTAACATTGGTCTTTCAAAAAAAGAAAGTTACAGGTATGTAAAAACTTTATTTTGATTATACTTTGAGCTGAACAATCTTAAATTTCCTCGGTTAATAGAGTCAAGATACCCAAAATCAAGCCGGATGAGAAAAATACATGAAAAGGAGAAACTAACCTTAAATACACAATGATG
Organism: Glycine tomentella; assembly: GCA_007407185.1. Lineage (NCBI taxonomy): Eukaryota > Viridiplantae > Streptophyta > Magnoliopsida > Fabales > Fabaceae > Glycine > Glycine tomentella. The sequence continues at coordinate 58,774 of PYAF01004116.1, read as the reverse complement.
GGGATACAGATCCATCATATTTGGATCAATATATTCTCTCAAGCTTGACATGCTCATAGAATCAGGTGAATTCCTAAGAACTCCCAGCATCTGCAATTTTAACAAACATTAAGGCAAATGCCCCACAAAAAGGTTGCAATGGTAAAACACAAGAACTGCTATCATAAATGAAATAAGGAGAAATATAGAGGTTTTAGAACATGCATAACCAACAACTAGTACAGCTGGTAGCAGCCTAGTTCCGAAAACCAAGAAAAGTATTCAATAAATTCTCATCATATTTTATCCAAGGTTTACAAGTATACAAAAGTAGCATAAATATGGGAATCCTTTTGAAACAATTTTACTGATATAAATTTGGTGCGGATGACTTTCCAGAAATTTGTGGCATTCTACTTAACTCACAATATGCCCAAATGACGGCTCAGGAAAGAAATCATACACTCAAGACTTTTGATCCTTGAAGGCCCCATATTCAGCTATTGCCACATGGCTCATGAAATTCAACACAAGTCTCGGCCCTCTATTTAGTTATTTCCAGTCCTACTGGCATTCTGAACATTAAATATTAGGGCAGATATGACGGGATCATCATCATGAATGACTGCTAAAGTTATTCAAGCCCCTTACATACTTTTATGTAAAGGCTAGGCAGAACTATATGCTTGTAGAACTGTTATTCAAAACAGTGTCTTATAAGCAGAACTTACTATGGATGCCAGCGAACGTCTATCAGGATTTTTTGACATTGTGCCTTCTGATCGAATGATGGCATCTTTTCCTGATATGATCTCAAAAAGGACAACACCAAAAGCGTAGACATCACTTTTAGTGGTCGCAAGACCATCACTCAAATATCTGCAAAATAAGTAATAAAAAATAAATATATATTATTTTATGCAGGAGGAATAATTTTTCAATAAAATTGAGAGCGATACTTACTCTGGAGCAAGATATCCATATGTACCAACAACTTTGGTAGTTGAAATTTCTCCCTCATTTGCTTTCCCAACAAGTTTCGCTAACCCAAAATCTGAAATCTAGAGAAGCAGCAGAGATCCAAGACAAACAAAATCAAAAAATGTGAAACACTTCAAAATGATGTAGTAGTGTATAAATTGTTTATTACCTTTGCTCTAAAGGAAGCATCAAGTAAAATGTTACTTGTCTTGATATCACGGTGAACATAATGAGTTTTTGTGTGCTCATGTATGTATTCAAGACCCCTAGCAGCATCAAGTGCAATCTGGACCCTCATGATCCAAGAAAGTGGGGAGTGACCTATAAGCAAGACAGAAAATGGACACAAACAATAAAAAGTGCTCTCAAAATTAATGCTGGAATCAGATTGAACCCCTTAAACCTACTGGGAAAAAGTAAATCCTCAATGTTATTTTTCTTATTGCACATTTGCCCGTCTCATCAAAATAACCAGGCAAAATGCCGCAAGCAGTTAATTTCCAAAATTGCACTGGAGAAAGCATTTCATTAAATATTCAAAAAAAATTGAAAATTTATAAGCACCAAGTCCACACATATAGTGATGATTAATATTCTACAGACCAAAGCATAGATGCAGAATCTTACCCTTATTTTGAGGATCGTGCAAATGGGTTTTGAGTGAACCCTTCTGAGCATATTCATATACCAGGAAAAGCTCCTCATGACTAGCTGCATAGCCAATCAATTCTACCTTGACAACATCAATCAAAAATACGACTCAGACTTTTGAAATATGCAAAGCCGTTGGCTCTAAAATCAATGCATATAATTTATTTTTATTAAAAAAGAAGTTACCAGATTAGCATGATGAACCTTGCACAAAACTTTCATCTCTGACATAAACTCTTTTGTTTTAGTAGCTGTCATTCTTTTAATAGCAACTTCCTACAAAGATTTAAGCAAAAACGATCTGAGAAAAAATACTCACTTTATATCATAACAGACTTAAAGTATAATGCCAAAAACCTGATCATGGAGGAGGCTATAATAAACAGAACCATATGTTCCATGCCCAAGTAGACTTGAATCAGAGAAACCATCAGTTGTGGAGAAAATCTCTTCATATGTAAAAACAACAGGCTTCTCCATGTCAAATACGTCAGGCCCAAGAGCTGCAATGATAATAAGCATATTATGCATAAATTCCAATTTTAAAGGTCAAATCATTAATATCGGTAGTACACAGAGATGCATAATAAAACCAAGAGTTATATATCCAAGTTCAAAGAATTGCATGTGTACAGGAGGTCATACTAATAACATATTAATGAATAAAAATATAAAACCAAGGGAGAGTTAGTTATAAGTTGTTAATAATGCATCTTGCTTTTGACTTTGCATCATAATGTCGGAAAATTACCATGGAATTCAAGTACAATCATCTTGACAGACCAAAAGAAAATGAATGCAAGTTATACAATACCCTCATATAGCAGTAAAGTTTTCTGATATCATAGTTTAAAAATTGCAGGACCATATAATCTAGGACTACATGTTTTATGCATGCACAACTATATTGGAGACTGGACCATATGACCACCAATCATCCAGTGCAATATCCATCAATACTTGACAAAATCCGATAAAAACCTGGCATTCAAGCAGGCAAACCCTCTCCCCTATTCCTCCCTTAATCAAATTTGAAAAGGACTCTCTAAACAAATAAGTACACAGAATATTATTAGTGTGCTGGAAAAGATAGAATAAAACGTGCAAAACATGATTACTTCATGCTGAAATCATAGGTATAATATACAACTTGAGAATCCAGTAGGTAGGTTAGTTACTTGAAGCTTTGGGAATGGTAATTGTGTGATTGCTGGATTCACCATCTGTTTGCTTCTGATCAACATGTTTGCCACATATGTACCTTCCAGAACCACAAAAAAAACTTGGGTTCCGAAGAATATGGAATTTATGAGAAACCTTGCCCTCAGCATCTTTCTCATGAGTTCTGGTATCAGCAAAACAATTTGACGATCTCAGACAAACACAAAGAATAACAGTTAATATTATTAGAACAAGTGCAACTCCTAAACCCCCAACGATCCATCCATAGGGTACATGAGCCTTATGATTGACTTGATCAGCTGTAACCAAAAAATTAAATTAATTCAGTAAAGTGTACATTCTATTATAACACAGATAACTAGGAAATCCTACCTAAGTTGAGTATCTAATCTATATGAATAAAACCTCAAAATAATAAAAATAAAACTAGGTGAAATAGAGGGGAAAAAAACAAATATATGCAAATGGGTGAAGTCCAAGAGATACAAATAACATGTAGTATTATTGTATTGCAATTTATTGAATAATGGACACAGATCAGTAACTCAAAGCAGAATTTACCAAAAAGCTAGTCACTAAAATTAATTTGCAAATGAGAGTATGTTTGTTACTCATTTTTATTATCATTGAATTTGCAGAGATTTTCAACAAGACTTGCAGCATATCCAGACCCCTCTACCACCTGATCCAAACCCCAAGACTATTACCATATGTCACAAGTAAAGCCCCATATAACTACCTGTCCACACAAGTGTCTCCTTCATAGAGATCTACATAGCTGTTACATGAAGCTCTTACCTTCACATTAAGCAATCAAGCCACAAAATAACACTGTTTTATTTGATCCAATTGAATTAGAAGCATGGTCATTTTAGCACTGGAATTTCTAAGCTTCAAAATAAACAATAAGAATCAGCTGAAACTAAAAGCAAAGGATAACAAACTAAACTTTAACCTCTTTTAATTTGTACATAGATAGAGACTTGACAAACAAACTACAAGCTAAAGGAAAAGTTATTTTCCTTTTTACAGCATATGTTGATCAATACCTGAAAAATTATCAAAGGATGGGGAAGGAACAGGAACTGGTGGAGCAGCATTATTCAGGGGATAAGGATCACCAGGAACTGCAATCCAATGAAATAATTCAAATTGCAGTCAGGATTGGAAGGTGCCTAATATTATTGCATTTCACAAATACAATTGGAACAATTGTAACAAATCCAATATTATTGCATTACAGAATAGTAGTATGTATTACTTTATCATATTTGTCCCAAATGTAAAGAAAATAAAATAGAAACCAGAGATAGTGTTCCTAGACTTAAGTTCCATGACTCAGACAGATGACATCAACATAGAGAATAGAATATTCTTCAACTTTCACACCGTACGGAGAGACTGACATAAACCACTCTTTAAATACAATCTTCTTACAAAGATAACACTACAATCAAATTTAAAAGTTGATTTAATATTAAAATTTATCTCATTTTGAAACAGTATGTCCAGAGAGAAAAGACAAGATGCAAAGAAAAATCTCAGGTTCAGAAATTTAACTGCAGTCTGCAATCCCTCCAATCTAGTTCCTTATTAAAGCAACCGATGCATGAAGAATAGACAATACTCTGTTTCAATTTTTTAGCAATTGATAGTGGTAGGTATTTCCCATACGCGCATGAGTTTCTCAACACATTAATTGCTACCAGCCTACCACTCATAACAAACCAAGAATTTTCCCAATTCCCAACTACTTGAATGAAATCACTTTCACTTCATAATCGGCTCATTAAATGTAACATCATCTACACACATTTCATTTGCCAGCTGCTTTATAAATAATAACATCATGAAATTCCCTTTTATCTTGATAAAGTATATTTTATTTTTTTTAATTACGTTAAAAATAACAACAATGCTCGAAACCACTATATTCAGTCCCCTTTTTTCCCAAATTCCAAATGCAAAACCCTCAACATCCCCAACTTTCACATCCCATCCAGATATTCCAAAATGAACTCGTTGCATAAATCAATGAAGATAAAAAGTCTAAAACATCCTCCACCAAAAATGAACAAAACCAACCAAAACAACCCTCTCAAACATATATATTCACAAATCACATACATACAAGAAAAGGATTAAAGAAGATTATTTGAAGGAAGGAAGGACTAACCAGAATCAAGGGGTATATAATAAAGTGAACCAACAGTGACATTATCAGGATTACCAATGCCATTCACACTCTCAATGCTATCCATACTAACCCCAAACCTGCTTGCCAAGGACTCAACACTATCTCCATCTCTCATCACATAACTAACCAAATAGTTCCATAATCCACTGGAACAGCCACAAAACAACCTCAGTGACACAACAGCACCATTCCTGGCCATCCTGGTTGTGTTGGGAAGGAAAGCAAGGCCATCATAGGCATCCATCACCATGTCATACACCAACCCCTCATTGGATTTCACAGTGAAAGTGGTGTTGGACACGTATTTTTTTATGCCAGCAGCACAAGAACAGTTCTTCCTTATGAACATGTAATCCCAACCGTTGCCTTCAACTGTGATGTCACCAGGCAAAACATCAAACATGCTTTGAATCAGAGCAAGTGTGTGGTTCGGTCCAGGCTTGAAGGCCATGAAAGAAGTGCAAACACGGCTTGTGTCCGTACAGTTCATGGGTTCTGTGGGGTAGCAGGTGCTGCTGTGAAGCTGAAAGAGGAGAAAGAGAAGAAGCAGCCCCAAGGGGGGTTTTTGCAACAGAACCATCATTGGTTGGTAATATACTTAAGTGACGAGAATTTTGAGCAAAAGGGTCAATGAAAATGAACCAAAAGAGCGAGCTTGATCCGGAGAAAGGAATGAACTTGATCTAAGTTTGAAGGAAAATAGTACAACGAAGTACAAGTTTCAGTTGGGAAAAAAGGGAAGGAAAATCCAGATTGAGCAGAAACGAGAAAGCAAAGTGATGGGATTTTGATGCTCCAGCTTAAAAAAAAAAAACTTGTTTTTGGTTCCTTCTTCTTTAACAAATTGATGAAAGATGACAAAAAAAAAATCAGAGTTCAGGAATAGAAAAGGTGGTGGTAAGTAAGGTAATAGTAATAGTTAAAGGGGTTTGAAGTTGAAGGGAATAAGAAGAAGAAAGGAATGAAGAGAGTGTAAAGAGAGCATTTGTATTTTGTTGGGTATGTAATTGTAATTGTAATGGCGAATGCATTGTTGTTTGTTGTTGTTTCTGGTAACTGGTAAACAGTAAACAGCTTACTGGACACAGTAAAAAGAGAAAGCGACCTGCAAAGAGGCAACTTTCAGAACCACACACCAACCTCACCTGGCACACTCTAATGTTTGAAGAGACGCTTTCTCTTTTGACACTTTCACCCCTTCCTTATATGGAATTGCCAATTGGAAACAAGTAAACCACCTTCTGAGATAATTAGGCTAAAAAAGGCAAGTAATTTTTTCTGTCTATTTCAAGTTTTTAACTATGTCCCTTTTTTTAATGCTATTCATGAATTACTTAAATATATATGTTATTTTAAAAAATAATTAATTTGGTAGATTGGCATTAATTTATTTTTTAGTTGTAAAAATGGTAAGAAGTTAATAATCTAAATATAATAATCATTAACATAAATATAGTGATAATATAAATTAACATTAGTTGACAAAGAATTGTTTCTCTTAACTAAATTATTCCATCTCCAAATTTTGATATTGGGAATAAATAAATCATGATGAGAAATAAATATTTATATTGTGTATGTTTAAGATTTTTGATAGATGAATCAATTCCAATAGTAAATATTTCATATTATGATAATCATAAAATTTATACTACAATTTAATTATTAACAATTATATATATGATAAAATTATTGATTTTTAAGAGTTGTTTTTAGTAGCATTGACTTTTTAAAAGTATATATGGTGATAGTTATACTTTATAGAGTTATCAAACTTAAAAATCCATTATTATATAGTTTTACCATTGAAACGTTTGTCATAATAGTTTTTATATGAAAATTGTTGCTTCTATATAAGTAACTATTTTTAATAATTTTTAAGATTTTTTTCATATTTATATAACCTATCTTAAGTTCTTAAAGATTGTATTATTGAAGAAAAAAACCTTGTTGAAATTCTTAAATCTTGTGTGTTACAATGTATAAAAAATAAGTTAAGTAAATAAAGATGTTTTATAACTACTTTAAAGTTGCATTATTTTAAAGTTGTATTATTTAAACTGATTTTTAATTAGTTTTTTTATAGATATTTCTAATTAGTTAATAATACAAAAAAACT
>PYAF01004116.1:21055-51565 GCA_007407185.1 Glycine tomentella | reverse complement strand
ATCATTTTTAATAAGAAAACATTAATTCAACTATTTAGTTAAAAGTTTAATCGATGATATTGTTAAATTTGTATGTCTAAGACTTAAATTTGAGATTTTTTGTTAAGAATAAATAATTTCATATCAATTGATTCATACACTTATAAAATGATGGTTTTGAAATTAATGTCAACTTTTCCAATGAAAAATTAGTATTTAATATTCTAAGTTTTTTATAGAGTGAAATTGGCATTTAATATAATGTGATGTAATTTGACATTTCTCAAAACTTATTAGCCTCTTATCACACTCTTGGGTCAATAGAAGTATTAATTATTATTTATACAAATGTTAATATATGTTAAAATGTTTTTTTTTCAACTAAAATAACAGTTTCGTATTTGCTCAAAGACCCAACGTTACAAAATAAAAAATATTTTTTTAACAAATTGATATGAAAATCATTTGTTGAAAATAAGATAACCATTTATCTGAAGTTTAAAAGTTTAAATTAAAACTATTATAAATTATATATATATATATATATATATATATGTATTGAGGATAAATGAACATATATAAATATACACTTTGATGGTAATATTTTTAAAGGCATGTATATGTAATTATAAGTATTGATGGTGGGGAAAAAACAAACAACTATGAACATTTTATTGAAGGAAATTACTTTCATAATCAATCGAAATTCGAAACAGAGGACCCATAGACAAAAAAATCTTGTTTCATAAATGTAATAGTCTTATATTATACCACAAAAATTTAGAATAATATGTATGGTCAATTCATGAAGCCTGTGAGATTTTTATGGGGTGAGGATAAAATGGGAAATAAACACATGGTTACGGAAAAGGGAAGGCACTATATATAGAGAACAAATAGCTGGCAATAGGCAAAAGAAAAGGACAGTTTTGGTAGTGGGTCCCACGCCAAAAGGAGTCTCCAATGTGACCAAAACATCGCCGAGGAGTTCTCAAATCATCGGAGACTCGTCGCATAATAAGGTAAGAATTCGTTGACCTTTACGATGTTTGACTGGGGTAAACCGACACAGAGTATGATTCCCTCATCTAAAAAGTTTATTATTACCTCACTGTAACTGAGAGCACCAGCTGGAACCTGAACTTTCAGCAGCTTGTGATAAAGTGGAAGAACAAAAATACACTAAACAAATTAAATAATATAATTTATAATTAAGGATCACAATAATTGAATAAACATAAAAAAAAAAACACTGAACTAAAACTGAATTAAATATGTTTTTAATTTTATTAGTTTAAATATTTTAAAACCTATTAACTACAGGAAATGATTGAGATATAATTAATTATATTATTCTTTTGACAAATATATTTTTTTATTTGGGAGGATAAAAAATAATATCATAAATTTATAATAATTCACCTATCTTGTTTAGTCATTTATAACATCATATGAAAAATAAATTCATTATGAATTTTTAAATAAATTTAAATTTAAATATTTACATTAATTTTTGAAAATTTAACATAAGCCGATTATCTGAAACAAGATAAATTAGGACTCTTTAAATTATTACATGTCAAATTACCTATTTTTTAATCATTTTATTACATATGACATTTGATGATATTAGAAAACACAATACTTCATATAAGAATTGTAGTGATTTCAGGTCAAATGACTACGTACATTATTGACTCTATGTACTTTTCATATCCATACCCTTTGACATGTAAATGTAATCATGAACTTAGTCACATTTTGGCTTAATACCTTATTTTCACTCTTATTAATAAATACAAGAGACAACCAAGTCGCGTACTTATTATTCTTTCCATTTGAGTTATTAGTCTTAGGGCTTTATCATGTTTAAATGAAATAAAACACTAAATTAATTGTATCATATTCTTTGAATAAAAGTAAATAACAAATGTAAAAAAAGTGTAGCCAAAAATACAATAACCTCTAAGGCTTCCACCAATATTATAGACTATAGTTTTGAAAATCGCACTGAATCAGTCAATTCAACCAAATTAATTGGTGACTCAGTCTAATGTTTGGTCTAAATAAAACAAAAAACCAACAATACAAAAAATGGTAAAATAATTGGAAAATTGGTATAAAAAAAACTAATAAAATTGGACAACATAAGAAAAAGAAAATTACAATATATTAATGAAATTGTTTAATAAAATGTTGTTTTGAATTTTTCTTAAAAAATGACAAATCAACCAAAAGTATTTGTCATTTTTTATTTTAGATTTGATTTTGTTATTATTAATGAATATTGCTGTATATTATTAAAATTAAAGTTAAGCATTATTATTTGATTTAGACATTTGTATCTACTTTAATATCCAAGAACCTATAAAATGGTATTTATTGTTATAAATTCATGATATTATGTTTTTCAATATCATTTATCTTTTCTTTTTATTACTACTGTTTTATTCATATCAGTTTAACCATAATTAAACTTTGAAATAATGTTCTAATCTAACAATTGTTTAAATTTTTTGTTGTATAATGACGGCAGTAAAATTTGAACCTATCATCTTATATATATTATCTTAACACATCACTAGGCCAATTCTACTGAACTAATGATTGTTTCAATTTCAAAAACATTGTTATATCACTACAATTTTTCTTTGTCCTCAAAATACCTCTAGAAAATTCAATAACCCTTCTAGTTGAAGAAAAATTATAAGACTAAGATGTTGTATTTTTATAACAAAATAATAAGCCAAAATAAATTTATTTTAAAATTTTAAAGTGATTTTTTTTGTAAATGTAAAAAATCTGAAAATAAATATGGCTGAAAGAAAGGAAAAAAAAAAAGAAAATAGGGATTTTTATCGGTTCAGATCAACCTAAAAAATCTGATGATCCAAATCAAATCAATTAAATTGATATAAATTTTTTTCTAGTTCGGATTCAACTCAAATCAATTATAACCAATGAATATTGGTTCGGATATTGAATTGAGAATTTTTTAATTTGAACATGTATTATTAATTTTTTTATTTTTTAAATACTAAAATTACTTATATTTTTATACCGTTTTTTTTAACTTATTTGTATTTTATGTTCATTACACACATTCACATAGACTCACTTTTTCATATTTCGTTTTCTTTTCTCACATAATCCTAAAAAGGGCACTGCACACATACAATATAGAGCCTTCTCACCATGGTTGTTGACCCCATCAAGCCTTCTTTGGACCTCCATCCATTCAACATTGGCAGTATAACTTTAACCTATAGATCTCCTCACAATGAATTTGGTTAATTTTGTGTATATTACATGAGTATATGTTAATTTTGAGATAAAATTGTTGTTATATTTTCTTTTCAAAACATTTTGTATTGGATATATGATGATTCAAACTGAATCAATCCGTTTAACATTAATTTGATTTAATTCGAGTTAGGAAAAAAAATTTAAATCTTAATTAAACCAAATCAATGGATTTAAATTTCATTTTGTCCAAATTCAAATAACTCGACCCATAAAAACCCTAAAGAAAATGGTAGGAGCAACAACGGTAAAAAAAGACTAGTTAGAAGTCTCATTTGTCTCTTGACCGAATGAGGCAATAAAACTAGAGACATTGGCCAAAGTGGGTCAATTACAAAAAAAATACCTAAATGTCACGCCAGTCAAAATAAATACCAAACTGCCACGCGGCATAGTTCACTATACACCCCAGCGAACTATGTATGCACATAATTCGCTACTCTGTGCAGCGAATTATGTGCTGACAAGACAGAGAGAGAATATTTCGCTGAAGGGAGTAGTGAATTAAGTACAGTTCAATAAATAACTGCTCCCACTTTCCCAGAACCTATATTATCTTTTTAATAACTGCTTTCACTTTCTCATGTTATCTTTTTAATAACTGCTTTATCCCTTTATTTTTGTAAACTTTTTCAACTAAATTGGATGATAATTGACAGATTTTTATTCAAAATAATAAAAAAAACTGTATTGTTTTACAAAATTAATTTAGTTAATAAAATTAATTTTCAACTAAATAAAAAAATATATGAAAAAAAAATACAGTTAGAAAATCTATTTAAAATTGATTTAATTCTTATAATCAATTTAAACTGATTCAAAATATCAGTTTTGGTTCAAAATGATTTTTAAAAAAATTATATTATTTTACAAAACTAATTTAGTTAATAGAAATAATTTTCAACTAAATAAAAAAAATTAAAAATAAAAAAAGTAGTTAGAAAATCTATTTAAAATTGATCTATTTCTTATAATCAATTTAAAACTGATTCAAAATATCGATTTTTATTTAAAATGATTTTAAAAAAAATTGTATTGTTATACAAAACTAATTTAGTTGATAGAACTGATTTTTAACTAAATAAAAAAATATTTGAAAATAAAAAACAATTAGAATAAAATTATTTTGAATAAAAACCATTCGGTTATCATTCAATTTGGTTTAAAAAAATATGCAAAAATAAAGGGATCTCACATATTATGGAAAAGTGAGAGCAGTTATTTATTGAACTGTACTTAATTCGCTACTCCGGGAAAATATTCTCTCTCTGTCTTGTCAGCACATAATTCGCTGCACAGAATAGCAAATTATGTGCATGCATAATTTACTAGGGTGTCTAACGAATTATGTCACGTGGCAATTTAGTATTTATTTTGACTTGCGTGACATTTAAATATATTTTTTTTAAATAACTCACTTTGGTCAATGTCTCATAAAACTAAGGACGTAAATTTCACTGTTGAATTGCAGTGAAAGTAAAGAAAATACATTTAAATACTACCTGTTGCCATTAAATAGGGAATGCCTAAAAAAGCACGCGCCCTCTGTAGTGGAAGATGAAATAGTGGTCGTCTCTACTTCTGTAACTAGACCCACCATCATAATCACCCCTTTCAATTGAAGTTAGTGATGTCATATTATTAATTTTTTGCTATATACTTACAACATAATCTTTTATAAAAAAAAATAATATTGTATTTTCTTTTACCTAAGTAATAAAATTTTTCTTTAAAATTTTTAACGCATTATATTGTTTGAATTTAAATTTAACATTATCAATTTAACTAAAATAATCTTGCAATAATTCTGCTTAGTTCAAACAAAATTATTCTTATATCTGTGATCTAAAAAAGGTTATTTTATATAAAAATAATGTCATCTAGCTAGTTACTTGCACCATATAGTTGTTAGCATGTTCGAATTTACAAACTTAATTTCTAATAATGTCAATTCTATAAAATTAATTTTAATTCATAGATAATTTTTTCAATTCCTACTCAATTGTACTATTAACAATAAATTTGATTAAAATTATTACAAGTAAACTTATTCCTAAAAACAAAAGTAACCATATTACAAAAATATGTTTTTTTTATCCGATAAATATTAATTGTTGGAGAATATTTGAACCGATAACTTTTTTTTTCTTTTACAATTAAATCAACCTTTATAATCCCTAAAAAATACATTTTTGATTCTTTGAACTACAAGGACCTCACCATCTCTCAAGTGCATGTGTGAGTAGAATTCTACTCTCGGACGACGATGTACCTTTTTTGTATCTCAAATATGATTTTAGAAAGCTAATCTTAAATGCAATTCCTTTATTCCAAACGAGTTTCCCAAGATATAAATGATATGAGGTACCATTATAAGCACTTTGAAAGGGAGGCTCAATGAGAGTGACAACCGAACGAATGCTAAACAGGGAAGCCGAGTGATATATGTTTTTAAAATAGATATTTTTGTCTATGAGAATATTGATAAATGTGTATTTAAAATATGAAAATTTAAATTTTAGTCATCAAAAATGAAAAAAAAATGATAAATTTATTTATTTATTAACTTTTATCTATTATTGTTAATAAAAGAACCTACATGATATAGAGAGATGAAAAAATCATAAAAATAATTGTCAATATGACTGTTGAATAGATTGTTCCAAAATGTTAACAAGTTGTCATTTGACTAAAATGTTAATAATTTTCTACTGGACTGAAATGTTAGTAATTTTTTTAGATCAAAATGTTACTAAGTTACCATTAAACCAAAATGTTAGTAATTTTTCGTTAGACCAAAATATCAGTAATTTTGTTTAGACCAAAATGTTAGTACATTTTCATTGGACTAATTTGTCAGACTCAAAATTTTGTTTCATTTAAGCGTAAAATATAATTTAATTTTTATTTTCTCCTTTTTTATTATTATTGCAAGCATAATATTACAATAAACACTTAAAAAAATAGGGAAACAAACATAAGTTAAAACAAACATAATAATAAGAATAATATTGATTAATAAACATAATATGTTTGTTGTTATATAGAATGTCTTATTCCAAAATTTAATATTCCTCTCAAAGTTACAAATCAAATAAGTCGTATTTTACTCAGACCAATAAATAGATGAGGTTATAATTAAAATCGCTGGGAAAAAATCGAAATAACTAGTTATAGTAAGCATATAGAAGCTAAATGAAATATGTTATTTTTATACATATGTTTATAAAGCACTTCCCTAAATTTCCATTTTTGAGAGAGAAAAGAAGATAAGAAAAAATACTACTTAAAAGATACAATTGAAAATTGGAGATTCATCAATAAATTATTACATACGAATAAAAAGATAAATAGAATGACATAATTTATAAATAAATTCATCATCTGTGACATCCACTCATCGTGTGATTTCAAATCAACAGACTTATCAATCAACTCATGAATTGAGTAAATTAATATAATGATAATGAAAATCTTTCGTATTCTAATGAAATGGTCGAAGGTCTTTTGAGTTCTCCTTCCAATTGTTGTAGGAACATACTACAGCCCCAGGTAGCGAAGAGCCGACATCGAGGTGCCAAACCTTCCCATTTCTAATGTAACCGTATTTTATTTAAAATATGAGACTAAAACAAAAATGTACAACCATTAAATTAATATTTATAAAAAAAATGAGACCCAACTTGATATTGTCACTACCTAATGCTGTCACAATAGAAAATTTTTAAAATAAACATTCTACTCATGTACAAAATAAACATTTTAACAATGTATCGATCATTACAAATTTATCCAAATTTAATAAATAATCAATTATAAACAAAAGACAAGCATATCACATATTTCACTTCTTCGAATCTTGGCGGCAGGGCAACCTTGGTGTGGGTAGGAAGCTCATGTAATTTGATTGGTTCATCCTATGAGATTGTACATTTGGGGATATAATTCGAATTGGTGCTCAAAGCCTAACTGAAGGTGGTCTGAATACAATTGATAGTGGTGGATGTATGAAGTTTGTTTCCTACAACAATTATATATAGTGATTAATTATGCATAACACAATTTAATAATAATTAATCAGCTATATGTAAAAGTCACTCACAATACTAGGAGTTGAAGCACTTTGGGTGATAGTTGGAGTTGGAGTTGGAGCTAGAGAACTTTTAGCATTAGGAGTTGGAATACTTTCAAATTAGCTAGAGGTTGTTCAACTTGCCGAGCAAATTGAGACAAGTTAATCTTATTCTACAAATAAGTAACATCTAACATAAATAACTTGCAAGCAATAATAAAAATAATTAATCAAATTTTAAAAAATATGTTACTAGTGTTGTTTTAGTTGCATTTGGGTTACAATATTTGTTAAAGTAATTATGTTTATTTGTTTATTATGTTTATTCTAACTTATATTTGTTTCTCTATTTTTAAAAATATTTATTGTAATGTTATTTTTGTAACTATAAAAAAGGGAAAAGATAAAGATTAAATTATATTTTATCCTTAAATGAAACGAAATTTGGGGTTTGACAATTTAGTCAAATAAAAACGTATTGATATTTTGGTCCTAAAAAATTACTGACATCTTGATCAAATGAAAAATTACTAACATACATTTTGGTTTTGATCCAATAAAAAATTATTGACATTTTGATTCAATTGTAACTTACTAACATTTTGGTCTAATCTACTGAGCATTATGTTAGTAATCATTTTTGTGACATTTTTGTCTCTATGTGGTAAGTAGACTTAAAGTTAATAAATGAATAAATTTGTCGTACTTTTTTCCACTTTCGGATAGAAATTTATCAGCGCTCAAGGGATGAAAATAACTGTTTTTTTTTTTTTTTAGATTTTCTTTTCTTAGTTAATGTTTCGTCCAATTTAAGCATTAATTTTGAATTTATTATAATTTATCCAGTATATTCTTGACTCGTTTAAGAAGAATAATAATAATTGACTATAAACTAAAGTGATCGATGTTGGAGTAAGGTTGGCACAAAGGCGACACAATAGAAAGCCGTGAGAAATAAAAATGGGGGACTTGTGTGAGGCCCGCACGTGGACTCAAGACAACTGTATCTATGGGACACACATATCTCAACCAGCATCTTCAATCTTAATTACGACAAAATATAATAAACAAAATTGGTTTTGAAAACCTAAAAGGTACGTTTAAAGATTAGACATAAAAACTTAGGAGTTTGGGTACTTTATACGGAATATAAAATTCAAACTTAATTATTGTTATTATACAAAAAAATTTGACACAAAAATGTCGATCATGTGGTAAATACTTCGTATTTTTAATTTATAATAACTTTTTTTAAAAATTAAATGCTGTAATTATAATTAGAAAAATACAGTAGCGCGCTATATGTTTAAACTACCAATACTGGCGTAAAGGTTTAAAAAGTAATATAAATAAACTATAACTGCAATAAATTTTCACATATTTCTGCTCCTTATAAAGAGAATGTTTGCAGGATTCCGAAATCAGAGAGTTGATATCATATTCATATTCATAACTAATAAAACACTTTCATTTTCAATATAAGTATCTTTATTTTGTACTTAAAACGATTTTGTTTAAATTCATTTTTTGGCAGATTTTTAGTGTATAATTTATGGACTAATTAATATTTTATAGAATTATAAATATTTTATTAATGATACTTTACAATAAGCTAAATTAATATTAAAAATTGAAAATCAAAAGTAATATCACTTACGTTAAGAAGGAGAAAGAAAGTACTCTTTGATTTTGGAAGACGAAAACATGAAACAGTTTTAGTTTATATAATAACGATGAAATACCATCTACATTAAAGTATGAAAGTATCCCCAACAGCAAAAATTGTTTCAAGATCATTTTCATTCACTTTTACACATAACCGTGTATAATATGTTAAGGCCATATTTAAAGCAATGAATTAAGATATGAAAAAGAGAGAGGGAGGGACAGTGCAATAGATGCACCATATCATCATGAAAGGGAATCGTTTTCAAGTATTCATAAAATATGTTAACCGAGGATAAGAAACTTAGATGTCTGATTGAATTAATACCTAATCAACCTAATCCGTGGAACATAATACGAAATCAATGTTTCGGCAAAATAAGTTGGGCCCATAGTTACGTCAGTTGCATGTGAAACCCTTCCAAAGCTTAAATCATTGTCCATAAGCTAAGCCAGAGCATGTGTATCGAAGGAACAATCATCATATTCCAACTCATTATCTACACTTCATCGTAATAACTAATAAATAAATTAAGCAAAAACTATTGAGTTTTCGTTATGTTTTTTTTTTTTTTTTTTTTAATATTTTGTAGTTAGTAAGTAATCAAATCGTCCTCACCCAGAGACCAGAGTGGATTTGTCGTGCACAATAACATGCTTCAATCAAGGTTTGCAATTCCACTATTTAATACAATTCCTCTCACCCATAATTCTTTTTTTTGGTTATTATAAGGTCCCCCACAAAACTAGGATCTTGTCTGCGAATGCCCCTCACCATTGCGTGAAAACTTTGCCCTGTATATTTAGCATTCCTTACAACAGAAAGGATATTTGGTTTTGCTTTGTTTTAATGACGAAATTAATGGTATAGCTATTAATACATATTTTGTGACAACAAACAGGAGTTGAATAGTTAACCGTAGCTTCTAACAAGCTCGATTATTTGCATAACGAAATCAACTGGCTTATAATAAAATTTCTTTTCAATAGATTAAGTTCAGTTAGTTTATAATGTGTATTTGTTTTAACATTGCACACAAATGAACATGAGGCATAATGAATAGACTTTAATTGAGAACCTCCCAACCAAAAACCAAACATAACTTTTATAGTGTGTATTCTTTTGTCTGAGAATAGACTGATAATAAGTTTTACAAAAAGGAAAGTGGGAGAAAATAAAAAGAAAAGAAATATATAAACGGTGGCACATTACTATAACTTTATAAGAGATTGAATACGTACGCTCATACAGTAATGAATACCATACGACTTACTCCCTCTAGTCATATATATATATATAATTTTTTTTTCTCAAATATAATAAAATTTTAACTACTTTTATATTATTTGATCTATTGTCTTTAAAATATCTTTCATTTAATTGAGATGTTAGTTTTGATATCTCTTTCTTATAATTGATATCAACTTTCAATAAAAAATAAGTTAAAAATTTATTTTTTAATTGAAATTGATATAATTAAAGAAGATTAAGTACTTTTTTTAGTTAGTGTGTCATTCTTTTTTCTTATATAATAATTTGAGACGGAGGGAGTAATCAATTGGATTGACTCATGCACTGATACCTTACACTTTACACCAGTGAATATAATTGGACAATTAAAACTCAATTCTAATGCCAAAAGAATTGTGTATCAAGTAGGGGGTTGGTTGGTTCATAAATAGTAATTAAGGGTACATTAATTACACAGGCTAGGTATTAAATTGCAACCAATGAGCTAAGCTGATTTATGATTGAGACATTTTTTTTAATCAATATGAAACTGTGGGCTTCATTTTCCCCCATAGAATTTAGGGATTGACATTGACGTAATTAAGCAATGCAAGTAAAATGGGTATGTGGATCGCTATAAAGTTGCGGCCCAATGCATTGGCAATACCATTTTGAGAAAACTTGTTTTGGAAAAGTTTCAAAGTAGTACTATGATGTAGTCATTTAGCAAAAAAAAATCTTACACAGAATGTATGTGTATGTTTTGAAGGGTATGAATCTTACAAATCTTAATTTTTTAATATACAAATGGCATTAAATTAATTTAATCAAATTACATTTTAATTACACAGAATGTATGTGTATGCTTTGCATGGTAAGAATCTTACAAATCTTAATGTTTTAATATACAAATGACATTAACTTAATTTAATCAAATTACAATTTGTTTCCTTTTTTAATTATCGGTAGGAATTGAACACAATATTAAAGAATTTATAACATTTACACACTTATTCAACCAATTGAAATAGATCTCTTTAGTTCATTTTGTTTCTCTAGTTATAAAAAGTTTATATTAATTTTAATATCAATTGAATAATTATTTAATATTTTTATAAACCAAAAATTAGATTGTTAACTATAGGAGAAATGAGTGTTCAAAAAATATTTCACCAAATGAAAATAGTAGTATTTTATGGTAATTGATTAATGTGTCACATAAATACTTCTATTAAATTAAATAAATTTTGCTCTAAGAAAAATACTACATCCGTTCCTTTTTAATTGTCAAACTTTGAATAAAGAAGGTATATTAAAATACTACATCTCATTAATTAACTTATACATGTATTTATTATAAAGTGAAAAAAGAAGATATATTAAAATCAAGAAAATTTATTGTGATTTTAAGTTTTTACGTAACAACCATAAAAGCAGATAAAAAGGAACCAAGAGAGTACATTAAATAACATGTCATTGATCATCAAATGTGTAACTCAACTCCATATATACATATGGTTTAGAAAAAACAACAACTTAACATTCACATATTTCCTATATTTGTCGTGAGATATTTTCATTGCGTGATCTGCTGGAAACAAATTCTTGTAGTCCCGAAGCTATGAATATAGCTAGTTGCCATTAGATGGTGATTGAACAGTTTAAATCTCAAATATGGATTTTAAGATTAATTTGTTAAGAACTTAAGATACAATTAATATAAGTGATTCAATCTTCATTTGACTGAATGCATGCATGAATACGTTATATCCGTGGCAGCAAGGAAACTAATCCAGGTCAGTGATGTCCAATTAACCTGCAGCAGCCCTATAATCTAGTATATATATATACACACACACACACACATTACCCTAACCTCAATATAGTAGAAGTCATTTCATTTTATATTCAATATCTATATGAATAATTCTTAGTCCTACTACTATACTATATCGATCAACTAAATGTAGTTCATCGGTTAAAAGGGGGAAAATAAAAAAGTCAAATGTGTGTTTGTTGCCTCTTTTTCAAACTAAACAAATTAATACAGGACCATCTTCCATCACCGTCACAAATCTTGGTCCACACTACTTCAACTGTTGAACATTAAGCATGTCCGTTCCGTCGACCATAAAATAAATGTCACAAAGGGACCATATGGTCGTGGGTTTGTGCTTTACCATTAGATTAGTTGGTGTTTCAAAGCTCCAAAGGACAAGATTTACGTATGTTTAGAGGCGCTTAGGTTTTAAAGAGAAAAGAAAGAGGGAGAAATTTTACATTCTTAATAAATGATTTCTAATTAGACAACTTTGTAATATGATAAATTAATATAAATTTCATTTTTATTTTCCATTTTTTATAAATATTATATACTAATTCTTTTCAATTAAAATTATGGGCTGCAATCTCCAAATTCATGTGTATGGACAAACATTTACAGACAAGGAGATAAATGAAAGGGAATTAGTGTGAGTTTGCTTCAACATTTACAACCTTAATATTTGTGTTAACTTTGCAGAACTAGTTTAAATTAATAAATTAAATTTTAAGTGAAATTACTCATATTTTGAATCGTTGATATCAGAAGTAAGTTTGTTGTAAAACTTAATAAGATTTCTCCAAAAAAATTATTATTTTAGCTTCTAGAAACGTGCTTTTTTGAGAGCAAAATCAACTTTTCGCATGTTTGGACATGCATTTGAAATGAATGGATCCACGTCTTTCAAATTTTAGTAATATAATATGTAGTTTATGCGTCTTTTTCTCTATTTGGTACGAAAATTGTAAGATATGTGAGTTTAAAACGTGAAGGAATACACATGCTTTAGATATTGAACAAGCAAATATTATTATTATTGCCTAAAATTATATTCTCTACCTCCAAATTTGATTTTGGAGTCTCACACCATTTTTCCAAACATGGTATCGATCAGAACGCATGCCAACATAAGTTAATGGCAAAATCATGAGTGCACACTTTTCCGTAAAGTTTTCCTTACCCTATTTTTAAAGTGCATAAACAATTCAAAACTTCACTAAAGAAAAAAAGATACATTCATTCATCCAAACATTACTTATAGACTGAACATTTCATTGCCTAATTTTCAATATTGAAAGGAACCAAAATGTCAAATAAAAACACTCTTAGTCTTCAATTTTCAGCATGGAAGAAGACCTCAAGCTGCTTCATTCTTCATTTCTCATTATCAAGTCAAGTGGTGTAACTAGTCTTGCTTACTACCAACTGAAAAGTGAGAACAAAGAAAGTTTCTTCCATCATTGATCACAGCCAAAACAAAACATAGGGATATTAATGAACTAATTGCTCTCAATTAAGTTAAAGATTCCAACTCACGTGTAAAAGCAGGAAGATCAGAACTCTTCAACACCCTCAGCCTCTTCACCGTCGACACAAACATGCTGCCAAGCAAACACATTAAAAAAGAATCACATAAAAGCAACCATAGATGCCAATCACAGTTTTCTAGTAATAACTAAATCATAAAATGAAAATTAAACAATAGCTTTGGGAAAAACCAATTGCAAGAGTTATTTATTGTTTACATACAGAAATATACTCCACTGCATGGCAATATTGTATCAAACTATAGTCATGGAATATAATATTGAATAGAATAAGATAAAAATGCATCAGATCCACATTGATAAGGTGCTTACTGCCACGGCACATCTCCAACAAGCATCCTGTCTCCTTCATTATCCTCATAAACAAGAGTATATTCCCCACTTCCAACCAATAAACCCGTATTGGATTTCTCTTCCTGTTCCTTGTTTTGAATTCCACCAGCACAGGAATCTCTTAGACCAGAACAGCATTGGGAAGAGCCAATATGAGATAACTTCATCTCTGCAAAAAATTTAATTCTCACAAAAGAATTAAAGTATATATATGTGTGTGTGTGTGTTTGTGTGTGAAAGTTAGTCGGTATAAATAAAAGATAACAAGGAAAGTTTACTGTAAATCATTGTTAGGTGATTTTTTTTTACTAATTCCTATTCAATTGCCGCAATCATGATTGTGATTTAGGCTTGGTTTAGATTAGCATCTAGCTGTAGATATCTTTTTGATTGACATAGGAAGTTGATTCCTTATAACATTATAGGTGTTCATGAAAAAGTTAAATCAGAAAGCTTGGTGACAAAGTTGAGATGGTAACAAGAAGTTTATCCAAATTAGCTCTTTTCCTAAAAGGTTAAATTGTCATAGCTAACACAAGCACTCTTTTCCTAAAAGGTTAAATCTTTTGACTGACTAGTAAACATGTTAAGTTAAATTGTCATAACGTAAAATGCTTCCTAGTTAATCAGAAGATTTAGCTAAAAAAGGATAATAAGTAGCTTTTATCCCCAATGAAACAAATCTCCATATTATGTCAACAACAAATGAATAAACAAATGTGATTAAATTGACCACAAGTACACAATTCTTAGGACTAAAATGGCAAGAATATTACCTACAAGGAGGCCCCTAAAGAGCTCATCAACAGCAGAGGAAAGTTTTTCATAGCTGTCATAAGCATTGATGTCCACTTTTCTCCCAATGGGGACACCATCCATATTGATCTTCACAAACAAGCCTTTACCAGATTTGTCAGTAGGTTTTTGGCTAGCAACCTTGTCTGGAACAACATTTTGATGTTGCTGGTGGGACCCAGAAGGCAACTTAGAAGTGCTTCCACTTGCAATGTTCTTCCTGAAGGAACGAATTGGAGGCCAACCCACTGCTGGACCTGAAGAAGTTCTGTTTTTGGTGGGTCCATGTACAAAAAAGTTAGGCATGAATATGAGCAGTAAAATAACAAGCACTACACATAAGAAGAAGACAAAAGCATATCAGTATCATCACAACTCACAAGCGTACAATTGAGCAATCAATCATTCAATTTCTCATATTTATCACTACTAATTTTTCTATTCAAAACCACCAAGCAAGCCAAAATACCCTTTAATTTAACCATTAGGGACCAAAGAAGATAGTGGAAGAAAAGTGAATGAAGATAACAGAGGAGGGTGAGATAATCACATGCCATGCCATGCCAATGTCATGTTTCAAGATTAGATAAGAAAACCACATAAATAAATGACATGCTATGGTTAAGCAAGTATACAGAAACCATGTTGCAATTATTAACAATGAAATGAAAAGCTTCATAAACAATTCTTCACTGAAAAGTGATCTATAACATTATTATCTAAAATACTATTAGAAACAAAGCTTTGCATGGACTACAACAATATGAAACGTGATCTGGGAATGAATATACTCTTAAAGATATTGAATAAATAAATAGATATAAGCAAGATTTTAAAATAGTCCATGACCGTGATATTTGCTGCAACTTTTAAGGTTTTTTGACTCTATGTGACCACGATTGCGGTCACATTTGCCTGCAATTTCCGGTAATATTAAGGATCGCAACAAAACCACAACCACAATTTAAAGCCCTGAATAAAAAGAGAGAAAAGCAGGAGTACCTTTTGGACACCGCTGGATTTGCACAAGAGGGTGAGAATACCTTCTTCTCTACACAAGAGAATTGTGACACATCCTTTCCCATCACTATCATGTTTTGTGGACTTGATTGGAGCTGAAGAAATGATGAAACTTTAGCTTTAGCCTGGTGTTGGTGATGATAGGATGTGGAAGGCCATGCAGAGGGCAACATAGCCCCACTTGGACCTTGCTTGTCAGAAGTAAAAAAAAATTGAGTTGAGAAGCAACCAAGAGTGAATTGTGATTCATTTCTTTCTCTGTTGCATTTTCTGATGCTTTCATTGAGAGACTCTTCACCAGGTGGACCAAGCCTAAGCTCCAGCTTTCTCTCCTCTGATGACTTGTGGCTTCTTTGCCACATCTTGCAAGCAAATTGCAATTGTGCTCCTTCCTTATCCTTTTTTTATAAACAAGCTTCAGGTTCTGGATTGAAACAAAACAAGTGGTTGAACCTTTTGATATCTGAAAGAAGAAGCACCTGCCGCAAGAATCTATGATAACTATGCCACGTACTAAGAGACCAAATCCAAGACAAATATCATCACAGAACAACAGACACCCCACCAAGAGAAAAGAGAACACATTCAAAGGCAAAGCAAAAGGTAGAGAGGGAACTATGTATGTGATGGCATGGAATTGTTGACTAACTTTGCCTTCTATTTTAGAGAAAAAGAATTATCCACCGAAATAATGTAAAAACATTTTACTTTTATTGATTTTTAAAATAATTATCTTAAAATAATTTAAATGATAATTTATGATTGAATTACAATATAAAATTTTACATTATCAGTACATAAGTATTAAATTTTTTATTTTATATATTTTTTTCACACGCTTGGTGGGTTATCTTTCTTTCCTGTTTTTAAGGAGAAGGGGGTGGTCATTTTCAGAAGTGGCACTGATTGATCAAACAAACTAGTGAGATTCCCTATTGCCTAACATTTACCAAAACAAGAGTGGAATTAGAGCATGGAGCACGCAACATGAAGCAACAAAAAGTTAGGTTGTTTAGCATAGGAAGCAAAGCAATGCAAGCCTTGCTGCAGCTAGCGCTGACCCCTCATAAATATATTCCTCATGCCTTTGACACAGTAAGCTAAGAAATGACTTTGCCCTGATGGCACTCTACTCCAAACATGCCCCTCAAAACTTTTTGCATCTTTGGTTGGAGTCAAAGTTCAAAGTTAGAATAAAAAGAGGGGCACTATCACACTCAAGTTCCTTTCTTTGTTGACACAACCACAGCCAAAAAAAATCACTTTTGTCAATGATGTTAATTAGTATCTCAAAAGCTGTTTAGTTAAGTGCCGGTTAAGTTGGTTAGATAATACTTCAAATTAGACATGAACACGTATTAAGGGGTTAATCAAACCTAAATTAAGTTAGTCACATTTTTTATATGTCAAGAAAGAAATTGGATATTGATGAATGAGACTGACATAGTGGCTTTTCTGAATTTATTTATTTTTCTTTCTAAAAACTTTTACAAGTGAGAGTTATCTGCATGATCCATATTCCTCAATAAACACGCAGATCCCATGATTTTTGTCCGATCTGTAACTATGTCATGTTCTGCACTTTCCTTATTTTCTGTTTCTCCACATATCTTCATACAATATACTATGAGTGTGAGAGTACTAAATGAGGGTGTGCGAGCTTTAATTGAATAGGCTAGATTTATTTTCTAAATATAAAATATGATATATAACTTACTCTTTATTATTTAATATAGGTATTATTTTAGCCATGACATAATTTTTTAAAATATCATTTAGCTTGAAAATATATTTAAAGAAATATTTGACAATGAAGTTCTAAAATAAGTGCTGAGTCAAAATATTTAAATAAGCTAGGGATTTAAGCCTTTTAAAGTCATAAAATAAACTAATGGGTTCTTCATTTTTAAAATAAGTGAATAAAAAAATGTTAAACGAAATTACATTATTTATAACAACAGAAACGCTAATATATGAATCAGACTTAAACAATTGTTTCAAAAGTTAGTTTTCTTCCCTAGTGTTTTCTATATTACACATAAATTTGACCCATGAAAAATGTTAATTTTTGTCCTTTATATATTTACAATAAAAAAAGAGTTAGCTGACTTAGCTCTGAAATCTGATCATAAACAGCTCAAAGAAATATAACTTTTGCAGTTCTTTTCATCTAAAAAAATATTAATTATATGAAGAAGAAAAAAATAAAGCGTTAATGAAAATAAAAGGAAAAATGAACATAGGTATAATTTAGGGGATAATCGTTTTAACTATTATTCTATGAATTAAATAATAACAGTATATAGGTTAATTTATGTTATTAATTAATTTTTAAAAATTCTATCAACTAAAACGGAAAAGTTGTTTCTATACTAAAGTGAAGTCATGACTTCTTTTTTTTTTTTTTTTTTTATAGAGGGGAGCAAAAAGGGATACATTCACAATTAAAGTTAACCTATTAATTTACTAATATAGTAATATTCTAAAAGCATGTGCAAAAACATAAAGTTATTTATTATATGTAAGATTAATGCGGGCCTCTAAATTTTTGGAAATTTTAAAATAGTAAATATGTCCTCATAGTTTCAAAATATCTGTTTTGGTTGGATATTTTTAAATTTTAAGACCTGACAAAACACAAGATAAAAGACTATTGAAAATAATTTTGAAATTGCAAGGATTCATTTGATTTTTTTTATACTACAAGAACTTATTCAGTTTCTAACTTGGTTTAAACTTTAACTTTTTAGTCCCTAAATTTTATTCAATTTTTAGTCTTTGGATAAAAAATGAACTTTATTATTTTTATTTATTTAAAAGAATTTTAAAGATTAAGAATTAATTTTTAAAAAAATTTTAGAGATCTTGACGAATCAAATTTTTGTTTAAGGACTAAAAATCATATAAGGAAAAAAGTTGAAAAACTTTGATTAATCAATTTTTTGTTCAGAGACTAAAAATTAAATTTTAAAAAAAGTTTAAAAACTAAAAATTTAGTTCACCCAACTTTTTAACCTAAATTAAAATAAGAAAATACTAAAACAAATGTTCTCATCATCTTGATGAGGGGATTAAAAGTGATCTGTTTTATGAAAAATATTATCAATGTATTCCTATCCTGATTTTCAATGCATTGCATTGTGATTGTTGATATTTATTGATTTTTTTAACTAATATCCTTAATACTTGTTTATATGATGTAGATTAAAGCCCACAAGTCAAATAAAAAAGGAGGAATAGACAAGCTAATGAGATGCCTAATTGTAAATGGCAAGTGAAGATAGAAGTTGGCCATCGACTTACCTCAAAAGGTAAGAGTGTCACATGACTGCTTCCTAATCCCACTTTTGCATGTTTGATCCATAAACTCCTTTAGGGTGTGTTGGTTTGTAAAGAAAGAGAGTAAAAAATGAGAAAAATGAATAATAAAATGATGTGGAATCCAAATTTTTACACTTTAATTTAAATTTTTTATCTCAATTTATTTTATTTTTATTTCTTTTCACTCTACCAAACGGATTCTTAGTAGTATCGTGAACTAGTAATCCAATAATTTTGGCATAAATGGTATCCTCCTATCATAACTAAAGTATTGGACCAGTTTTGATGTGAAATATGATACTGTATGATGTTAAGGCTAACACGACAAGAGACAATTGCAGAATTCTCCTGAAAGACTTAAATACATGAACTTAAAGAAATGGTGGAGTAAATTAATGTTGCAAAGATTGGCTTAAATTAAAGTAAAGGCTGTGTACAAATTCAACCCCCCAATTCCCAAGACTACTACTGGTGCCATAAATGGACAATGACCTCCACAAAAAAATAGTAGTAATACAAACCCCAATATCATGATCATTATTGCTAAGCATCAAGGTACTGGGAGTGAGAGGCTGCAAGAAGGGCAGCACCGATTCCTGAACCGTCATTGAAATGCTCAATGATGATACTTTCTGAGCTATCTTCACCAACTAACTCTTTAAGGGTATTCTCTAAGCACTTGCTATACTCAGTGTAATGCTCATACAATCCACCATCCATGGCTATCACATTCTTCTGACCCTCAACTTCAGTCTTGGTGTCTTTTCCCAACTTCTTCAGGATACCTAAGATTCCAGCAGCAGAAAGACGAGCACCACGGGTGGCAATGATATTGCAGATTTCTACAACCACCTTCCTCACTTCCAGGGAGGTATCAGATATCTAATATCAGAAAAGAGAGAACAAAGTTAAGTTGACAAAAGTTTCAATCACATTGTAAAGTTGGAAGTTTCTACCTGAATCACAAGTTTAAAAAGAACTAAAATATTGAAAATTTGAACTCTAATTATCTATCAAGCATCAATACTATAATTTTCTTCTCGTATACATATCTGATACATACTAAATACTCTTGGATGCTTCACCAACACGTATTTGTGAAGTATTTAAACCTTTAATGTTATGAAAATCTAATATAACTACATATAGAAGCATGTTTTATATAGAAACATAGAGGCATTGTCCTTTTATGAACCAAAAAATAGAAATTGTCCCCTTTATTGATAATCGCAAAAAAGGAATTAGATTGATACTATTCGTGTTATTAATGACAATGATTTATAACTTTATTTTATTTTTACTAGTGTCTAAGAAATGAGAAGAATGTTATTAATTTAGATTTGAAGAAATGTAATTATATTATGTTTTATGATTTTTATACGTATATAGATATGTATCTTACACATATCATATCGTATTCTATATATATATATATATTTTTTAATAATATATAACCATATTGAATACATATGGTATCAAATAGTATCTAATATATGTACCATATTTGCGCATCATAATTGATAACTAATTATAAATAGAGAATCTTAATATCACCGTCAATTAAAATAACTTTCTAAAGGTCAATGTACACATGCTGTAAAAGCCTTGTTGGAAAATCTTAATCCAAACAGAATAGAGAGTTCTATATACCTCCAAAATGTTCTTCAGTTTGCTTCCAACCACATTGAGATCAGTAGATGAATCATGATGCATTGCAGACATGTCAGGTGTTCTGCACATCCAATGCTGATGGTCATGATACAAAAATTTTAAACAATACCAGTAAATTATAAGAAACACAACAATCTTGGAAATAAGGAGAAAACATTTTTATTTTCATTTTTAAATTATAAAAATGTCACCTTGTATTTTTTTTATTTCCTGTTTTTAAAAGTTTGGGCAGGAAATGGTGTAAGCAATAATAAAAAGTTATTTTCGCAAAAGAGAAAGTGAAAATGAAAAATGTTTTCTCAAATCAAACGACTCCTGAGTATCACTGTGTTGGGGTAGGTGGTGACTTCTAACTTTGCGGAAGTGGAATGAACCTGTGAGGAGATGGGAAAATATAGAAGCAGAAAAAATATCATCCAGAGAACACAAAACAATTTTAACGTGGAAAACCTCCTCAATGTGAAGAGTAAAACCACGAGACACTAGTCCAGAAAACTTCCACTATAAAAGTAGGATTACAACAATGATCTCTCCAGTATGGGACTAGAGGTTTACAAACAAAATATTCTTCACCCTCTAAGGATGGCTCACACTAATTTTTATCTCTCACTGGGAGGATTATAATCTCACCAAAATGGTGGAACTCTCTCTCTCACACTAAGAGGAACTCACTATATTTTTCTCCGAGATACTCCCACTCCCGGGCTTCAATTGCTTGTTGCAATTGGTTGTATGAAGCTCTCTCTACGAATTGTGTGTTTTACAAACGAATGCAAGCTCCCTTTTATACTTGCTGAAGGTGGTTGGATTGCTTAAAAAATGTTTTACTTTTACGTTGGCCATGTGCTGGAGGAATGAATCCATCCACCTACTGCTCCCACTATCACACATAATTCATCCACCTACTCCTCCCACTACCACACATAATAATTAAAGAGGAAATGGTCCAACACACTGATGGACCAATCAGTGAAAGCTCCAAGTTTTCACCATCTTCTATCTTGTCTCATGGCTAGTTAACTTAAAGGACAAGCACACTGAGAATCTCATAGAGATTGAACCAAAACCTCTGAAGTAGATTAACATAAACTGGGCATACTCAAGATTCGTCAACACTACTCCACATGCGAGTGGCTGAAGAGCGACGAACAAAACTCCCCCTTAATTTTCCATTATGATGGCTATGGCAACCTGTTATGAACATTCGTGTAGGATCAAGTCACAGACCTAGACACAAACTTCTTGTGACCTATAGTGAAAGCAAGAAGCAGACTTGTCCTTAACAAGAGCTCCACTTAGAGTAACTTACAAAGATTCTCTTACACGGAATCTTATCAAGACAAAAAAACATAAACAAAATTTAAAATTTAAGCGAGACAAAAAAAATCTTAACCAGTCAAAGATTATGTTGTTTTCCCCTGATGATTTTTTTTTGGGATCGAGCAGTTAGTATGTTATGTTAGTGGAGGGATTCAAACTGACGACCTCCTAATAACTTCAACTCTTATGCCCTTCCCCCCAACTACCAAACCACCTTATGACTCTTTGTTTTACCCTGCTGATATTGTTTCCCCAATATGCTACCCATCACAACCTTATTAGCTGTATGAATTTTTGTGATTTTCTCCTCTCTAGCCACTTTACTTTCTTTGAGAATGGACAATAGCCAAAAGGATACTTCTATACCTAATAGTGAGGTCATACTAATTTTTTGCTTCGATGGATAAATGTCTATGTTACGGTCCAATTCTTATTGACAGTCCCAAAAGAATTGTTATTAGTCTTTCTAATTAAATATAGGAAATAATAATTGGAAAAATACCTAGAATGAGTTTGTTAGGATTGTTAGGAATCTGTTTTAGCTTGTGGTTAGTGTGTGTGCATAGCACCTAGGTATGCAATATGCTGCTATATTATGTACACAACCATTGTACTTCTGGAAGATTAGAAAATGAATTTCAGTTTAGCTTCTTATTTCCTTCTCTCTTCCTAATTTCTGTGGAGTTCTCTCTTACTCGAAAAGGGTTTGTCTCAGTTTATTCCATAGACAGCTATTTCATACAGAATAAATAATGAGGCACAAATTTCTTCTCCTACGTATGTCTTTTTGCTTGTTTTTCTTTTTCATGTTTTTGGAACCATAGAATCTTTTCTATACAGGAGCATAAAGGAGATGCAATCCATGTACAACATAATGAAGTTATAATATACACATAATACTCAACTTCATAGTTATCACGCAAATGATGAAATAAGTTTTCGTTCAAATTCGACTGCTGACAAAAACAGCAGTTTTAGGGGGAGGGGCGAGACAACAGAAACAAAAGTAACGAATAAACAAAAATCAAATTGACAGAGTGGCTAGTCAAATATCTAACATTATACCTTAATATGAACGGAACTTTCAGTTTCGGGGGAACATTGTCACCAAAAAAGAAAGCTCCTTCAGCTATTTTGCATAGTACTCGACGAACAATTTCTCCCAAGTACAAGCCAGAAGTCATCTTCTCAAAAATCTGAAGTATGATCGAAAAACAATTATATAGCCTCATTATTAAGGCAGACAAGATGGAGCTAAGAAGTTACACAAAAAACTCACCTGATCATTAGGGTTTAAACTCTCATCATCTAATGCACAATCATACTCAGTTAATGGAAGGTGTGATGACCGGAAGTTTCCCCACTCCATGTTGATAGCCTAGAGTCATCTCATATATCAAAGAAGCTTCAATATTTAATCTATCATTCATATCAAATAATATGTAGCCATTGTTAAGATTAAACACACAACCAAAGGAAAATAAGACAAGAACTTCTCACCATATCTCCAGAATCTGGCAAAGGACCGTGCCATTTTGGTATTGCTTGAACACGTTCCACATAGGCTGCATTTGTACCAGTACCTAAAATAATAGCAGCAATAACATTGCTGTTTGTGTATCGACCTCCTGCTAATGTCCCAACTGTGTCATTGACCTAGTATAGATACTGAATATAAGCACACAGTAAAAGATAATACCCTGAAAAGGCATTTGCCTTAAGATCTATAAAAAAATAAAAAATAAAAAAATAAAAAAAAAACTAAGATTTGAAAGTCTTGTGTGATGTTATGCAAAAGAGTGCAAAACTTCAATTACCAGAGCAGTTACACGCATATCAAGACCTTGTCTCTGAATGGCTTTCGTTAATTCTGCCACAACATCTTGACCAACCTATTTAAACAACAACAAAACTAAATTATAAATGCAAAGGTGAAAGAATAGCAATTTCTAGAATCTAAAACCTTCATTCTCCTAAACCATTAGTTTCAACGATATTAACAAGTAAATAAATAAGAACTTCAAGCTATGAATGACTTTCTGCACTAAATATAAACTACTTCAACATTAATGAGTTTAGGGAACACTTCATCAACATTGTCTACAAAAATTAAAAGAGATAGAATATCTTACTAACAAATTACAATAGATGTTTAAAATCAACGAGATGAAAGATTAAGAACTTGTTTAAATAAACTTCTCCAAAATTAATTACAGGAGAAGAAAAATTTGAAATAAATTTTTTCATAAACTAAAATTAACTTATGCATAAATGAAACTCATCTTTTAAAAAAGCTAATATGAGAAAGTTTCTAAAAATTAGCTTTATGCATAAGTTTATTTTATCTTATGAAAAAACTCATTTCTTTTTATTTATTTTTTTCTTCTAGAAATGTTTTTGGAGAAGTTTATCCAAACATGCTTAAATGTTAGAATATGTTGAACATATCCTCATTATGTTGTGTAATGTATTAACGTTAGACAATACTTGATAGTATAATATTAATTTGTGAGGCGTCTGTAAATTCAAATTTAGGGTTTTGTAATTGCAGACATAATAAATTATATCTCTGAAGCAAACGAGATATTCAATCTGAAAAAAATGTAAAAAGCATCAACGAAATTAGGAAAAAGGGACTAACTATGCCATCTATGTTAAAGCCTTTTGTCCACTTGACAAGGTTCCCAGAAGCAAGTGACGTTTGCATGACAGGAAAGGAAAAGGTAAAGCCTAGCTCTCTCTGTCTACCAGGAGACACTTGGAAATCTTGATTTTCTTGGGCAACAAATTTTGCAAGTTCTGCTGCAATATAGTCAAAGAGTTCCTGAATCACAACTTTTTTAGATTGGTCTTGTTTCTCAAATGATTCACACAAAGATCAACAAGTGTTAGGAAAAAAGAGTAAACAAAACAGCAGGTAGGCTGAAGGAATTTCAAACTGGTAAGAAAAAAAAAGAAGCTTACATCTGATGTTCCAACCATCAAATTAGGAGAAATTGAAACCTCAGTGAATTCTTGACTAATAATACCACCATCCTTGCCTCCCAATTGCACACGTAACACGCGAAAATTAGTCCCTCCAAGGTCCAATGCATAATATAGTCCTTCCTCATTCCTGAAAAGGGAAGGGATGCATAAGAACCACGGAACAGTATAATATTTGTTCACAGCCCCCTAAAATTTCAAAATGTTCCAAAACGAGTAAAAAAAACAAAAAAGCACATTCACCACAGAAAAGTTTAGCAGTTGAAGTGTGAAATGTCACTAACTTGATTCTCTTTCACGAGTACTACATGAATATGATTTTTGTGGGATATTACTGCATCTGAAATATGAATATGAAAAACCAATTATTCCTTAATCACCATCAACATTGTTACTTTGCAATTCCACATCATTTTTCAATAGTGTTACACCAAAAAAGTGAAACAGCACAATTAAACAGATACTACAAATTAAAGGTCGGATCCAGCATGCTCTTAGCTTTCTTCCTTTCGGTTAAATCCAGGATATCCTCCCGCCAAGAGACAAAGACTAATATCTTGAATACTAAGATCTATTCAAGAAATTAACCTCGTCAATCAGAGTTTTTTTGATAATCCAATACCCCGACTTGGAATCAAACTTTTAATCACATGTTTAAGATACAAAGTTCTCTACTTATCTGTCAATCATGTGTCACACCATGTTCTTAGCTTTCTAGCCACCTATTTTAGTAACACAAAGGCGTATATCATTAAGGATAACCACTGACCGATGCAACATGTGAGCCACAACTTCCTTTTATAGACATTGCATTTCAATAATCAAAAAGCAGGAATAATATATAATCATCATTTATCCACACAGTAACAAATCTAGCATCTCAACAACATTCAAATTTTTCTAAAAGAAGAAATGTAATAAGGAAATGGATTTAGATAATTAGATTCATCTAATAAGGAGAAAGACATTCAATAATAAGATCTTAAATTAAAGGTTGATTAGATCAAGAAAAGAATGCAATGCACTAATACCCTGTTGGGAGCTTATCAACGTAAGTGATGAGCATCTTGAGCTTGCTACCACCTTCTGAAGCAAGACCAGCATGCATCTCCACGTTCATGGCATCCGCAACCAGCTTCAGCTTCCACGTTGGCGTTGCACACTTCTCCTCCAACTCCTTCAATATTTCTATTGCCTTTCCCCACCGTCGACATTTCCTGGCATACCTATGCGCCACCGCCGCTGCCACCGTGCACACTCCGATCACCGTAGCACACACGACCACCTTCCTCATTTTTTTGCTTTGTCGGACTTAACGCACAATCAACGAATTCTGTTTTTATAATGCTCGTGTCGTGTATATATATAAATAGAAAGCGCAAATAAATAAATATAGTATTATCGACCACTGCGACTAATTAGGAAAGCGAATAACGAAGTTAGTTAAAGTGATTGTAGTAAATTGAATGTGCATTGCAATTGTTGTGTGTAATGCAAATTGAAATGATTAGCTGACATATTTTTCCTTAGCTGAAATAATTTTGCTCGAGAGTGACGTGTAGGATGGTGACAAGGGTAGCGAACAAACTCCAAATTTGGCACAGCAACGTGACAAAAACAAACCAACTTGTCTGCAAATTATAACGTCGCTTTATCCTATGTTAGAATTGGATTTTAGTTTGGAGTTTTTTTTTTATCTAGTCAATCAATTTCTTAATCTCTTACATGTGAACTAGTGGTAAATATAAAATATGATCATGCTATTATATAGGTGAATTACTGGCTTTCTTCCTACGCAAAATACTAACATACACAATTTTGCTGGGTTTTCATTTCTTTTAGTTTGACAAAGTACGAACCACTCAAAATTTTAACCTCGAAATAGCCATATGTTTGATGACATCTTAAATCTTAAATTAAATAAAATTGTAAGGCAAACGTAATCTCAAATCCCCAAGGATAAGAGGTATTATTATGTTACTCTTTGGTAAAACAAAATATAAAATCATATTGTTAATTCTAACAACCGCTATCTGAATAATGTTTAAGAATATTTTTAACCAAAAAGTATATCAAAGTTAATTTTAAATAGTTGAAGGCAGTTCGAGTCATAAAAATTAACTAGACACTGATTTCCACAATTCACAATAAATAAATTTATCCGTGAATTTTTTCCCTCACATAACTCATCTCACATTTCTCTCGCTTCTCTCCCGTTACCAAGTCCAATATTTGTAGACTGAAAGTAAAAGTTAGAGGCGGAACAAATTTGTTACTACGCAATATTTCTACATGTCGACGTCAGCAGGATTTAAAGTACCGGGTTATTATATTTCTAGAATATGGAATATGATTTCTTGCTAACTAAATTGATGGATGTTAAGCAGAGGCGAGAATCAAAGAAATGTAGAGAAGAAAGAAGGTTGAGATCGCAGTTTATCATAATCACTGTCAAGTTTATAACGTCTCAGAGGCAGTACAACAGTATCAATATTAATGTTGCTACTAACTAAGTCCCCTCTGCTGCTATAAAACACACCCAAGCCCCCACCCTCCCGGGATCTCCCTAGCCCTAAAAAAAAAGCAAAACAGCAAAGTACTGCAAGAGCCTTTCAAATATGCCACTAAGTTTAGGAAGAATCCTAAACAAAG
This sequence comes from Glycine tomentella, assembly GCA_007407185.1. NCBI lineage: Eukaryota > Viridiplantae > Streptophyta > Magnoliopsida > Fabales > Fabaceae > Glycine > Glycine tomentella. Next base: position 23,849 of record PYAF01004116.1, on the reverse strand, counting down.
ATTCTAGTAAAGTTAGTTGAGTCAAATGCACACAAAAATGCAAACTGTACAAAGAGGCTGACAAATCTCCGCTCCAGCTCTTCAGCTTGATGCGGATCAGTTCCAATTTGCAAGCTTGAATGATCAAGCAAGCCTGAAAAAAATAGAGAAATGAAAGCCAGCCATTTAAATTAGTACTTACCCAAATTGCTGGCTCTCTTCTTTCTCCACTTGAACAATTGCCACTTCCAGACATTGCCACTGATATCTAAACTGTCGATGATAGACTGAATCTCCTGTGATATATCAAAAAAGCACAAGAGACAGCATAAAGACAACAGATAGACCAGCTCTAAAAACAATAGTTATTAAACAAGAACATGCCTTATCACCGGATCTTGCACAGCTTCTGAAAGAACCTTTTCTGCAGAATCAAGAACCATCCCTAGCATTGCATTCGGCTTCAAAATAAAGCCCCAGGAAGAAAAAGGCAAATTGGTAAGTACAAAACATTGTACAAAATAGGCCAACAAAATAAGTTAAAACAATTGAAACAATAACAGTAGATGTGCAAAATTCTTGAAATGTGCACGACCAGCCTTTTTTAAGCTATCTAATATGTAAGCAATACAATCCAGCGAAGACCTTGCACAATCAGTGCACTTGGATCTACACAATCTATACAGTTGTGGTAAAAAGAGGAAATAAAAAAATGATCCAATGGCTAAAAAATATTATACCAAGACAATAGGTGAAAAATATATCATGTCAGTAAAAAAAAATGTAACAGCAAAAAATCAGGAAGAAATTGAAAACCACAACCTGCAACTGCTCCTGTAGCTCATGCTGAACCACTTCATTTCCACTGGCCACTATATTTTTCACCAGTGAATCATTCCCATAAGTAGTATCCTCAAACCTTCGATTGTTCACCATTTCAACACCCCTAGAGTTCTCCTCAACACAACCTGCCACTGACACAGATACAATATCTTCAGAAGAACCAACAGATGTAATCACACTAGAATTTGAAGCAGCTTCAGGAGACTCTGTTCTATCCAACTCATCTTGCCCACTGTTTGACAAATGATTGCACTCCACATTTCTCAACTCTTGACTATCGGATACAGCTTCAACAGACAAACCACCAGTACCAAGGCTGCAACGTCTTGCCAATCTATCCTCAGGAGGACTAGCAGATTGCCTTTTAACTATAGCATCCTCCCTCGCATCCACAGCATCATTGTTCTTCCTCTTACGGATTCTCTCCACATGTTCAGTCACAGAAACCTCATTATTATGAAATGATTTACAATTCTCAAGTTGTGATGTTGGCCTTGATGGCCGAGATCGTTTATAGCCATCAGGAAACACATAGCATGGAATTTGCCTTCTACGAACATGAGAAACATAAATCTCCATCCCTGGTTTCCAGAACATGTACATATTAACAGAATGCCGAAATTCTTCAACTGTCCCTCGTATATCAAATTGCTGGCCTTCTTGAACAACTTCTCCCTCTTTCCTATGCAAACCCATAAAGAAAGCACAATGGGCACACTGCCTTGAAGTATCGACAAACTCATGATGATAGGGATGACATTGCAACTTCCCAAAAGTGTCACGTTCAATCTGCAAACAGGATACAAATTCATAGTAATTTCTATAAATTATCATGTAACATTTTTAAAGTTGTCCTGATTTCACCAAGATAAATTAATAAACATACCATCAAAGTAAGCTGGCGAAGGCGTGATTCCACCCAACCTTTCCAACTGCGCAAGTCATCGGCATCAGCAGCAACTACATCAACTTGCAAGTAGTTTTTATAGCTTTCAAAGAAACTGTACTTTTCAAACAGAGCCTTCCAACAAGCTTTACTCAATTCTATTTCCTGTAATTTTAGACAAAGGAATAATTACCAATTATTTAAATAAATAAGTATTATTATTTAATATCAATAAGTAATAATATCCAAAATTATTCAACAAGAAAAGAATAATGATTACCCCACAGATTTTGTTGCCATATTGGAACTGCTCCATCATCACGCGAAGTGTGCTCATAGAAACATTATAACTAGAATTCATACAGGGATAAGCAGGTGTAATGATTGGCATATGATGGGATCTGTCACGAGGATTTTTACCAGGGTGCCAAACAGGAAACCCAAGATCATTCTCCTCTATTGGACATAACATGACAGGAGTTGGCCACCGCCACTGTGTATATACCCTGAAGAATCTAGAAACAAGCATACTTGGAACTGCTTTCGGATAAAACTGGCACACTCTAGCTACAAGAAGTGCCAAGTTAACACCACCAAGAAAACCTGTCACCTGAAAATAAACATTAAAATAGCATAACACAAAAATATATAAACAAGCCAATAACCATATTAGTGGATACTGGAAGCAAACAAATGAATTAACCTGGTTAGAAAGGAAGATGGAAAAAAAATTAAAATATCACTCACATTAGAATAAATGCCTCGCCTTTTGGCCCAAAATTTCAAGCAACGAAGTGTTGTGCGAAAGTGCTATAAGCCATACAAAAGAAAGTGAAGAAGTATTAGGTGAACAGTAGATATTATGAAATGGAAGGGTTAATGCAATAAGAAGAAACATCCTAAAAATACCTCAACATTAGGAACAAGCTTTAGAATTTGATCTGCAACCCTACAGCCATTCAAACTTCGCACCGTAGGCTCATCAACATTGTGTAGAACAGAGACATCAGATATATCCAAGTCCTGTTCACGAATTCAAAAAGAAAAAGGTTCCATAATATGACACAAAAACTACAAAACTTGCAT
>PYAF01004116.1:7096-20955 GCA_007407185.1 Glycine tomentella | reverse complement strand
AGAAGAAACATCCTAAAAATACCTCAACATTAGGAACAAGCTTTAGAATTTGATCTGCAACCCTACAGCCATTCAAACTTCGCACCGTAGGCTCATCAACATTGTGTAGAACAGAGACATCAGATATATCCAAGTCCTGTTCACGAATTCAAAAAGAAAAAGGTTCCATAATATGACACAAAAACTACAAAACTTGCATGATACAGATCACTGAGTCTGGAATATAAAAATATTTAATTTTTTTAACTTATTTGACCTCATAATAACATCAAGCACAACTCAATCTGAATATAATAAACATAGTAAGACATTTAGGCAGTAAAGATTCATCAAAAACAGAGTGACAATTAAAAGCCCATTTTAAAATTTTCATTAATAATAATATACAAAAACACAAATTAGATATAAGTACACTTGCCTCTTTCATTTAGAAGATTTTTTTATTAAGGAATAAGTAGAAAAAGAAAATGATTTCTCTTACTTCAGGTACAATCAATCGAGAAATACTGGCATAGAGGAGATCAATTGATATTCCATCAAACTTGAATTTCATAACTGGGACATGAGCATCCGGTATTGGTTGCAATTCTGTGACTTCCTCGATGTTAGCTAAGATATCATGCAATGTGTAGAAAAAATCCTCCTGGTGATGAAAACATGAAAAATTCAGATATAAAAGTTAATTGTGATTTTGATAAAGCACACAATAAAATAAAATATTTGCACTCCCAATATACCTCCCGGTTTATATAGGAGGGCCCAATGCATAAAGTGTCTAAGTCAGCCCCAGGGCCATGAACCTGCATCATATAAAAAAAGAAAAACAATGAATATGGACAACAATGTTTAATAACAAAAATTCAATACAATCCGTTGCAAACTGGTAAGATTATGAATTCTCAAACGGAGTAAAAAGATCATTAATTGTGTTGTTTGCTTCACCAGCAATAAACCAAGATGTGAATGTCAAGCAAGGAGGTAAGATACTCACACCAAGCCGATAAGAACCAAAAGTCAAAATGATAGCATTTGCATCTTCCACCATTTGATCAGTGTATCCCCTAAGGCGGGTAAGTTGCTTCACCCAATTTTTCACTATCTGAAATAAAGAAAACAAATTAAAAGCAAAATGACTACCCTCCTAATGAAGTAACAAAATAGCTTCTCAATAGATGGTAAATGACAGTACACTCATAAACTGATTGGAGATAAGACCCCATCGTCACAACCACAACTACAATTGATTAATGTTGCCAGCAAGATAAAGTACCAAAAAAAGAACTATTGACAAATGATAAATAATAAGAAGCGTGTATTAACCACTCAATTAGACTAATCTCCTCGTAAGAGAAATAAACACCCTGATCAATTCAAACACATAGTTCCAAATTTCACCCCCTACAACTCCTAGGTTGGCATCATCACATAAGTTCTTGTTATCAAACAATCAATTACAACAACTCAGCATCGCAAAAATCATTACAACGAAGAATGATCAAAACAAAACTCTCTCTATCTCTCCCTTTACCTCTCCAAGTCGGTGAAGAACCTCTTCCCTTTTGGCAGTTTCCTCCTTGCTCTCGTAAAGCCCCGAAACAGCGAGAAACTGGCACACAAAGCAAAGAATTTTCCAGACAAATAAATAAACAAACTCTTAAAAAAACAAAAAAAAAACGTGTTATATTACTATATAAACAAAACAATGAAACTAACCTTCTCTAACTTACGAGTCCTCTGCAAATCAGTAACCGTTGGGCCAGCCATTGATATGGGCTTCGTGACACCGAATTGCTTCGACGATGCTGCCACCCCTTCCGAGCCCCCCATGATCTCAACGCACAAATATCCGAAGAAAAAAAAGATATTTTTTTTAAAAAAAATCTCAAAGAAACAGCCTCAAACAAACCGACACCAAGAAAACAAATTTTAAGGAGAAAGGAAAAGAAAAGGGAACGGATCGAGAATTCAGACACGGCCGACAATGGAAAACCGAATTGAACGGCAAATCGGAACCCTAGAACGAAGAAAAGAGAAGCGGCGCGAGTAATTGCGGAAATTAAAAAGCCCTGGATCTCAAAATCAAAGAAAAAGCGAAAAGGAAGAAAAATAAAGGGAGATCTGAAAGAGGAGGATGAAGGGAAGGGAAGGGATTTGAGAGGAGAGAGAGAGAGAGAGAGAGAGAAGCTTCGAAGAAAGAGAGGTTTGGAAAAAAGGGGCGGCGAATTCAGCACTCAGGAGAGAGAGAGAGAGAGCGGTGAAGGGAATGGTGGGGTTAGTCCCTTCTTGATTTTTTCTCAGATATTTATAGCATCACACAATTTAAGGAAATATTTTTTCATAATTATTAGTACTGCTTCAAAATATTTTAAATTCACGTGTTCAATATTGTTTTCGATTCTCTCCGTCCATAATATTGTTTTAATGACGTCATCAAATATCAATTAATAATTTCAAATCATTCTATTTCTAAATTTCAATATATTTAGATAAAAATCTCGTGTTGAATTTTTAAAGATTCCGTTCGATGTTATTAATAAATCAGTTAATACTAAATATAAATTTTAAGATATTTATTACGATTGTCAATAAATCTATTATATGTTACTCCTATCTTATTTGTATAAATCTTATCATGTTGTAATCAGTTTTTTTTTTACAATGTAATCAATTATTTGGTGCATCAATAAAATATAATTTTTTAAGGAATGATTTGTTTATCCTAGTATCTATCTTATTTTATTTAAAGTCAAAATTAAGTTAGAAAATATCTAATAGTAGATAAGATAATTTCTCTTTCTACCTTACTCTCTCTCTCTCTCCAACCTCACTCTAACTGTTTTCCTAGCATAGACATGGCTTTTCTATAACTGCGGATCCTCAAGCCTGCCTTTACTTCTTGGCTTCATAATAGTTTGTCAATTTACTCTATGAACTGATGGATTTCTCCAAATGAAGGAACGAGTGGCCTTATCAATTGAATCGCATATATCTTCAGATAACCGTAGTTTATGCATGGCATATATAATAAGTATAGTTTTAGAACAGACCTAGCAAGAATAATTCTACCTGCTCAATTTAAGTTCTTGGTTTTCCGACCAGCTAGCCGCGAGTTCATACGTTACATAATGAAGGCAAAATTTGAATTTTTTACTTAACCTATCAATTCGATACAGAATTTTCAAAATGTAAAAGAATTTGGAATGAAAGTAATTCAATTACAAAATAACTTGTTTGAATTATTAATTTTCAATTTATTTTCACATAAATTTAAAATTGTTATTAATTACTGATTTTAAATAAGTTTTTTTCTCTCCTCACTTTTTCTCTACAACATAGCACACTCAAACACTAGCATTGCAGTAGTTCCAGTGTTACACCAGCTCCACTGTATTACAAAAGACTCCACCATGATGATTTCTGGTTGATGATGGTGTTTAACTTCAGGAAAATGATAAAGGGAGATTCATTGGTAATCTTCTTTCTTTGTTAGTGATTTGGGTCAACTCTTTTCTAATGGCGATTTGGATTCCATGGAATAGAGTGTGGAAATGATCGTCAACGGGTTTGGACTGTGGTGGAGATGATCGTTGGCAGGTTGGGATTCCGGTGAAGAAGGTTCGTCGGAGAAAAGTAACAATGGATGAGTGATTGGGAGGGATAGGAAAAAAAATACATAGATAGGAGAAATTTTAACAAATTTTAAAATTTCAAAAAATTCTTTAAATTTTTACTTTGAAGTATTTTATTAAACATTAATTCAAATAGCCTGTATAATTAGCTTCAAATGCCATGTCCAAACACACGGTTAAAGAATTTCGAGATATTTTCCCATTTTCATGGCATGAGAGAAATCAATGATGTTAAAAAATTGGAATATAACCTTTATTCCAACATTCTTTGATGCCCCAAATCTAAACTTTTGAATGTTTACTTTGAGCCCATAAACCTTACAAAAGATATCTAATGTTTGCTTGGCTATATGAACTTGACTCGGACACGTTTTGATAAAAAGAAGATAGTCATAAAAAAAACAAAAAAACCTGGAAAAAAGGTTGGTTCATTTTTTGATACTTTGAATGTTTATCATTCAGTTGCTTAAATTTTATTGGATCATTAAAAGAGTCAATTTCTTCGTACAAAGCACAAAAATATATGGAGACCTAGAATTCCTTTGACGCAGATTCCTTTTAGGGGAGAGACTTTCACAAAACTCACTAATCCACTTTAAAGACAAAGAAGGAGAAGTGATGTAATTTATGATGAGCTTAATAATACCAAAAGAAAATCTAAATTGAGCTAAAAGTTTCAATGCACTATGTGATATACTTCTCAAAATTCACCTTAAATAAGACATATATTTCTTTCCCCTTCTTATTGTGCACATGGTGAATAATTTTATGAGTAACAGGAGCATTATTAGTTGTCCTCCTTTTCAGGAAATTGCTTTGAAAAGGGTCAATAAAATTATCCAAATGATGTCTAATGCGCTAAAAAAATCATAGACAACTTTGATATGAACATTATAGAGACTAATGGGTTTGGAGTCCTTCAAATAAATAAGGTTATGGACTTTGGGTACATGGAAAATAAGAGTTTTAGTGAAGGAAGGATTACTATCACCGGTTTATTTATTTTTAATGCTTGAGCAAGTGAACAACCAACTTTGATATAACCTTGTTTATTTATTTATTCTAATATATATATATATATATATATTATAATATTTTGTAAATACTACTTAAATTTGTGTAGCATTCAGGATTTTTATATATTATTGTAAGTATCATTTTATATTTTTTTATATCACATTGGTAGATATTTCTTAAAATATATATTATTTTATCGTTGGTAATTCCAATCACTTAAAACTAATTTTATAAAAATATGCAGTTATTGCAATAAAAACCTTCAATCAACAACAAACGAAATAGCAAAGAACCTAAAATTAAATTAAGAAAAACATAAACTGAACCCTTAATATTCGAAGCAAAAGAGAACGTGTGAGAAGAAGAAATTTGAAGGCGAAGAGAATGCCTGAGAAGGAGGAACAAGCAAAATCCTAGAAATTGCAAACGCACAATCTCATCTCAAACAAGAGAGAAGAGACGAGTGGTGACTGGTGAGTCTGTGAGAGATTACGAAATTAGAAAGAACAATTACGAAAATAACAGGAATGTAATTAATGAAAACAACCATTTCTCCGTGTGTTTTCAAATTTCACAAGTTTTCAAAAGAGAAAAGACAAATTAAAATGTAAAACCACTAAAATATGTTTCTATTTTTTAGTTTTAAAATATAAAACTTGAGAAGAACGACTACGTTAAGCAGAACATTTCATTTAGATTTTATTTTTTTAAAATTTATTTTTTTATTGTTCCGGTAACCAATTTTTTTTTAATAATTATCAGTAGCTTTTAGTATTTTTTTAAACGATATTTCAAATAGTATAGTTTCTAGTGTTTTATATTTTTTCTTTTTTATACTTAATATATTTATCAAATTTATTATTTACTTTTTTAAAATAAATCATAATTTTATTATTTTTTAGTCATTTTATATTTTTTAACTATTTCTATAACTGGTGTTACTCTTTTTAATAAACTCATTTTTTAACTTTGAATTAATTGATCAATTTTCAACTAATTTTATCAAGCATAATTCAAGTTTACAAAATTTACCAATCAAACAGATTTTTTAAATTTAAAAAAACTGAGAACTGTTTTTGAAAACAGTAATCGAACAGGCCCTACTAGAATCTGTTTGTGTTTTTTTTTTTTAGTTTAAAGATTAAAATTTGAAAAGAGTTTTAGAAAACAATTTTACAAAATTTACCAATCAAACAGATTTTTAAATTTTAAAAACTGAAAAAATGTTTTTGAAAACAGTAATCAAACATGCCTTAAATAAAAATATCATTTTTTTTCCTCACACGTACTATTCACTGTAACCAATCACTTATTACATTTTTTTAAGACTAACCAATTATTACTTGTTAATTATCATCATAATATTTCAATGATCATTCTTTAAAACAAATTTAAAAAATATTAGTGACACTCTCTCATATACTATCTTTTCAACACTCTTCTCTTCTTGTAATTGATTCATTTGACTAAAATTTATTAAAAATTATCTATTTTAAATAATTTTTCAATAAAAATGTATTTATTTAGAAAATAAAAAGTAAAAATTTTATATATCCATCTCAATATTGCCCAGAGTAAATATAAACCTTCAAACAAAAGCTGGGCAAACTATGTAACTATGTTGCTGATCACCTAGCTCGTCAGGGTGTTTTGGATATATAGGAGTCCGTTTTCTATTTTGCATATTATTTCTCCTTCTTATTTAATGTATTCTCAATATTAGTTATCTTATTCTATTATTTGCGATAGAGTATTTTGTTCGGTCAAAGGGAATTGGGTCAAGACTTAAAGTGAATAATCTTCATTTTAATTTTGATGTAAAAAAAAATTTCAAATATTTTTACTTACAATTATTATAATAGTTTTTTAAATTTTTTTCACAATAGTTACATCTTTTAAAATAAATTACATCTAACAATGTATATAAGTAATTTTCAATTTGAGACAACGGATGACAGAATGCCTTTTTACAAAAAATAATAATAATAATAATAATTTGACTATAACTTACTGTATTTAAATTATTAACTTATAAATTATTTTAAAAATATTAAAGTATCATTTTTTATTAGTTATGAACATAAAAAAATGTATAGAAATTACTAAACTCGTTTTTTTAAAAAATCAACATTAGAGCATCTCAGCCCATGGCAAGTGTTGAGAGAGAACGTGTGATCGTGTGGTGCACTCGTGTGTAAAGTATTTGAGAAGTATAAGACGTGGCAACAAGGAGATGGACCGTTTAAGGCCATGCTCTGATGCTTTTTCGGTGGTAGCCTCAATAATATCTAAGGATAGAGAGATGGGACAAAATCACGTTAAATAGGGTTGGATAAGTTTTTTTAGAAGCACTTCTAAAAAAAAAATAAGAAGGAAAAAATGAAATGAGCTTCTCCAAAAGTAAAGTTAAATTGTCAATTAACCTATTTTTAGAAGCTCACCAATATATCTTCTCTAAAAGATGAGATGATATCTACAAATGAGCTAATGAAAAGTTCATTTTAACTTATAGAAAAGCTCGTTTCCTTTTTTTCTTTTTATTTTCTTTCTCTAGAAGTGCTTCTAGAAAAGCTTACATCCAAACAGGCCCATAATCTTCTTCTAATGTTGGGAATGAGTGAAGTGGCATTATATATTTGTGTCTTTAGATTTACCTTAAATTCAAAATCACATTAAAATTTTTTGACATGATTTTAAAGCCCTGTTTGAGTTATTCTTAGAAATAGTCTTGTTTGAGATTATTTTTTACATAAAAATTTATAAAAGAAGAAAGTAAAATAAATTAAGTTTTCCTATAAATTAAACTTAATTGCAGTTCAACTTTTTTAAAAGTTAGATAAGAGATTTTTTACTTTTTATTTCTGAAAGCCAAATAGAGCAACATTTTATTTATGAGGAATGCAAACAGGTACAAGTAGTACAAAATTAGAGCTTGATGTACCCACTCACCACATCAGCAATATCAAAATCAATACATAAGCTTTACCTAATTAATCCCGGTACAATGTACACCAGATATAATAAATTGACATGTTTTTAAACAAAGTACATTCTTTTAAAATACTGGTTCTTATCTGATTTCCAGTATTATGCTTCCATATGAATTGATCACAGCAATTGCACCGCCACTTGATAGAAGATTAGTTTTAAAGGAGCAATTGTTTACTTCTCCACTGTCTTAATTAACAGAAATTGTTGTAGGTAGAGATTGTCACCTTACCAAATTCAGCAGCATAATTTCCACTTCAACCATATCCATGAACAAACTCTCGCATAGTTACACATAACTCTCCATCCCATACTATTTTGATTCGTAAAAATTTAACATGATACTATAAAATTTATAACTTTTACATATTTATTCAGTCAATTGAATTAAACCCATATCTCTCATAATATAATATAACAAAACTTTCTTACTTCAATACAAACTCTCCCATCACCATACCAGTTACCACCCAACCTGATGCCATCTCCACCCTACCATTCACACCCTCTTACCCTTCATCATATTTTTTTATTATAAAAATTAGGCATATGAGTTAATTGTAATATTAAGGAGAAACTCATTCATTTTTTCTCTTAAAAGTATTTTTGAAAAAGTTTATCCAAATTTTTTTAAGTAATTATTCTCATATTTTGTTTTACATTGAGAAATAGATCCAAAACTAATTAGAGTATAGTTTAAATAATTCAAAGTAACTAAAGTAACTCATTTGCACGATAATGTGCTCCAGTGAAGATGAGGATGAGGATGGATGCAAATTTTTTTCATCTGTGGCAATTATGTCATCACACTCTTCTATTTCTGCAATTAATATTGAATTTTTTAATTGATATTAAATAGAATAAATATTTGTAAAATAAATAATGCCTTATTAATTGAATTACATTTTTATATTTTCCAAAATTAACGTTTTAAATGCATCTATTTTGTGTATTCAATTTTATATTTTATCATAGAAAACAATATTCATAATGAAATTTATTATTATTATTATTATTATTATTATTATTTAGAAAAGTAACACATAGTCAGATACACACATGATGAAGTATTAATCTTTATTAGTTCAGTGTCTATACTTGTAATAATGGATTCCTTGTGTTGAAGTTATGCTGATGAATGAAATGCAACAGATATTTTAGTAAAAACAAATTAGTTCAGTGTCATTTACCCAATATGTTCAAATTGTGAGACGATTATTTTTTTGTTCAAAGACAATACTAGACCCAACGCTAAATACACGGGTTGGAATCAAGTTCAGAGATAAGCCCAGCTATAAACACACCAACACAAGAGTCAAGAGGTTGGCTTCAAGAACATTTTTCACGTAAAAACAACTTGTTAATCAAGCTTTTTGTTTTATATTTATTTTTTCTGCAACAACGAGACAAAACCAATAGGTATCTCATCAAATTGATATTACTTGTTAATACTTTATTTGAATGTATAGCATAAATAAGAGAGAGAGAAAAGGTAAATAAGAAATTAATAGAAGACAAATAAGGTGTTTTTATATTGTTTTTGGATGGAGATGAAAAAAAAGGGAAGAAAGATAATGGTTAAATTTCTTTTGTTTATTTGATTGAAAATAAAAATAAAAATGCATAGTAATATACGACCGGCGTGGCGTTTTTATATCTTTATAATATAATTATTTTGGTACTTAATAACAAATCTTATGTTGTTCCTTAATTTTTTCAAATTTAAAACAAAAAATGTTTGTTTTGTAACTTTTTATGAATCAATCACACATATCATAAGACTTATTATGCATCTTAACATCACTTATATTTGATATAAGATTTTATTTCATATTTGTATTTCAACAAATAGAATTCAACTGTTGTTTATGTTTGAAAAATGTATTATTTGGTTGCATTTCTTTCAAAAACAAATATTTTTGGCAGGTTTTCAACCTTATATTATCTTGAAAAATGTTTGGTTGCTTATATTAATACAAACAATATTTTTGGTAGCTTATTCATAATATAATAATTATATTATGCGTTGAATAACCCTGCATACATGGTTAATTTAATAGTTTTGAATCCTCTTGACATATATTTACACATCATCTTGGATCAACCTCCATTCTATGACAATCTGTCTACCATCTACATTGTTCACAATCTTATCTCTCTTAAGAGGATGAAACATATGTAAAAACCCAAATTTGTTTGCAAAAATGAAATCATGGTTAAATATGTTTTGGGTCAAAATTTTGTATTTGTCCTTATAAAATGCTTTATTTCTTAAAGAATTTCATCCCATTAAAATTTGAATTCAATTACTTTTGGTCCTTATTATTATATGACCTCAGTTAACTATTTATGTCTAACAAAAAGGTCATGCGATCATTCTACATGTCAACAAATGACTCCTAAATTTTGTGGAGCAATAAAAATACATTATTAGTTTGTCCTAAAATGAATATTATAGACTAAAAACAATTAATTCAAATTTTGGAGGTATAAAAATTAAAGAAAACAATTTAGAATGACCAAATCCAAAATTTACTCATCTTACCGGGAACAAAAAGAATTATCAAAATTTAAAACTAAATGGCCACCATACTAAATCAAAATTTATGGTCTTCTATAATTTCAAAATGTATTGTTTTGGTCATTTTTTTCAATTTTTCATTAGAAACATTAGTGCTCTATTAACTTTAAAATTTAAAAAATGACCAAAATGATACATTACTAAAACATAAAGAACCATAATAAAATTTTTAAAACTTAATATAGCAAAGTGAAACATAATGGATCAAAAGTGACATTAAACCTTTTAAAATGATTAAATTTACATAGTGATGACTGAAAACCGCCACTATCTAAATGAGGAAGTCACAATGTGGCTATTTGTGAGGTTTGCGAGCAAGACATTCACTTTTGCGCATGGTTGAGTTGGATAAGTAGAGGATTTTCCATTTGACATACATCGAACTGGGCAAAGACGAGTAACGCAAAGAGGGACAACATGAGATGATTGTTGTCGTTAGGTGAGGCAACAATTTTGCCCATGTAGGGAGGTTGTGGCAGTGATGAAAGCGAGGGTAGGATAACAATTTTTTTGGGTCGACAACGAGAGGTAGAGCAATGGAAGGAGAATGAGTCCTTACCTTTTGTGATTGAGAATAATTGATGAATGAAATTATTATCATTATTAAATGATTGAATTGAAAATAATAATAATAATAATAGTATGAGAGTGGATGTTGTTGTTGTTTATGGGTTCAAATCCATCTTTTCTTCATTTACTTAGTGATTTTTATTTTTAAATAAAAAAATATTGATCTTTTTACCTGTCACTATGTTAGCTGAACTATTTTAAAATTTAAAACACTTCATTTCTAACAAAAATTTGAAAAAATATCAAAACGATGCATTTCGAAAACATAAAAGACAAAAATGAAATTTTTAATACATAATGTATCAAAGCGAAACATAGTTAACCAAAAGTAATGGTAAACCATTTTAACATTTTAAAGTTAACAAAACACTAATGTTTTTAACAAAAATTGAAAAAAGAATCAAAATGATACATTTTGAAAACATAAAAGAGCATAATAAATTTTTTTAAAATTTAATATACCAAAACAAAACAACTTAGAAACATAATGGACTAAAAGTGACATTAAACCTATTTTTTGTGTTTGGATAGATGAGAAGTACTAGCAATGAGTCCCTATTTAATTTGTTATACTTGTTCCTTCATAGTAGTAATATATACTGTTATTGTATTTTTAGGATATTTATTTTTTCTTGGACCAAAGACAGTGTCTCTCATTCCGCTATGTTAGATATCAATCTCGTGTGTTTCCCACTCCACTATGTTAGATAAGTGAAAGAAAATTTTATATAAAATAAAAATCAAACACAAACTTTTCATTAAATAAATCATGATCACATGTGTGAATGCGACCGAAACTTTCACGATATTTGCTTGTTCCTATTTATCTTTATCATTAACTAAGACTTTAGTACAAACTATAAATAAAATTCACATGCCCCCTAAAGTACATCGATTAGATTGACTTCAATTTTTAAATGCATTGTGAAACAAGTTGGGCTGTACTGCTGTAGAAAGGTGTTTTTGGGCTCAAAGATGCTCAGGAATTGAGATGAACCAACCTAACTCATTGCGAGCCCATAACTAAAAGAGCAGAGTCAAAGAAGAAACTTGTTTGTCATAAGGAATTTGTTTATATACCTAAGGCAAATACTATAAAGAAATGGTGGTCCAATATTATTCTACCTACTCAACTCTGGTTAGTCTCTTGGTCCTTTCTTCCCGTTTCACTGAATCCCAGTAACGCGTACAAAATAACCAGACAGGAATGCTTATTGCAATGATTCGGGACCATTTTGTACAGTTCACACTATATACAGTAAAGTACATAGATACACTCAAACTATACTTGAAACTCTTTTCATTTTCGTATTTTTTAATATAATATATATCAAAAGGGGTCGGATTATACCCAAAAATTCCAACAATCTCTTACGCAAATAGAACCAGGGTGTTAGGTTGTTGATTAGAATTCAGCTTTGGCTATTTCAATGTTGCACAAAAATTTTGCATTATCAATATGAACTATATGATATATATTTAAATGGTTGTCAACAAATAGCAGCATAACAAAAAGGTTATCTAATATTATATGTTGCGCATGTTTAATTTGCCGCGTGTTTGGTAACGCATCACATATGTGATTTTTCACGTCAAATGTGAAGCTACTAGAGAATAGAGATAGCTTTCACGTCATTTATGTGATTCTGGCCTCAAAATTGTATTTCCAGATTGAAATTGTTGGATCCATGACCACTTGAAGCAATTAAATGTTGCTTTTACGGTTTTTTTATTTTTAAGATTTTGATGTAAAAATGGTGTGTAAGTGTGCAACGCACATTCAAGAAACTCAACCAAATTTAGAAAAATTTCAGGTTATTCAGTAATTCCAGTTTTCGATTTGGGAAGTCCTGAATATGCAACAGTTGTGTTAAATATTTTGAAAGATAATTTTTTTTAGCTCATAATAATAATAGTACACTCTTATCCTACTGAAACATGATTATTTCGCATGGAGGATATCCGTGGTCTAAGAAAACACCCTTATATTTTAATTTTATCATCAAATACAATTATGATGCAATGCAAATGAAGAAATTTGTGGCAACGAGTATCCTTTCATATGATTAGATGCATTTCAATTTCATCTTCCATCCTTATAATCACAGAAGGGCACAGTGAATTCAATTTATTAGGATTCCGACTGTCTGCCAAAATATTAGGAGAAAATGTTTCTTATCACAGAGTATTATGTCACATTATAATATAATGATAAATCCCCCCTTAATGGGTCCTTACACTAGCGTTTTATTTTGTCTTTTTATTCATTTTAAGCTTCACCCGGTTACTATTAGGTCCCCTTATTCACCCAGTGACTAATTAAAAAAAAACATTTAAATTCAAAATTTGAATCTTAACCCACCCCGGTAATTATTAATTATCCAAATCAGATCAAGATAGAGTGTTTGTTTTGTTATGGTGTAGCCCGAAGAGATAGGAAGTTGAAGGAGTAAACATAACAGCATTGATTTGGTTTGTGGATTGGAAAGACACTTGTTTTATTGAAGAGAAAGAGAAAGGTGTGGCAGAGAAGGTAAGCAATGGAATGATGATGGCTAAGAAGAAAGTGTTTTCTGGAATCACTGTTGTTGTTATGAGGATACGGAAACTGAAAAATCTTTTGCAATATCTCAGACCCAAATTTGGGGTAGTAGTATTATTTATCGGGACAAAAAAGATGATGATAGTCATGTTGACCAAACCACGTAATTTTTTTTCTAAATGATGAAATGAGTATAAAATTAAAAAAAACTAAAAATAAGTAAGTCATAAATATCTTATAATTTTTGGATATAAAGTTAAAAATTATTTTATAACTTTTGTTTAATTTGACTATGAAATAGTAAGTATTTTAATCTTTTTATTTTTCTATTAGAAATGGTAAATTATTCACTATTTCAAACTCTACATTATTTACAACTTTAAAATCATAAATATTTTTTTAAAAAAATAATTATTAATAAAATTATGTTTTTTTCATTTTTATTTTTATTTAATATTTTTATATTTTTTCCTAATAATAAGGATTATTATTTGTTTTATAAATTAGAAAAATAATACAAAAACTTAAATTT
>PYAF01004115.1:124440-155392 GCA_007407185.1 Glycine tomentella | reverse complement strand
GATGATGCTGTAAGACTAAGCTTATTTCCTTTTGCTGTTAAGGGAAATGCACTGAGATGGCTAAATAGACAAACATCAAATAGCATCTCAACTTGGGAGGACTTAGTCTCAAGATTCTTTGCCCAATACTTTTCCATGGATAAATACAATAGATTGGTGAATGAAATCACCAACTTCACTCAGAATGGAAAAGAATCCCTGTGTGCTGCATGGAATAGATTCCAATAATTAATCAGGAGATGCCCACAATATGACATGCCTGTGGGTAAGCAGGTACGTATTTTCTTTAACGGTATGACTTCTGAAACTCGTATGATTGTTAATGTTGCAGCAGGGGGCACAATAAGGTCAAAAACTGCAGCTCAAACTTATGAGCTGATTAAATCTCTGGCTTGTAATGAAAATGAAAGCATCACTATGCAGCCAAAGAGAGAACCAATACAATTGTGCAGCAATGATGCCATGCTTGCAGAGCAGAAAATTTTAGCCCAACAACTGGCTAAATTGAATGAAAAAATTGATAGACTTCAGGTCTCTGCAGCCCAAGTTTCAGCCAGCAAGCCACATGTCTGCTGTGAATACTGCCAAGGTGAGCATGACTCTAATCAATGCCCTATTCTTGTCGGAGCTGACCCTGTGCAGGTTAATGGCGTTTGGGATGATCAAAGATAGCAACAACCATACCAGAGAAACAACAATTTTGCTGCAGGAAACAACTACCAGAGGAACATTCAAGGAGGAGGATTAGACTATAAGTCCAATAATTATCTGTAGCCTCCTCCCATTCCAACCACCAGTATTTCTGAACTTGAAAAGGTAGTGATGTAGCTGTCAAAGACAACAATAGAATTTATAGCTGAGACTAGAGCTCACCACAGAAATCAAGATGCCTCCATGCAGAATCTTGAAATTCAAATTGCTCAATTGGCGAAACAAATTTCTGAGAGGCCACAAGGACAGTTTCCCAGTGACACAGTGACAAATCCAAGGGAACATGTCAATGCTATCACCATTAGGAGTGGTACTGTGCTTACTTCACTAGAAGAGCCTAAGGTCAAGAAGATTCAGCAGCTGAAGCAGAAAAAGAAAAAGCTGCAGAACCAGAGGAAGAAAAACCTGCAGATAAAAAGAAGGAGAAAAATACTGCACCTCCAAAGAAGCAATGAGATTTCTCTCGCTTTGAGAAACCCCCATATCCAGTGCAGACCAAGCAACAAATTCAGCAGCAGCAGTTTGTCAGGTTCTTAGACATGTTTAAGAAGTTACATATTAATATTCCATTTGCTGAGGCATTAGCCAATATGCCTAATTATGCAAAATTCACGAAGGAACTTCTTTCTAAGAAACATAAGCTAAAGGACTATGAAACCATAACACTCACTGAGGAGTGCAGTGCCATCATTTTAAGAAAGCTTCCAAAGAAATTGAAAGACCCTGGAAGTTTTAATATCCCTATAGCCATAGGAAATATAAATGTAGGGAGGGCACTATGTGACTTAGGGGCTAGTATAAATTTAATGCCATTGTCAATGTGTAAGTCCCTAGGCATAACTGAATTAAAACCCACTAGAGTTTCCTTACAACTAGCAGACAGTTCCTTAAGGAAACCATCAGGGGTCATAGAAGGTGTGTTGGTTAAAGTAGATAAATTCATTTTCCCTGCAGACTTTATTGTGTTAGATATGGAGGGTGAAAGTGAAATCCCTCTGCTGTTAGGGAGGTCCTTTTTAGCAACTGCTAGGGCCTTGATTGATGTAGAACAGGGAAAATTGGAACTTAGGATGGATAATGAATATGCTGTTTTTAATGTTTTCAATACTATGAAAGATCCATCTGACACACATAATTGTTCTAGGCTAGATTTTTTGGATGTTGCTTGTGCAGGTATAATAGATGCAGAAATGCATCAGCAGAAATTGCAGCAGAAAATACTGCAGAGGAAAATTCAGCAGAAGCTGAAAGTGCAGCAGTGGAAATTGCTGTAGAATTGAATGTTGCAGACCAAAAATCCACACTAGAAACCAGTGAACCTATGCTAGAAGTGCTGGAGAAAAAGGAAGATGATATTCCAGATGGAGCACCAAAGGTAAAGCTGAAAGAAAAAGTTGTGGAAACATCTGAAAAGAAAGGTGTCAAAAAGCTGGATGCTGCACATGGGAGATGCCAAACTATAAACAAAACACCTGCAGCTGCAGATGAAAATGCTAGAACTTGTAAAGGGAAGACCAAGAAGTGGCATAATAAAATTCGCCAAAAAGAAATTGAGTTGGGACAACAAGTGCTGTTATCAAAATATCGCCTGAAGTTTCCAGGTAAGTCAGAATTCTTTTGGTCTGGTCCTTTCTTGGTACAAAAGAATTGCCCTTATGGAATAGTAGAGATCACTTCTATGGACAAGGGCAGAACTTTTAAGGTTAACAAATGCCGGCTGAAGCCTCACCTTGAAGACCAAGTGGATGGAACTGCAGTTCCTATGCCACTTAAATCCACAAATGATTAAACAGCAGGACGCGTCTAGCTTAAGACGTTAAGCGAGCACTCTTTTGATGTAAATACATGTTTTTGAGTTTTGTTTTTCTTTTGATAGCAGTAGATTTATAATTATGCATGTTTAATTTCTAAGCATTTAGGTTTATGCATTGTAGTTAGGTTAAATAAAACAAAAAGCAATTAAAGAGAAAAAGCCTGTTAAAAGTGTGGCATGAACCGCGCCAGATGTGGCGCTAACCGCGCCAATGACACGGCCAATTCACACTAACCGCGTGAAACTCACGCTGGTCGCGCCAACCATTCGACCCTGAGCTTTCCAATCTGCATGATCTGGCGCGAATCGCGCCAAGTGTGGAGCCAAACGCGCCAAGACACGGTCACTCCACGCTAACTGTGTGAACCATGGTGCCAACCGCACCAAGTATTCGAGCTGGAAGCCCTTCCAGTGATTTATGGCGTGGATCGCGCCAATTGCCGCGCTGACCGTGCGGGAGTGTGAAAATTGTTTTTGAAGTTGAATTAATTGGTTTCTTCAATTAGGATTGGAACTAAGCCTTGAACATGTAATGACCCAAATCTGGGAATTGTTAAGACTGATCTCTTGTTTGTGAATGAAATGGATAGCTGGACTGTGTTTGTTATTGTAAATATAATTAATTGTCCACTTGCTGTTTGCTATCTTGTTGGTGCTGAGTGAAAAGTATGTTTCCCCTGAACCAAGATTGAAAACTGTTTTGAAGGGCATAAAGAATATTGATTGCCCCATGAGAACCCTAATGACTGATATTACTCCACTGTTTAAATTGTTTTTGAGAGTTATCATGTTTTAAATCTGGGAACCATAGGCATGCTGCGAAATTCTGAGCAGCTTGATTTCCCAAATGCTTGTAAACATGCTTACTTGTTAAGAACTGAACTGTGCCTTCCATTAATGGAACACTATTCACTATGCACAGTTTATCTGAATCTGAACTGATGCATGGATCAAAAATTTGGGAATCCACAGTGGTAAGCCATGCATAATTGCTAACTACTCTCTGATACTTGTCGCTTGGCTTGGGTAGTTGATCTGAATTTACAGGTATCTGAGGCCTGTGTGGGGTTTTATGTTTAAGTGATTGTTAACACGCAAGTTGTGACCCCAAGTGAATAATAACCAGCTTGTGGTGTGAAACCAATGTAATGCACTAAATCTGGGAATCATGGGTACAAAGTGAAATTCTTAGCATATTGATTTTCCCAGATACTTGTACACATGCTGGTTGTATTGAAAAACTGAGACTGCATTGTTATTTTTGAATATCATCTATTAATGCATAGTTACTTGAATTGCTTTTTCTGTAGAGCTGAACCACAATGTACAGACCAAATCTGGGAATTCAGCCACTGCATTAGGTATAGTTTGGAATTTTTCTACATTGCAGGTTGAAGAGATTCAGAGAGGTAGCAAGCCAAGTGCTACTGCATCCTGCAGCAAAGTGATAATCAGGGACCATCTAATTTTTGTTTCTATTTTTAATTTTCAGTATGCTTATATTAGTTTTAGGTAGTTGTTTTGTTACTTCACTGTTTTAAATAAATTCTATTTGGATTAATGTTTAGTTTTGGTTGAGATTCTCAAATAATGCATACATGATTGAATGTTTTAATCCTTTTCACTTATTGCCGAGGACAGCAATTTTCTAAATCTGGGAATGGGTGCATATGCATTATTTGCTGAATCACATTCAAGAAACAAAGGATGTCCAACAGAAAATTTTTGTTTTAGTTTTTAGTTTAAATTTTTAGCTGAATAATTCAATAAAAGTTGGCAACACATCAGAATTTTCAGATTAAAAAAGTGAATGGACACAGTAATGGATAGGATTTCTCTGATGAAAGCTTGTGTGAAATAAAACATAGCATGAACTGCATGATACATGAATGGAATTGTGATTGTTGGTATGAGATATGCATGTTGAAGTTGAAATGTTGCTTGAAATGAAGTCAGCAGTGAATTGACTTGAGTTTAGCACCTGTGAGATTTTTGAGCCAAACAGTAATTATTCTTGTTTCTGAGAAACTCCATTTTCATAGTATTCTAGAACTTGAATTGTTTCTCTAGATGCAGGTGTGACTTGACATGATTAAGGCAATTTCTTCTTCTAAAAACCAGGGCCAAATTTACTTACCTGCAATTATTTTTCCATTTGTACCTATTTTTGAGCTTTAGCCTTTCATTGCTGCTACCCAAATCAGAGCCATATCCATTGACCAGCTTCCCTGAGGCTAGAGAAGGTATGATTTAAGTCCATGACAACAAAAAACAGGGAATTGTCCATCAAGGCATGAAAGAAAACAAGTTGAATTCAATTGGTATGGAAGAACAAGAATAAACAAGCACAGGCCAGTTGAAAAATAATAAGCTTGAGATTATTAGCTGGAAATCTGAAAGTTGCTGTAAAGAAAGAAAAAGAAAATCAAAAAGAAAGTTATTGCTTTGTTTTGTTTTATTAAGAATAAATTGTTGAATAAAGTACCAGGTTTGAAGAGAATGAGCAAGGAACATGGAAGACCACAGGATTGGACTTAAGGGACTGGATCTAGCCTCATATTAGCTACTTTTCCAAAGATTTTCCTACCCTTAGCCCAGCCAAGTTACAAGCCTAAAAGACCTTTTGATCAATTTATGCTTGCATCTGTTGAGAATATTTTCAAGCTTATGGTAATGCTGTGATTATTGTTGAGTGAGAGATTATTATAGCCTGATACACTTGAGTGAATGAGTGAAATAAACACAAGTCTGTGAGGAACACTCCAGTCACTCTCACTAATTGACAGATTTGAAAGTACCATGGAAGCTTTGATGTGAATTGATTGTACTCAGCATGATGATTCTAGGATTGTAAATTGTGGTTCAGTTTGATTATTGATCCTTGCTCTTATCTTGAAGTTTTGTCTGTTACTGAGGACATCAACTATTAAATCTGGGAATTATTTGATGTGTTGCAAACACATCTTAGTTTTAGGCTAGTTTTAGGTTATATTTCAATTAAATCATTAGGAATTAGGTTAGAATAAGTTAGTTTATTATTTATATTTAATAATATCTCATTTTATTACCAAAGTATGTTTTCAGGGTCAAAAGGAGGAGATTCAAGCCAACAGAAGAAGAAAATCAAGTTAAAGGTCCCGCGCGGTTCGTGCCAGGATCCGCGCGAGCCGCGCCACATGCAAAAATACAGTGCCCAGCTCGAAGAAAAGTCCACGTGTATCTAGAAAAATCATCAACAATGACAAGACCATAGTAGTTACCTCCTAGGCTCATTGTTCTTGAAGAACAAAATAAATCCATATGAAATAGCTCACGGGGTTTTGCAGTTGAAACTACATTTTTGCTTTGAAAACAATTCTTTGTTTGTTTCCCCTTTTGACAAGTATCACATATTTTATCCTTCTCAAACTTGAGCTTAGGTAAGCCAATTACTAAGCCTTTCCTAATGAGCTTATTCATATGATGCATGTTCAAGTGACTTGCTCTTCTATGCCATAACCAAGTATCATTACTGATTAGGCAATTAGTATTGTGAATAAATGCATGCTCAATTGAAAGTACATAAATGTTACCTCTTCTCTTCCCTACATGTATAACCTCACCATTTTGGCTATTACGTATTAAACAACAATTGTTGTTGAAGGAGACATTGAATCCTTTATCACATAATTGACTTATGCTTAGAAGGTTATACTTTAATCCTTCAACATATAAAACATTTCTGATCATTGTTCTAATGCTGTCACCTATATTGCCTTCTCCAATTATTTTGCCTTTGTTATTATCACCATAAGTGACAAATCCTCCATCCTTTAGTTTGACATTTGTTAGCATGGATATGTCACCTGTCATGTGTCTAGAGCATCCGTTATCAAGGTACCATATTGATGATTTTGCTCTAAGACACACTAGCAGAACTTAAATCAAGTGGCACAGAAAGGTACCCAATTGAGGTTAGGTCCATAGGGGTTAACTATTTTCTTTTTCTTTGACACCCAAATGCATTCTCCATTTGTTGTCCTTTTTGCTGATGAACTTTGGTGGCTTTTTGTTTTTGTTCCTCTTCATACACTTGTTGAACTTCTTGACTATTAGATTCAGGTTTTCATCACTTTCATCTTCTTCACTTGAATCTTCTAGTTTCTCCACACTTGGTGATGCTGCTTTTAATGCTATACTCTTTTATTTTTTATCTGCATTTGCATAGTGTGTTAGTTGAGACATTTCTAGCTCATACTCAAGTAGCTTACCGAAGAATGCAGTCATAGACATTTTGGAGAAGTCTTTTGATTCTTTGATAGCTGTCACTTTAGGTTGCCATGATCTTGTAAGACATTTCATAATTTTGATGTTTAACTCTTCAACATCAAAGGTTTTTCCAAGTCCAAGAAGATGATTTACTATGTGAGTAAACCTTGTTTGCATTTGAGATATGGTCTCTGTGGAATTCATCACAAACATCTTATACTCACGAATCAAAGCGTGTTTCCTTGATCTTCGTACATCTTCTGTACCTTCATGAATAATTGTAACATCCTGGGCATTGACGAGGGCAGGGAGTGATCGCCGGTGCAGTGAGGCACAGACAAGGAGCGGCTCTTGGCAGGCTTCCAGCGGGAGGGGTACATGAATGAATCGAATACATACTCGAACGAGAGGGATCCAGAGGCTGTGCAGGTATGAGACCTACAGTTGAGGATAACTTAAAGGATTTAATAGGTACTACCTATACCAACAAGGTGCATCTACTTTTCGGTAGCCCGTAACATAAGAACTCCACAGTTAAGCGTGCTTGACTTGGAGCAATCTTGGGATGGGTGACCTCCTGGAAGTTTCTCAGGAAGTGTGTGAGTGAGGACAAAGCACATTGAAAAGTCTTGTGTTGGTATGTAGGGACAGTCGTTGATCCTGCAAGTGGCCGAACGTTACAGTAATCTCTAACAGTCCTGAAAAACTCATCAGAAGAAAGTGCAGAGGTGATCATATTTTTAGCCTTAAAATCATATTGCACTATTCTTTTCTCATCATCTAAGATTTCATCCCAATCTTTGGGAATCAGTTTACCATCAATAGTTTTCATAGGGACCAAGGGACCCTTTTCTATAGCATTCCATGCACCCTGGTCATTAGATTGTATAAAAATCTTCATACGATTTTTCCAAAAACTAAAATGCTCTCCCTCAAACATTGATGGACGATTTAGGGAGGCACCCTCTTTGAAATTAATCTGAGTAGTATTCATGTTTCTTATGATAGAAAATGATCTTGAATAACTTCCAAGAACCAGTTCTTGATACCAATTGAAAATAAAATGAACACTCTTCAAATAACCAACAGGGGGGTGAATTGGTTATTACCAACTTTTAAAACTTTTCTTGAAACAAATTGCAAAATTAATACAAGGATCGTATCACACAAACACTCTTAATCAAAAATAGATTTTATTTCAATCTAATATGACCATGAACTACATGTAATGAATGAAATAACTCTTATTAATTGTCAATTGATTTCCAATCAAGAATAATGAAAGATATACTGATAAAGATTCAAACACACAACAATTTATGCTGGTTCACCTGACAAACATGGAGGCTACATCCAGTGTCTTCCAACCAACACTAGGTCAGAGTTTCCACTAAATCAAAATATTCTTTACAAGCAATTTACAACAGGTCACTCTTGTCAAAGCCAGACAAAGAATCAAATCTAAACCCTATAGATTTCTAAGAACCAGAGAACACTTCTCTGTTCTACCCTTTAGAGAACCCTTCTCCAGAATGCTTGATAGAATCAATTGATTTATGACAAAAGAATTACATAACAAATCATTAAACTCTAAAAAAGAAAGATTCAAGATAGACATAACCTGTGATCCTTCATGTATGAATGAATGAGAACAAAAATGGATTACCACACATTCCAGGTTGAATGAATTCTAGCACTTAGAATCACTATCTTGAAAAACTCTTTTCTTCAATACATTTTCATTAGAAAAACTCAGAAATCTTGATCTTTACAAGATGTGTTTTTCACTCAGAAATCAATCTTTAGAACTCTTAGAAAGCTTAGTATACTTTGTGAAATTCGGTCATCTGTATAAAGAATTCGTACTAGGTCTATTTATGGAAAACAGACTCAACAGGCCTTTTAAAAAACAGTTTTAACTAACAATAGTCCATTAAAT
The DNA here is from genome assembly GCA_007407185.1 of Glycine tomentella. Classification (NCBI taxonomy): domain Eukaryota; kingdom Viridiplantae; phylum Streptophyta; class Magnoliopsida; order Fabales; family Fabaceae; genus Glycine; species Glycine tomentella. Next base: position 146,681 of record PYAF01004115.1, on the reverse strand, counting down.
CGATGATGCAATCGATTATTCTGCTTATATAATCAATTAAAGCTTTTAATTAATCGATTGAAGCAGCAAAACATTGTTTTCTTTTTGGCTTTTGTAATCGATTACAATGAATGATAATCAATTAAAGCAGAACAACATCTTATGAAATATAGCTCATGTAATCGATTACAATAAATGGTAATCGATTAAAGCAGAAATGCATGATTTTGATTTTACACTATGTAATCGATTACAAGAACACTGTAATCGATTAATGTGTTCTTCATGCCTTTTCTAGATTTAAAACGAAGGCATGTAATTGATTAAAATACTGAGTTAATTGATTAAACCATAAGTTTTCATTTTTTCAAAACTTCAACCATGAAAACATGAACTTTGAAAAATCATTTAAACACTTTAGTTAATTAATCAAAGACATGTATGCATGAGGATGAAAATGCAAATGCAATGAAGGATAATAAGGAAATGCACTTGAGCCACTTAGATAATTACAAATGTCATCAAAATGATTGGGCATGTAAAAAGCTAAAACTTCAAGTCATCCTTGCTTCAATCTTCTTGCAGCTTCCTTTAAATCCAACAGAGGAGAGATGGCCAGTTTGTGGCATATGATGCTAGGTGGATCCCTGACATATCAAATGGTTTTCATGCGAATAAGTCTAATGTTCTTACGTAGGACTTCAACTATGTGTCTGTATTTGTGGCTGGTGAGGTCCTTGCTGAGTTAAGTGCACTGTCCAGGTTTAGGGCTTTTGTCATTAATGTCATTGTGCGGGTCTACATCGAAGATGTTAGCTTGACCTCCCCTAGTTTCTTTGTAAACAACTAGGGTCCTTATTTGGGATTCTTCATCCATGTTCATGACTTTGTTAGACTTTTGGCGAGCGTACCACTGTCGTAGGTTATAGAATTTATAAGAGATCGTCTCCACAGGGACTTGAGTTACTCAGTTATTTTAAATAAAAAACAACAGTTTAATAGTTTATGTACAAAATATAATTGAGATTTCATGTGTTTGTGGAAATAATGAAAATACGGATTTTAAAGAAATAACGGAAATAACGGATTTAGTGCATTGGAATTACGAAAAATTACCGAAAACAAGTAAAGCAAGTTTAATTAATTCAAGAAAAGTGTAGGATTGAACTTCATCGTTCATACCCTTAGTATCCAATTAACAGTAACATATATAAATTATTTTCTAACATTATTGATGCACACCTTAAATCATCCCAAATCGATCCCTCGCATTAGAGAATCCTAAGGATATTTACTAAATATCGATCCCTCTTATATGAAATAAATACCCCAGCCTTACAATCATAATCTCATGTTGTTTGCAATCAAAACGTTATGCTCTATTCCTAACAACGTAACGTAAAAAGTAAAATCATTCAATTCAAATCCTAAGAACACTTTCTAGTCAAACTTAGAATCTAATTTCATGAAACTAGTGATCAATTAGAATCAAGCATTAAGAATAGAATGAAATCACCAATAATGAGTAGAAAAGATTCATGCATATATCAAATATCAAAAGAGATACATAAGGGTACAAAGATTACATCCAATCCTTTGGAGAAACTAGCCGATCATTGTGTAGAGCACAAGATCAACTGAAGACATGATGAAGGAAGCGATCCCTGATCCTTTCCGACAGAGTTTCCTAACTTATTTCTCACTTCTCTCACCTCTCTCTACGTCTCCTTGTTGTTCCTCACGTTCTGCTCTTGTTTTGGCTTCCTTTGCATGGCTATTTATAGAAAATGGTGGAGGAGGTCAGGTGAACTTGCCCAGGCAAGCTGTAGCTCACACCGGTGAGCCATTACTTAAGGTTGGAGAAAGGTTAACTCGCCCAGGCGAGCTGATTGCTAGCCTAGGCGAATTTGATTTCCAGAATTTTCTTATTTTGACTTTTTTGCCCTCTCCTCTTGTTTGGGTTGTTTTGGATGCCATAGATACCTATCGAAACATCAAATTGAATGGATTGAATCTTCCAAATGTGAACAACAACATTTATATAACATTTATATATGTACAAAAAACAAAACAACTAGGATTAGGGCAAGTTTATAAGAGAATTTATTGAAATCAAAAGATAAGTGCCCGCATTATAATCCCAAAATAACTAAAATATGACGCTTATCAACTACCCCCAACTTAGAATCTTGCTTGTCCTCAAGCAATGTAAGGAAAATAAAACTATGAATACTAGAAGTATAAGGAAAATGTTACAATATTCCTATACCAAAGTTTTATGAACATGTTTTGTAAAAACTCAACCTTTAAAGTGATCTGAACAATATTTTTCAAATAATCAACAATGAGAAATGAATACGCAAAAGATGAAATTCACAAAACCAAATGAGATTAAGATTAATACACATTTTATTTGTAAAAAACATCAGAGAAAGCACTTGATTGATTTCAAACAGAGGAAAACCTATCAAAGGTGTTTCAATTCTCCCACAGGTAAGTGTTTCTTCTCAATTCCAACACTGATATGTCATATATCAATTTTGAAGTTCATTTTCCATCAAATCAAAGATAAGTACATAATTATCATGGATCATTAAGACTTTTAGGGTTGGGCCTGGCTTGAAAGAAATTTTATTTTTTCTGGACATTCAAAGTTACCTTGAGTAGGAGAGCAAACAAATATAAAACAAGCTATCATCACTTCCTATTTATTTCCTTTTCTACCAAGTTATCAATGTTTCTTATACCAACATCCCAATCACCCAACTTATAGAACTTACGACAACTTTGTACAGGTTTTAGAACATAATGTACATAATTCATATATTTATTTATGAACAAGGAACTTGTTTCCCCTTTTTTTTTCTTTTTCTTTTATTTTCTATGGCTTTTTAATTCACATGAATAGCCACATTTAAAACAAAGTATTTTCATCACTTTAGCCACCACAAATGATAGAAGTTCGTAAATCCCTTTTGCTCTCTTAACTTAAGGTAATGTAGGAAATTCTTAACCTAGGTTAGTGTTCCAACAAAATCATAAGTGCTTTGGCTCAAAAGGGCTAACAAATGGTAAATCATCATATATTGTGATAGCTTTTGGGTCAGTGGCTTAAAAATGTATAAGAAAGAAAGAAGGCTTAAATCATATCCATGCATTGTATGTTATGACAATTAGAAATTCATGCAAAATGAACTATAGAACATATCACTGAGGACACTCTATGTAAGTTTTGTGGTTGCACGCAATCACTACAACTTAAGGCCTGTTTCAATGTTCCAATCAAATAAGTGTTTTGAAAGTTGTTCTTTATCAACTCCATATTAAAATTATCTACCTTCATTTGGTATTTGGGAAAATCATTCATTGTTTTTCATTATCAAAGTTTCCAAAAATAATTTTGTTATGTTCTGATCCAAGTTCAAAAGCAATTTTCAAAAACACTATCTGTTGATTCTTTACAAAACATGTTATGTCCAAGAATTTTTTTTATCTTTTATGTCCCAAAAAGATTTACATCTATTCTACAACTATGTTAATAAAACAAAATTTTAATAAAAAATGTGTACTTTTCAAAAAGAGGGAACCCTCTGTGTACACAATCTAGTGCGCAATACCAAAAAGAATTATAAACGTGCACAACTATTCAAGCAAACATCCAATCATAGTAAATAAGGAAATAAAGTACTGAATTTTAAATTCAAAGAGGTAAAGAAATACAAAGACAATGTCACAAATTTTGAAGATCAATGAGATAATCCGCAAGATCATGGATCATGTCTTCATCATCATCTGCTCTTTCTCCTTCATTTGCAAGACCTTGATTAGCCTCAGTACCTTGGTCAGCCGCAGGACCTGCCTCCTCCTGAAAAATAGGCCTATCTCCATGCCATGCAACATTAGTCCTAAATTGGTCAAGGGTAGGCCAAGGAAAGGGATTCAAATCCTGGCGCTACTGGTGCAGTGTATAGTTATAAAAACTTTTATTTAGCTACATTTGGCCCCTCTAGTTGGCTGCTTGTTGATCAACCATATGACGCATATAGGTGTGCATTTGGAGTTTCATTCTCCAGAGGTGAGCTTAGATGGACTCCAATGATGGTGGCTCCTGTGGTGGTGGCTGTCGAACCTGTCTTGATATGCAATATTTTTCAATAAAAGACCTGTTGATGGGAGGTCCGATAGCTTTGAATGGTATTACCTGTATTCCATAAAACTTACATAATCCTGTGATCAAGGCTGGAAACCTGAGAGCTTTGTGGACTTATTTGGGTTCAGTGGATGTCTAGGAGGCTCTGTAGTGACAAACTGATGGATGGCATTTGATATTAGCACACTAACACTGATATGCTCTATGAAACTATAATCTAGGTGACATTTTGGTATAGTCAGATCAGAGTTATGATCACTTGGAAGGATATTACTTAGGAGAAAAGTCATCCAGATTTGAGTAAGAGTGCTCATATTGGTTCTCATCAGTCTTACCCGTTTCCCTGCAATGTTACGAGCAAATTCATAGTCTGGGGAACAAAGTAACTCATTTATAGCCTCTTCATCAAAACTTGAAGTGACATTTCTCCTAGTAGTATATTCACATAGTTGTCCTTCTTCCAAGATCAGAGGATTCCCTAAAAATTGATTAATTGCATCAGTATCATATGGGATCCATTGGCCTTGCCCTTTAGAACGTTTATCAGGAACTTCTTCTTTAGTAGGCCAAGCATTAGCATAAAACTCCAAGACAACTTCAAGGTCAAATTTGTGCATTGGTTCTGCAAGTTCTGTCCAGCTTGTCCTAGTGAGCTCCTCTATGAACTCAGGATATTCGCCTTCTGCTAATTGAACTCTTCATTCTTTGAGGAACGATCAATCTTTAATCAATTCAAAGCAGCGTTGGTGTTCCTCACTGTGAAATTTCTGAGCATCAAAGACAAAGTCCATGGGAGGAAATGTGCTCGATCATTCTCATACAGTCATATTCCTAGCCCTTTTTGCTATAAATTTCTTTGGAGTCATCTGTAAAAATCTCAAAACCAAACTGAAATTAGTATGACAAGCCTTTTCTACTAAATATCAATATACTTTTTCAGTCTTCCCAATCATAACAACCTATAAGTCAAGTTGCGATTTATGGTTCAGCTTGCAATATATCACAAAGTTTTCAATGTGCACTAAATTTTCAGCTTTAACTAAACAATTCATGTGTTATATAGCTACAACAATTCAGCCAATCTAGTCACTATTAAACATGCTACTCCAAGGTTTAGTTCAATCAATGTAAGCTTTGTGAAGAATAACTTAAGTGCTTTTGGTCTTTTAAGAAAAATTTTGCTAATTTAAGATTAATTTATAGTCATGCAAACAAGTCTATTCTAATGAACTACGTGAGCTTATCATTTGAAAAAGCTGTTTAAACAGATTTTAGGGAGTAAAATTTGTGCATATTTAAGGAATAAAAACATGGCTGGTCATTGAGGCATTTCATCGAACAATTTATGTGCACATGATTTGGTATATGTAATTGAAGGAGGATGAAAACATATGATATACAAAAACTCAGAGAATAGCAGTATGCGAAGAAATATTACAGAACAATCACAAGAAGATAGCAGATTTTGATTAAATTTATGTGTAATTTACTTAACTATATTGAACCCTACATTAAAACTATACAACTAACAATATTAAAATCACATGAATATTGAAGGATATGAGATACTTATGTGACTGAAGTGAAGTGGTGTGTGAGAGATTTTGTAGATGGCAGTGGCTTGGGTGAATTTGGAGAAGAAGGTGAGGTTACAGAATGTTGAAATGGGAAAGCAAAATGGGTGAGTTTTGAAATGGGGTGAAATTTGATTTCACCCCTCTGTTTATTTTTTCCTTGCAGACGTTTATTCGCCCAGGCAAGTTAATCCCTTTTTTTCAAGAACAAAATTTAACATTACTTAAACCATATTAAAACAGTTTCATAATAATCTATAATCATTTTTTATCTACAATTAACCTATAAATCAAAACATATATTTAAGCATCATGTTTCAATAAAACTTAAATATTTAAGTAAAAGCAATATAAATGCATAACACAAGATATAAAATACACATATCATAAAAGAAAAGTTTAGAATGTACTAGGTTCCCTTCTAGAAGCGCTTCTTTAACGTCATTTTAGTTGGACGTCCTTGTTGTAGCTCAAACTTCCTGCAATTGGACCACAATGGTGAGTCTCTCAACATCACCGCCCAAGTAGTGTTTGATTCTGCTACCACTTACATTCCATGTTCTCTTTGTGGTTGGATCTTCTAATATTACAGCTCCATGTGGCATGACTTCATTGATGATGAATGGGATTTCAGCTTACCTAGAAACAATCTCAATCTAGAATTAAATAACAAAACCTATTGACTAGGCTGAAAATTCCTTTTTAAAAGCTTTTTATCATGATAAACTTTAACTCTTTGCTTATAAACTTTAGAATTTTATAAGCTTGAGACCTTAATTCCTCTAATTCATGAAGTTGGAGCTTCCGGTGTTCACTAGCCACATTTGGATCAAAATTCAGAAATTTCAATGCCCAATAAGCTTTGTGTTCTAACTCAACAGGTAAATGGCAAGATTTGCCATAGACCAATTGGAAGGGATTGAGTCCTGTAGGAGCTTTATATGTTGTTCTATATGCCCACAGAGCTTCATCTAACTTTTGACACCAATCCTTCCTTGATTGAGCAACTGTTTTCTCAAAGATTTTCTTGATTTCCCTGTTAGAAACTTCATGAAAATAATAGGAATATTTCACAATAACCAAGAGGGGGGTGAATTGGTTAAACCTTGGTATTTTAAAATAAAATCAAATAAGAGTTTTAGGATCTTTATCACTTTCAAAACCAAGAAATCAATTTACCCAATCAAATGTCTCATCTCAAGAATTCAATAGATCAAAATTGAACTTGTTGAACAATGAATGTGAATCAAAGAATTAAAGATCAATGAATTAGATGAGAATAGATAATCTGATGATCCAATGAATGAATGCAAATGAATTACCAAATTAGGTTGAGAAGAAATCAAACTCAGAACATACTTCTCCTTAATCTTGAAAACAATCTTGCTCAAGAATCATTCAAAGACCCATTGATGTTTTGAATGAGGCAAGTAAAAACACTTAGAAAATCACTTAGGAATTGCTTAAGAGGCTTGTGTATACTCAGAAATACGAATGATCAAGTTGTGAAATAAGTTCAGCCTCCAATCCTATTTATAACAAAATTTGTAACTAACTGTAATCGATTAAACGCACCTAATAATCAATTATTTTTCTTATGTAATCGATTAAAATAACGATGTAATCGATTAAACTATTCAATAATGATTCTGGGATTTGTAACGAGCAAAATAATCGATTATCCCGAGCAGTAATCGATTAAAACAGAAGTTTTAAAAGTTACAAAATGTACTATGTAATCGATTACAATATTTGGTAATTGATTAAAACAGAAAAGTGATTTTTCTTAGATAGCCTAAATATCGATTACAATGTGTGGTAATCGACTATCACAGCAAGGCTTAAAAACATGATTAACTAAGTAAATCAATTACAACCCTTAAGTAATCGATTAAATTCATTAACAAAGCAGTTTTGTTTTAAACAAGGATCAAGTAATCGATTATTCCGATAGGTAATCGATTACAATATTCATAAAAGATTTTTCAGATTGAATGAAGAACATATTAATCGATTATAACCATAAGTAATCAATTAAACCAGTAAAACTTGCATTTTTCCAAAAACTTTTCACTTAGATAAAAACCTTAATCAAATTATTAAAGCTTTGTTATTTTATTTGAAAATCATTTATTTAAATGAATGAATGAATGAATGTAGACCATGGATCACCAGATTAACCTTTCTCTTTACACTTGAATCAATTACAACTTCAAGGCATCCAAGCATGTTGAAAGCTCAAAACCAATCTTGAATCATATTCTTCCATTCTTTATAATGCTCCCCCTATATCCAACAATCTCCCCCTTTTTGGCTTTGAACATGCCAAATTCTTGATTGATTAAGTGTTGGACTTGAAGTTAATTGAGGGAACCAATTTTTGAAAAACTTGAGCTTTTGCAAACCTGCAAATAATTTCAACTCTTTGCCAAGAACAAGTGTTAAAGCATCTATTGATTGATCCATCATTCATTTACATTTATATCTTACTTAATTGGTTAATTTTTAACCCTTAGCTCCCTCTAAATTTGACAATCCATTCAATTTAAGATTTGGGCAAAAAATGTGTAGAAAAACAGGGTAGAAACAAAAATGGATATATTAATCAATTTCTCCCCCTATTTGGCTTATCAAAGTCAAAAACATGTAAAGCACAACGAATAATGTAAAGGAGAAACAAAAATGGATATATTAAGTGTTGAGGGAACCAATTACAAAGCTTAAAAAATTAAAAATAAAAGCATGAAAACAGAAAAACATAAGAAACAGAAAAATACAAAGTTTAAAAAGACTCAGACTCATCAAACATAAGAGTTGCTTCAATATCATCTAGCCTAGCCTTAATGCCTTCTAAACCTGAACTAGTTTCAGCCCTAAAATCATGGTGCATTGTAATAAGGCCATCCATTTTCTGAAGCATGAGGGATTCAAACTGAGTGTAGATGGGTTGAGTAACATCTTCTTCTTCTTCAGCAACATCTTCTTGAACACCAGTAGCAGCAGGATGTTCAGGCACTGGTTGTGGACCAGCCATCTACCATCCTTGTGGTGTCTTCATCATTCCAAGCTTGTTGAGATGCTTGTCCTTGATGAGGCTGTTGCTAGAATTAGTGTTGTCCACTACTTCATTTGACACATCAATATGAAAGTAGTCTATGAATCTAGATACAAGCACAACATAAGGAAATGGGTAGTTGACAAGCCTTTTAGATTTTAACATAATCTCCTCAAGGATGAGAATCCAATTTATCTGAATTGAGTTCTTCAGACCATACACTAGTTGTAGGTCTTCATCAGTTGCTTGGGCATGGTTTGTGGCTCTTGGTGTGAGGATATAGGTAATTATATAATGCAAAAGCCTATCCTCATGGGTCATAGGTCCAGTACCTAGCCTAGTTTTCAATCTCATGTTGGGATCACTAAGCATTTCCCTATAAGTGTTAACCCTATTGTAGCCCTCAGGATTTTCATCAAACTTTCTTTCTCCTTCAAAGGAGATACCAGCAATAGACTCCCATACCTCATGGGTTATCTCCATGGGCACTCCATTTACTTGGGACCTCAGTATCCCATCCATGGATCCCTTGGCACAGGTGTAGAACACCTTGACCAGTTTGTAAAATATAGGAACACTTCACACTTAACCAAGAGGGGGGGGGTGAATTGGTTAGGCTTGGTAAATTAAAAAAAATTTCTTTAGACAAAATCAGAGTTTCCCTTAGGATCTTTATCACTTTTGAAATCAAGAAACTTTATTCAATCAAATGCTCAGCCCATGGTATCCAATAGCTTAAAAAAATTGATAAACAAAGCCATACAATCAAGATAGAGATGAGAATCGATACACAAAAGATTTATACTGGTTCACTTCAAACACTATGAAGCTACATCCAGTTTTCTTCCACTCAACACTTGAATGGAGTTCCACTATTGCAATTTTCTATTCTTATAAGTAATTACAAAGTCTCCTTTTATCAACTCTAGATAAAGTACAGAAATCTAAAATACTATTAGATTCTTAGAGACAAACCCACTGAGAAGACTACTCAGCACAACCTCTAGAGAAACCCTATCTCTAGTTTACAAGCAAGAAACCCAATTACAAGAGACACAAACTTACATCCAAAATCACAACAAAAAATTACAGAAAGATAAAGGAGAGAAACAACCTGATGATCCAATGATTAACAATGCAAATGATGGATTAACATAAGTTGAATTAACAAATTGAATTAGCTTCCCTTAATCTTGAATGAAATCTTGCTCAAAATTGACTCATAATCTCATGATCAATGTAGGAATAGAGCAAGCATGTAAAAAACACTTTGAAAACACTGAGAAAGACTTTTAGAACTGTTTTGGCTCAATGGGTATCAGTATGCAACGTTACAAAATCAAGCAAAGTGATTTCCTATTTATAACAGAAAAACATAACAAATTTAATCGATTAATATGCGCCAAATAATCGATTATTTTGCTTATGTAATCGATTAGTCCAAGAATGTAATCGATTAAAATGTTCATAAACTTTTCTGGAATTTCTACAATGGAACAAATAATCAATTATTCCGTCTTGTAATCGATTAAGACAGAAAGTTCATTTTTCCAAAATACACTATGTAATCGATTACTAACCTTGGTAATCGATTAAACCAGGAAATCATATTAGTCATAGAAACAGAGTAATCGATTACTAGAAATGGTAATCGATTAAAGAAGGAGCCATATCCTTTCTTAATTACTCTGTGTAATCAATTACAAATCGAGGTAATCGATTATCTAATACAAAACTTAGATTTTACAAGCAACATGTAATCGGTTACCATCTATGGTAATCGATTAAAGTAAGGAGAGACTATTTTCAGATAAGCCTATGTAATCGATTACAGTATACTGTTAATCGATTATCCCAATATATCTTTAAAAACATATACAAGCAAGTAATTGATTACTACCCATAGGTAATCGATTAAAATGTTCAACAAGGCAGTTTTCTGAAAACCAAAGGTATAATAATCGATTAATCCGATATGTAATTGATTACAATGTTCATGAAAGCTTTTCCAAGGTAAGTGACAAAATAATCGATTATTACAATGTTGTAATCGATTAAAACAACAAGAAAACCATTTTTCCAAAAACCTTTGAAACAAGTTTGAAACTTAACCATTTTATGAAAGCCTTGTGAATTTTATTAAAACCATTATAAGTTATTTATGAGTTAGAATGAATGCAATGCTTTAGGATCATCAGAATTGCTTTTCTCTTACATTTTATCCTAATTAATCTCCAAGTTGTCCTTTGCATGTTTGAAAGCTCAAAACTTTAGACTTGAATCAATCTTGCTTATGCTTCAAGCAGCTCCCCCTGAATTCAACACAGTTCAGGGTAGAAAGCACCCTTTAACTCAACAAATTTCCTAAGATCCTGGGTTTCTAAGAAGGCAAGGAATTGAAAGCCTTCCTTAATAAACCAATCAATCTCTAAGTATTTGGGAGAACAGACTTGTTTGGTTGCATTGAATTGAAGATAGGCCATACGGTCTTTCTTATTATTGAACCAAAGGTCTAGCCTATTCGGAGGAGGGAAGTTTGATGATTCTCCAACTCTTCTTGGGGTTCTGGCTCTCTTAGAAGTAGACATTCTAAATAGGATTCTAAGCACAGAAAAAACAGAGGTTTAGAGAGAGAGAGGATAGAGATAGGTGTGATTTTGCCATGGAGCAAAGGTTCTATTTATAGAGGATTTTTAGGCTCCAAGATTTTGAAATTTGAATAAAATAGCTGTTAGAATGTATTAAATCACTGCAGAGGGTTTAAATTTGAATTGGTGGGAGTTGGGCAGTTACAACTTCCAAGAGAATCTGTCAGATTTTGCAGTAACTCCTCAAATAATCTATTATTCTTGTACAGTAATCGATTATTTTGCAACCATTTAGAGGTTGAAGACAATGTGTAATCGATTATTCCTTGTTTTAATCGATTATTACAGAGAGTTTTGATTTTCAGAAACACATTTTAGCTAGTGTAATCGATTAACTCGACATGTAATCAATTATTCCAGAAAGTATTGATTTTTGAAAAATTTGATTTTCAGCATTTTAATCGATTACCATTCATTGTAATCGATTATTCAGTGAACGTTTGCATTGAAAAACAAATTTTGGTCATTGTAATTGATTAATCCGATGAGTAATCAATTATCACAGAAGAGACCAATTTTTCAAAAATGACAAATAATCGATTATAATGATAGTGTAATCGATTACATAAGTTCAATTTTCATTCAAAAAGGGGATTTTGATGATTTTAATCGATTAATCCGATACTTAATCGATTATTACAGAACATTTATCAGAATTAGCAAAACTTATGCAGCATGACATGAAATTCTAAGTTTTTGTGATGAAGGATTCAATATTCAAAGCATTTCACTAGAAAAGGCTCAACATGGTATCAAAGCATTCAAGCTAAGAGAGATTAGATTGATCCAAGATTCCTAACATGTTTCTAAGAGCATAGAATCTATCTCTAGCCAATGGTTTAGTAAAGATATCAACCAATTGATTATTTGTATCAATGAAATCAATTTTGATATTACCTCTTTGAACATGATCTCTGAGAAAATGATGCCTTATCTCAATGTGCTTGGTCCTTGAGTGCATTATTGGATTCTTTAAGATGTTAATAGCACTTGTGTTGTCACATAGCAAAGGTATTTCTTTTAGTTCAACTCCAAAATCTTGCAATTGTTGCTTCAACCATAGGCTTTGTGCACAACAACTTCCAACTGAGATATATTCAACTTCAGCAGTTGCCAAAGCAAAACAAGATTGTTTCTTGCAATGCCATGAGATCAATGAACTTCCAAGTAGATGACAAGTGTCACTAGTGCTTTTTCTATCTAACTTGCATCCTGCAAAGTCAAAATCAGAATAACCAATAATATTAATTGAAGCACCTTTGGGATACCAAAGACAAACTTTAGGTGTAGCCTTGAGATATTTGAGGATCCTTTTGACTGCTGTTAGGTGAGACTCTTTGGGATTTGCTTGATATCTTGCACACAAGCAAACATTAAGCATTATATCTGGTCTACTAGCTGTCAAATATAACAATGATCCAATCATTCCTCTGAATTTTGACTCATCAACCTTCTTTCCAGTTTCATCTGAATCAAGATAGGTTGAGGTTGCCATAGGAGTTGTAGCATCTTTACTTTTCTCCATTTCAAACTTTTTGATCACTTCAAGGCAATATTTTGATTGATTGAGAAATGTTCCATTCTTTATTTGCTTCACTTGAAGTCCAAGAAAGAATGTTAATTCTCCCATCATTGACATTTTAAATTCCTTTTGCATAGCTGTAGAGAATTCCTTGCAAAGTACATGGTTAGTTGAACCAAAGATTATATCATCAACATAAACTTGAACCAATAAGATATCATTCTTATGCCTTTTGATGAACAAGGATTTGTCAACATGGCCCCTTGTGAAAGATTGTTCAAGCAGAAACTTGCTTAGTCTTTCATACCAAGATCTAGGAGCTTGCTTTAAACCATAAAGGGCCTTTTAAGTTTAAAAACATAGTTTGGATGTTTAAAATTAGTAAAACCAGGAGGTTGTTCAACATATATATCCTCCTCAATGTATCCATTTAAAAAGGCACTTTTAACATCCATTTGAAAGAGTTTAAAATCCATTAAACATGCATAAGCAAGCAATAACCTGATGGCTTCCAATCTTGCAACTAGAGCATAAGTTTCCTCATAGTCTATGCCTTCTTCTTGGTTGTAACCTTTAGCAACCAATCTAGCTTTATTTCTGACTATGATTCCACTTTCATCAAGTTTATTTCTAAAAACCTTTGAGAGAGGATGGTCTAGGAACAAGTTCCCAAACTTCATTTCTCTTAAACTGATTTAACTCATCATGCATGGCATGCATCCAATGTTCATCATGTAAGGCTTGATCAATATTCTTAGGTTCAATTTGAGAAACAAAAGCCATATTACAACATAGGTTTCTTAATGAAGATCTAGTAGATACTCCCTTTGAAACTTCACCTATGATGTTGTTGAAAGATAGGGCCTTGAAGCTCGAAGGCATGTGAGAAGAAAAACAAATTTTTTTTCAAAGCGGAAACACACATACCATTCATGAATCATTCTTTAGGACATAGATGTTACCTCGTTTGTATTCGAAACTTGATGATCAAGGATAGGCTTGAAGATACAAGCCCTCTAATGTTGATCCACACCACTTGTTGTCAAGACTCAAGAACACTTCTTGTAGGCCTCCAACAAACACCAACGGAAGCAAGCTAGGCGATCCAATGGAGAGGAAGAAGATTAGGTTTTAAAGTGTTTTACTTATCTAAGAGACTCACCAATAGATGATATTGGTGGCTGAATTTTCAGCCAAAACTCACACAAAGGGGCACGTGAAAAGAAGGAAGATAGATGGGGTTTTTCTCAAAAACATTATTAGAGAACTATGATCAAAAGAGTATATTTATAGAAGAGTTTTAGGTCAGATTTTTAACCATAAAATTCTTATCATTAAGTATCTCACACGTGAAGAAAAGATAGAGTTGTTGTATTTAAAAAATTACCAACAACCTCCTATCTTATCTTCTTAAGACCAAGTCAATTACTTGGAATTTATTTTGCCAAATAATAATCAAATATCCAGCCGTATGATAAGCCTCTTATCAGCCCTCAAACTTCTTCCTAAAATCTAGGATATGATCATGATAAGATGCTAGTTGAATTCAAATTCAAATCTAGCTCTTATCTTCTCCTTTTGATATGAAACTATCTACTATAGTTAATTCATATTTAAATTCAAAATTTAAACCATCAAATTTAAATATTAGATAATTAATTTAACCATTTAAATTAATTAATAATGTCTTGGACTATCCAAGCCCATTGACTCCATTCATGTGCCCCTCTCTTTAAGATAAGTTTCTAAACTCTTTCTTGAGCCAACAACCATTATTAGGCCTAAAACCTTTAATGCTATAATGTCATGACAATAAAGTGTTAGTGTGTAACCCATTAGGCCCAACATAGCTACTGACATAAATGAGTTTGGGCCCAACAAGGCCTCTACCCATTTAATGACAACACAGAGCACTAGCAATGCTTTGTTGCCCCAAAACTAGTTAGGTAAATGACAAGATCATCCTATTAAATCTATTTGGTTTCCGTATGTATTTCTTTTCGTCTCAGTTACCTTCCCATAAAACCTAGGGTAAGGAAACGTATCAGCCCTTGCGGTCTAGGGTAAGCTTTAATATGAAATAGGGAGTCTCCAATTTTACTGACTCTAAAGGCAAATCATCTCATGATTTCTTTTACTATGCATAGATTCCCGAGTCCTGTTAATGTCATCCCAATTTCCCGGTTTACAGATAACCTAATCTCTCACAGAGATTTGACGAATTCCTTCAGCTAGTCACCCTAGACTCGTGTTCTTTCAGGACATGCCCAAAGGTATACCTATGTGTCTCCATGTTTCAGGCAGACAAGGTATACAATCAAAGCATGTCTTCTAGGACACAGTCTAGGTGAAAACTTCTGGTCTAAGGAAAGACACACCCAAATAATAAGAGACTACTCTAATGATACTATCTGTGAGATTTCCTCATAGAGTCTCTTTGTGGGTCCGTTCAGTGTGAGCTATATCCTTATAGGTCCACCCACGACTTTAGCTAAGACATCTTCATGTCTATAGCTCATGAGGTCTTTACCTTGTATCTGCATACAAGTAGATAAGCCGTGCTAGTCTTACCCAGATCACTGATCCCCATTTTCAGTGTCTCTAGACCAGGAACTTAAATTTAGGAGTAGACATCTAGTATCCTTGAATCCTCATGATCGTGATCTCATCACTGATATTCAAGAGATACCTATTCTATTACAATGGTTTTATCCAGTTACTCATATATTAATAATCATATTGAGACAAAATATGAAACAAGATAAAGAGTGCTTATTATTTATTAATGACAATATGAAAAGTACATGTACGTCCTAATCTAATGAAAAGATTGTCTCTAGGATATCCATATACTAACAGTTGTCAAGTGAGAGATCTCTTGATGTTCTTCAATCTTTAGGCTCTTGAGCAGGTGTTGATGGTTTTATTTCAGCACTTGGTTCTTCTTTCTCTTTATTTAAGGAATCATTAAGCTTAATAAATTCTTCCATTGGACCTGCATCTACATCACACTTCTTTTCCTCTTTAGAGGGATTAGACTCATCACAAATCACATGTACAGATTCTTCCAAGCACATTGTTCTTTTGTTGAAAACTCTATAAGCTTTACTATGTAATGAATATCCAAGGAAAATTGCTTCATCAGCCTTAGTATCAAATTTTCCAAGTGATTCTTTACCGTTGTTTAATACAAAACACTTGCAGCCAAAAGCTCTCAAATGAGAAATGTTGGGTTTTCTACCTTTGTATAGCTCATAAGGAGTTTTCTTTAAAATAGGCCTTATAAGTAATCTATTCAAAGTGTAGCATATTGTACTTACAGCATCAGCCCAAAAATATTTTGGCAAATTTGTCTCATTAAGAAGAGTTCTGGCTCCTTCTTCAAGAGATCTGTTTTTCCTCTCCACAACACCATTTTGTTGAGGTATTCTTGGAGCCAAAAAATTGTGATTAATTTCATTTTCTTCACAAAATTTTTCAAAATGTTCATTTTGGAATTCTCCACCATGATCACTTCTTATTGAGATAATTTTGCTACCTTTTTTCATTTTGAGCAAGTTTGGCCATTTTTCTAAAAGCAAGGAAAGCATCACTTTTGGATTTCAAAAATAGAGTCCAAGTGAATCTAGAGTAATCATCTACAATGACAAGCCTATAACAATTGCCACCTAAACTCATAGTTCTAGAAGGACCAAACAAATCAATGTGTAGTAATTCAAGTGGCCTAGAGATGGAAACAATGTTTTTACTTTAAAAAGAACTTTTAGTTTGTTTCCCTTTTTGACAAGCATCACAAAGTTTGTCCTTTTCAAACTTAAGTTTGGGCAGACCAATTACTAAATCCTTTCTAATAAGCTTGTTCATATGATGCATGTTTATGTGACTAGCCCTTCTATGCCAGCCAAGATTCATCAATCTTGCTTATTAGACAAGAAGCGTTGTGAAAGAATGCATGATCAATTGAAAGTAAGTAAATGTTACCTTTCCTTTTACCTATATGAATCACTTCACCACTTTTTCCATCACAAATCATGCAGCAATTCTCATTGAATGAGACTTTGAATCCTTTATCACAAAGTTGGCTTATGCTTAAGAGATTATGCTTCAAACCTTCTACATAGAGAACATTTTTTATCTTGGTTTTGAAGCTATCTCCAATGTTCCCTTCTCCAATGATCTTTCCTTTATTATTATCCCCATAAGTGACATATCCTCCATCTTTAAGAGTTAGATTTGTAAGCATAGACATGTCACCCGTCATATGTCTAGAGCATCCACTGTCAAGGTACCATATTGAGGATCTAGCTCTAAGACATACCTACAAAAAACAAATCAATTTATAAAGGAAGGTACCCAATTGAGGTTGTGTCCATAGGGGTTAGCAGCTTTTTTTTTCTTTGGAACCCAAATGCAATCTCCATTTGGCACATAGAATTTCCTAGCATAGCATTTGTATGATGTGTATCCTTTCTTTATACAATAGTTGCATGTTACAGATTTTGATGTTTTTCTAAAGAATGCATTTTGATTGATCATTAAGTTTTTAAACCACTTTTGATTCTTCTGCTTTGGAGGCACAAATACAGTTTTTCCAAATGATTTTGAGCCTTGTTTGTACCCCAAACCAGAAGTATCTCCAGCATACTTTTGCACACTTAACATTTCAGCCAAGTTGCATTTTCCTTTGTAAAGCTTTCTCAAAAGATCAATTAAATCACTGTTCTTGGATAAAAGTAACATGTACTTTTCTCCTTGACTCTTTTTGTAATCATCAAAATCTTTTTGCAGCAAGTTATATTTGTCAACATTTATAGAAGAAGAAGCACATACGCATCTATTCAAATTGTAACTTGAAACAAGTTTTTTTCATTTTCTTCTTTCAAGTTGCAAATTTCAGTTTGCAATTCAGTAATTTTTGCAACATGCCATCTAAGATTTCCTTTGAGCTTGTTATTGGATTTTGCAAGATTTTAAGGCTTCCTCATGCATTTCTCGGAAAGCAGTAATAACTTGTTCAAGTTCAGAATTTACCTCATCCCCATCACTTGATAGTTCATCATCATCTTCATTAATAGTGGAGGTGAGACACATGTTGGTTTCTTCATTTTCAGTTGAAGATTCTGAGGTTGTTGACTCATTATCTTCCCAAGCTATGTAGGCTTTTTTCGATTTCACTTCCTTCCTCATCTTGTTGTCCCCTTTTGCTTTTTCAAGTAGATTGAACATTCAGAAGTGATGTGGCCAGGTTTACCACATTCAAAGCAAGTAAAATTGCTGTCAATCTTGTTGTTGTTGTTCTTTGTGAACCTTTTGTTCTTGTCTTTCCTCAAGAACTTGCTGAACTTCCTGACAACTAAGTTCATGTTGTCCTCTTCATCCTCATCACTTGATTCTTCCTCTTTTTCAGCTTTTGAAGTTGCAGCTTTCAGTGCAATACTTTTGCTTTTCTTTTCTGCATTTTCAACACAAGTTAGTTGAGACATTTCAAACTTATATTCAAGTAGCTTACCAAATAGTGCAGCCATAGACATCTTTGATAGATCTTTGGATTCCTTGATTGCTGTCACCTTTGGTTGCCAAGGCCTTGTTAGACACTTCAAGATCTTGATGTTTAATTCTTTAGTATCAAAGATCTTCCCAAGACCCAATAGATGACTGACAATATGAGTGAATCTTGTCTGCAACTGAGAAATGCTTTCACTGGTGTTCATCTTGAACATCTCATACTCATGGATCAATGCATGCTTCCTTGATCTTCTAACTTCTTTAGTTCCTTCATGAGTAAACTCCAGCATCTCCCACATTTCTTTTGCACTTGTGCATCTCACTGTTCTAAAAAATTCATCAGAGGAAAGTGCAGAGGTGACCATATTTTTAGCTTTAAAATCACATTGAACAACCTTTTATTCAGCATCTGTCATCTCATCCATTCTTTGGGAATCACTTCATCGGCAACAGTTTTCTTTGGAATAAAAGGACTCTTTTCTATATCATTCCAAGCACCTGGGTCATTTGATTGAATAAAGATTTTCATTCTATTTTTTCAAAAACTAAAATGTTCCCTTTCAAACACAGGAGGTCTGTTTAGAGAAGCACCTTCCTTGAAGTTTATTTGTGAGGTATTCATTTTTCTTTTTGAAGAAAAACTAGTGATCTTGAATAACTCTCAAGAACCAGCTCTTGATGCCAATTGAAAATAATAAGAATACTTCACAATAATCAAGAGAGGGGTTATACCTTGGTATTTTAAAATAAAATCAAATCAAATCAGAGTTTCAGGATCTTTATCACTTTCAAAACCAAGAAATCAATTTACCCAATCAAATGTCTCATCTCAAGAATTCAATAGATCAAAATTGAACTTGTTGAACAATGAATGTGAATCAAAGAATTAAAGATCAATGAATTAGATGAGAATAAAGATATAGAATCAACACACAAGCAATTTATACTGGTTCACTTCAAAACTTGAAGCTACATTCAGTTTCTTCCAACCAACACTAGGTTAGAGTTCCACTATTATAAAATTTCTGTTCTTACATGCAATTACAACATCTCCCCTTTATCAACCCTAGATAAAGATTAGAAATCTAAAACACTATTAGATTCTAAGAGACAAAGAACTAGAGAACACTACTATGTTCTTTACACTAGAGAACCCTTCTATAGATACAAGCAAGAACCCATTTTACAATAGCAATCTTACACAGAAATTCAGAGCGAATTTACACACAACAATTAAGGAGAGAGATAACCTGATGATCCAATGAATGAATGCAAATGAATTACCAAATCAGGTTGAGAAGAAATCAAACTCAGAACATACTTCTCCTTAATCTTGAAAACAATCTTGCTCAAGAATCATGCAAAGACCCATTGATGTTTTGAATGAGGCAAGAAGTAAAAACACTTAGAAAATCACTTAGGAATTGCTTAAGAGGCTTGTGTATACTCAGAAATATGAATGATCAAGTTGTGAAATAAGTTCAGCCTCCAATCCTATTTATAATAGAATTTGTAACTAACTGTAATCGATTAAACGCGCCTAATAATCGATTATTTTCTTATGTAATCGATTAAAATAACCATGTAATCGATTAAATTGTTCAAGAATGATTATGGGATTTGTAACGAGCAAAATAATCGATTATCCCGAGCAGTAATCGATTAAAACAGAAGTTTGAAAAGTTACAAAATGTTCTATGTAATCGATTACAATATTTGGTAATCGATACCATATATTTTCAAAGTGAACGTGTAATCGATTATGATCTTTGGTAATCGATTAAAATAGAAAAGTGATTTTTCTCAGATGGCCTAAGTAATCGATTACAATGTGTGATAATCGACTATCACAACAAGGCTTAAAAACATGATTAACTAAGTAATCGATTACAACCCTTAAGTAATCGATTAAATTCATTAAAAAAGCAGTTTTGTTTTAAACAAGGATCAAATAATCGATTATTCTGATAGGTAATTGATTACAATGTTCATAAAAGATTTTCCAGATTGAATGAAGAACATATTAATCGATTATAACCATAAGTAATCGATTATACTAGTAAAACTTGCATTTTTCCAAAAAATTTTCACTTAGATAAAAACCTTAATCAAATTATTAAAGCTTTGTTATTGTATTTGAAAATCATTTATTTAAATGAATGAATGAATGCAGACCATGGATCACCAGATTAACCTTTCTTTTTACACTTGAATCAATTACAACTTCAAGGCATCCAAGCATGTTGAAAGCTCAAAACCAATCTTGAATCATATTCTTCCATTCTTCATAATACTCCCCCTATATCCAACAATCAGCTTGCCCATTGGTTTGGGGATGGTAAGGTGATGCTCACTTGTGTCTGACACTATAGTGTTGAAGAACCTTTTTGAGTTGGACATTACAGAAATGAGATCCTCTATCACTTATCAACACCCTTGGTGTTCCAAACCTTGAAAAAATATTTTTCTTTAGGAAGCGAATGACGGTCTTTGCATCTGCATGTTGAACAACTATTGCTTCAACAAGTTTAGTTACATAGTCCACTGCTAATAAAATGTATTCATTTGAGTAAGATAATGGAAATGGACCAATGAAATCGATTGCCCAGTAGTCAAAAGCTTCAACCTTTAGAATATTTTGTAGTGGCATTTCATTTCTTTGGAGATTCCACTTGTTCTCTGACAGTTATCAAACTTCTGAACATATTCATATGCATCCTTACACAACGTAGGCCAATAGAAACCAGATTGGAGGACCTTGACAACAGTCTTTTCTCCATTGTAATGGCCTTCACAAGGTGAACTATGGCAATGCCACAATATGCTTCTTGCCTCCCCCTGAGTTACACATCTTCTCAAGAGATTATCTGTCCAATCTTAAAAAGATAAGGATCATCCCACACAAAGTATTTAGAGTCCCTGAGAAAATTCTTTTTTCTGGTGCCAAGTGAAATCATCAGGAATTGCACCAGCAACTTTGAAATTAGCCATCTCAGCAAACCATGGCCTTTCTGAAATATTAAATAGTTTTTATTAGGGGATTCCTCTTGAATTTTTCAGGACCTTGGGTGGTTACCTCATCAATGGTAAGTCTGGAAAGATGATCAACTACATGATTTTCACTACCCTTCTTATCCTTCATTTCTAGAACAAATTCCTTTAAGAGTAGAACCCAACGGATAAGTCTGGGTTTAGCATAAGCTTTTACTAGCAAATATTTTATAGCAAGATGATCATTAAAAACCACAACTTTAGACCCTATTAAATAAGATATAAATTTTTCCAATGCATACACTGTTGCAAGTAATTCTTTCTCAATTGTGGCATAATTGATTTGAGCTTCATTTAAAACCTTACTTGCATAATGTATAACATGAAAAACTTAATTTTTCCTTTGACCCAAAATTGCTCCTATAGCATAATCACTTCCATCACACATTATTTCAAAATCAAGTGTCCAATTTGGGGCAGTGATTATGGGAGCAGAAATCAGTTTTTGTTTCAAAGTGTCAAAAGCTTTTAAACAGAAATCATCAAAATAAAATGGAACTTCTTTGATCAAGAGATTGCTCAAAGGTTTGGCAATCTTAGAAAAAACCTTGATGAAACGTGTAATGCCTGGTATTTCTAAGCATGTAATTAAGCCTGGATTAAGCCTATGATTAAGGAAAATCATTTTGGCTTAAGTGTATCCAGAGAAAAGGCTCGAAAAGGAAAGAAATAAGCTAGGCCAGGAATGTGGCGCGACCAGCGCGGACTATGGCGCTACCCGCGCCATAGGGCTGAATAGGCTAAGTGGTTCTGCCAC
>PYAF01004115.1:99983-124340 GCA_007407185.1 Glycine tomentella | reverse complement strand
TCAATAGGGGCTTATGTTAATGTTTTATGTATGTGTTTTATATTACATGCATATTGATATCGAGAAAAACGATTCTATAGCTTCCGCCATGCGTTCAGATAACGCTGATAGCGCGCTCATGATATTATTAAGGATGACACACCGGGTGCACACGGGGTGTTACAGTAATGACCCTGATTAGTAGATTGGGGCGTTACAAAACGCCTGTAAAATCCAGCATGTCCTAAAAAGCTTCTGATGCCTTTAATATTTGTTGGTGGAGGCAATTTTTCAATGACGTCCACCTTGGCTTTGTCAACTTCAATGCCATGAACATAGATCTTGTGACCCAATACAATACCTTCAGTTACCATGAAGTGGCATTTTTCCCAATTGAGCACAAGATTTGTTTCAACACACCGCTTTAGTACAGTATCAAGGTTAGAAAGACATAAATCAAAAGAAGAGCCAAAAATAGAGAAATCATCCATAAATACTTCAATGCTCTTTTCAACAATATCAGAAAGAATAGCAAGCATGCATCGCTGAAATGTAGCAGGTGCATTACAAGGACCAAAAGACATTTTCTTGTAAGCAAAAACACCAAAGGGACAAGTAAAAGCTGTTTTCTCTTGGTCTTCAGGATTAACATTAATTTGATTATATCCTGAATATCCATCAAGAAAATAGTAAAATTGTTGACCTGCTAGTCTCACCAACATTTGGTCCATGAAAGGTAATGGAAAATGATCCTTTCTGGTGGCTTTATGTAGCTTCCTGTAATCAATACACATTCTCTAACCCGTAACAGTACGAGTTGGAATAAGCTAAATTTTATCATTTTAATAACAATTATACCACCTTTCTTGGGTACTACTTGTACAGGGCTTACCCATTGGCTATCTGAGATAGGATATATCATTCCAGCCTCTAGTAACTTGACTACCTCTTTTCTGACAACTTCTTTCATGGTTGGATTGAGACGTCTCTTGGCTGAGCTACAGGTTTATAATCTTCTTCCATTAAAATTCTATGCATACAATAAGAAGGACTAATACTTGTTAGGTCTGATAAGGTCCAGCCAATGGCTTCTTTGTTCTTCTGCAAAACTTTTATCAATTTCTTTTCTTCTTCTTCAGAGAGATTTGCATTAATGATGACTGGTTTCTGGGAATCACCTGCGAGAAAACATATTTTAAATGTGAAGGTAATACATTTAGTTCCAACTTTGATTCCTTTTTTTGCTTATCTTCCTTTAATTCTTCAAAGAGAGATTGGTGATAAGGAATTTCTTTGCAAGCATTCAATTGTTGAAGACAATCTGAACTCTCCTTATCTTCACATTCATTCCTGTTTCTGAACGCTTCAGTTAGTGCTTTCTCTAAACCATCTTCTTTGTGAATCAATCTTTTTGAGTCAGAAATTACCTCATCCAAGACATCTATTCTAAAACACTCTTTTATTTGTAGTGTGCTTCATGGCTTCAAGGACATTAAACTGTACTTCATCATCTTACACCCTCGCAGTGAGTTTTCCTTCATCAACATCAATCAAAACCTTAGCAGTCTTCATGAAAGGTCTGCCAAGAATCAATAGAACTTCACTATCCTCATCCATATCCATCACTACAAAGTCAACTGGAAAGAAAACTTTGTCAACTTTCACCAATACGTCTTCAATAATGTCATAAGGATGCTTAATAGTTCTGTTAGCTAGCTGCAAAGTCATCCTAGTTGGTCTGATTTCTACTTCTCCTATCCACTTGACCATGGTAATGGAATGAGGTTGATGTTTGCACCTAGATCAAGAAGCGCCTTCCCTACTGATAATCTCCCAATAGTCAGAGGAATTGTGAAACTACCGGGATCTCTGGATTTCTCTGGAATAGTCTTTTGGATAGTTGCACTACAACCTGATCCAACTCTATTGTTTCATCCTCCATGTGTTTTTTCTTCTTTGTGAGCAGACCTTTCATGAATTTTGCATATGTTGGCATCTGCTCCAATGCCTCAAAAAAAGGAATGTTAATCTGCAGCTGTTTGAAAGTGTCTAAGAAACG
The DNA here is from genome assembly GCA_007407185.1 of Glycine tomentella. Taxonomy (NCBI): domain Eukaryota; kingdom Viridiplantae; phylum Streptophyta; class Magnoliopsida; order Fabales; family Fabaceae; genus Glycine; species Glycine tomentella. The sequence goes on along the minus strand of PYAF01004115.1, from coordinate 122,302 downwards.
CTTATACTGCCTTTCATTAGTTCTCTTTGATGGAGCATGTGGATAAGGCATATGCTAAACTGGTGGAGGATTTAGTACAACTTTGCCTTTATCAGTTGCTTGTTATTTTCATTGCTGCTTCTCTTCTTCACTTATCACCTTCTCTTCAATTTTTCCTTTAGTCAGCACTTCATCATTTTTCTCATTTTCTTTTTCAATTCCTTCTACAACTCCTTCATTTTTCTTTTTCTTATTAACATCCTTCAAACCAACCATAGTCCCCCTTCTTGTTATAATTAACTTGCATTGTTCCTTTGGGTTGACTTGTGTGTTTGTTGAGAAAGATCCACCTCCATGCTCAGAGAGTTGTTTTGCAAGTTGTCCTACCTGAACTTCAAGATTTTTGATTGAAACATCGGTGTTCTTCTGAATGGTGATGGACATCTGCATAAACTGAGTTAGAGTATCTTCCATTTTTTATACTCTATCAGGCTGAGTTTATTGTTGTTGTGGACCCTTATTTGAAGGACTTGCATATAAAGAGTTAGTGGGACCAGTATATGCATTATTATTTTATTGTCTCCAACCATAAGATTGATTTGAACCTGAACCACCTCGGTAGCCTTGGAAATTTCCTTGAAAATTTTGTTGTGGTCTAGTTTGATTTTGCAAATAATGGGCCTCCTCTTCTGGTTGACAATCACTCGGTGCTAGACAGTGGCCATTTTGATGTTCGCCACCACAGAAATTACATCTTAGAATTTGTTGAACTTGATGAGCTGTGTGCATTTTTAGTGATCCTCCATTTTGGAATTATTAAGGAAGTTGGCCTATTTGTTTGGTTAAGGCCTCTATTTGCTGAGTTAACAATTTATTCTAAACTAGAATAACATTTTGAGTATCTAGCTCCATGATACCTTTCCTCTGCATTGGAGATCTATCATGATGAGACCGGTAATCACTGGCTGCTATAGAGTCAATGATTACGATTTCCTCCTCTGGGCTCTTTGACATCAAATTTAGCCCCCTCTCAGCTTCACCCCAATAGTTGGGCCATAGTGAAAGCCTTTGAGGTATTGTGCCCCTTTTTCAACATCCGGCCTAATGCGTTAGTGTTTTTGTGTTGACAAGGAAAATAGGCTGGGTATCCTTGAACAGCGTGTCCAAGAAGCTGTTTGAGTTTGACTCAAATGTTTTTCGTCGCTTCAATGACTGTTTCTTCAAGGTCCTGGCTACTGACATCGTCGCTGATGGGTTGCCAATGATGTTTAATCGGGACGAGGAACCTCACTTCCCATTCTACTGGTAGTCTAACCTTACCAGGTACAAGTCTTTTGATGAAAATCTTGTGGAGAGGGTTGGCAAGGCTATTTTGAAGCAACTACTGACCTCACTAGATGCACATGCCATCTTGTCTCTTCCCTCAACAGACGATCCTGTCGTTGTCTTAGATGGTAAAATATTTTACCTTGTTTTCTTTTGTGTCTGATGTGATTTTTTCTTGAATTGACCCTTATTGCATTTTTCCTTGCTTTGCAGGTATAATGGGTGAGTTCAATTAGAGGCCCTTGGTGAAGCAGGTTGAACCTGCTGGTAGGACTGTGCTATCTTCTACTGTCCATCCTCCTATTGGAGAAGGAGGTCAACCTGTTGCTAGGGTTGACCTTGATGATGAAGTTGTTGAGGTTTCCCCAACGCTTTCCTCTATTTTGTCTAAGAGGAAGCGTGAGGATGGTGCTGGAGTGTCAAGCCACAAGAAGTCAAGGGCCCTTCTCAGCCTTCGCGTTATGAAGCAGGTTGTCGAGTCGATGTCCTGTTCGGGTTTCCCTTCTCCTACTATTTTGCAAGGTTTGCTTATGGCTCTATCGGCTTTCCAGGATACTATTGTTGCTCCTGCTCCTCCGACTCCTTCTTCCTTGCCTATTCAGGAAGTTTTTTCTTCTCCTTCTGCTGTGGTCACTACATCGGTCTCTTTGGTCGATCCTGTTGTGGCTCCTGCCTCCACCACTGTTACACATTTACTCAGCGCTGGTGTGATGACCACGAGTGCTTCGAAAATGTTGTCTCCTTCCTCTTCAGCTACACTGGTTCCCCTCTCAATTGTGTTGTCATCGGCGTCGCCTTCCTCTTTTTCTCGCCCCAGTGTCTCCCTTGATCACGTCTATACTTTGTGTTATACTGACTCGTTGTGGAGTAACGGGTATGGCCAGAGTAAAGATATCTGACTGGCTTTGTGTCTTCTTTTGACAAGAATCTGATCCGATCAGTTGGGGTTCAAAATGAAACTAATTCTACAAGGTCTTCCTCCAGAGAAGTCTGGCTAGTCTCGAGGAAAACAGATAAAGGCACCAGAAGGCGCTAAGCAAGGTGGCATCCTTAGAGGATGAGGTTTCCAAATAGAGGGCCACTGCTCGGACTGTTTAGAGAATGGAGCGCCCCAAGGTGGCCAATGATGTTAAGTCCAACCACCAGTTGTCGTCCAAGGTTGGCAGTGCTCTTGCCAAGTTGCTGCGCACAGGGCTGGATGGTGACGAGCTAGCTGGACACAACAATGACTTGCTAAAGGAGAAGAATGACTTGGTTGGCAAGGTGGAGAGCATTGTTGCTGAGAAGGACAAGCTCGTCAACATGGTTGTTATAATGCCCTGAAATTTCGATAACTGAAAATACATGTTTGATGTATTTCTTGTGTAATTTGATTATTTGATTAATTAAGATTAGTTGAAGTTTTGTGTGAATTATCCTTGTGCAACTGCTTGGTGTGGATGTTAGGTTATGTGGAGTTTGTTTGATTTGTGTTAGAAATGTGTGATTTCAAGTTTGACCCAAAATTTGTTTAGGTAAAAACATAATCTCGGGCTCGCTAACCGTTGGATCACATTCAAATTTAGACTGTAGATAGCCAACCCACGTTTGTACGTTTTTGTTGGATATAGGGGGAGCATCATGAAGAATGGAAGACTTTGATTCAAGATTGGTTTTGAGCTTTCAACATGCTTGGATGCCTTGAAGTTGTAATTGATTCAAGTGTAAGAGAAAGGCTAAACTGATGATCCATGCATTGCATTCACTCATTTATTCATAAACTTAAATGGTTTTCATAAAAAATAACAAAGCTTTTATTTTTGGTTAAGGTTTTAATCTGATTGAAAGATTTTTGGAAAAATGCTATTTTCACTGATTTAATCGATTACCTTACTGATATAATCGATTATTTTGTTCTTCATTCATATGGAAAATCTTTTATGAACATTGTAATCGATTACCCATCGGAATAATCAATTATTTAACCTTTGTTTACATCAAAACTGCTTTGTTAATGATTTTAATCGATTACTTAAGTGTTGTAATTGATTACATAGTTAATCATGAATTTTAAGCCTTGCTGTGATAGTCGATTACCATTATCCTTAATCGATTACTTAGGCTATTTGAGAAAAGTCACTTTCCTGTCTTAATCGACTACCAAATCTTGTAATCGATTACACAGTTCATTTTGAAAATATAAGTTTTCTGCTTTAATTGATTACCAAATCTTGTAATCGATTACATAGTGCATTTTGCTATCCTGAAACTTTTGTCTTAATCGATTACAGCTCGACATAATCGATTATTTTGCTCGTTGTTGAAATCCAGAAACATTCTTGAACAGTTTAATCGATTACATGGTTATTTTAATTGATTACATAAGCATTTTAATTGATTATCTGGCACGTTTAATTGATTACAGTTAGTTACAAATTCTGTTATAAATAGGATTGAAGGCTTGGCTTGTTTTATAACTTGACCATTCGTATTTCTGAGTATACACAAGCCTTCTAAGAAATTCCAAAGTAATTTTCTCAGTGTTTTTACTTCTTTCTTCATTCAAAACATCAATGATGGGTCTTTGAATGATTCTTGAGCAAGATTCTTTTCAAGATTAAGGAAAAACATGTTCTGATCTACTTTGCTACTCAACCTGATTTGGTAATTCATGTATATAACATTCATTGGATCATCAGGTTGTCTCTCTCCTTAATCTTTGTGTGTAAATTTGGTTCTGAATTTCTGTGTAAGTTTGCTATTGTAAAGTGGGTTCTTGCTTGTATCTAGAGAAGGGTTTTCTAGTGTGAAGAACAAAGTAGTGTTCTATGGTTCTTGCTCCTTAGATTTCTAATAGGGTTTTAGATTTCTATTCTTTATCTAGTGTTGATAAAGGGGAGGTTTTGTAAAAGCTTGTAAGAACAGAAATTTATAATAGTGGAACTCTAATCTAGTGTTGATTAGAAGAAACTGGATGTAGCTTCAGTTGTGAAGTGAACCAGTATAAATTGCTTGTGCCTTTGATTCTATTTCTCTATCTCTCATCTTATTCATTGGTGTTTGATTCTTTGATTCATATTCATTGTTCAACAAGTTCTATTTTGATCTATTGATTTCTTGGGCTGAGACATTTGATTGGGTAAATTGATTTCTTGATTTTGAAAGTGATAAAGATCCTGAACTCTGATTTGAATAAGTTTTTAAAATACCAAGGTTTTAACCAATTCACCCCCCTCTTGGTTATTGTAAGTATTCCTATTATTTTCAGTTTCGAACGTTGGGATTTTGGAAATAACATACTTGAAAATCTCACTTAGCACAACCAGTGCGCTAAGCGCAATTCCACACAAAGAAAAAAATTTGCTCAGCGCGAAATGTCGCGCTCAATGCCAAAAGTGAAATTTCGCTTAGCAGATGAGTTCGCTAAGGGAGAACTGTAGATTATAAATATGTTCATCAATGTGAAAAACATGATTTGTTTACATAGAGCTCTACGTTTGGACCAAAGGACGTGAACCGGAGAGATCTCCCAACGACGCTGCATGGAGCTAACAGAGAGACATAGATAGGTGATGGGAGTTTATTGTTTGTTTACAGCTTTTGATATCATAGTTAGGATTAGGGAACCCAATAATGAGAATATATGTATGTCCCTGTGCATGCTGGTTTTCAAGAAAATTTGTGTTTTTAACTAATCAGATGTGATATATTTGTTATTGATGAATGAAATTGTGAAGGATGTTGTTGTTGTAATGATTGGAATTTTTGGGAAAAGTCTTAATTACATAAGTTTGTCTTGTATACCATAGTTATCCTCTTTAATTTAGAATTTTCCTAAAATACTAGTCTCATGGTATTATGGATTGTTATTGTAAGAGATTTGTGTTGTCTGAATACCTGGGGAATGTCAATCTCAGGCATGAATTTGTATATATAGATGTGGAATGTGATTTCTTGTGATGATGATGATATTTAAATGAGATGATGTTGATGATGTTGAAATGAGATGACAATGATGATGATATTGAGATGAGATGATATTGATGTTGATGATGACATTGAGATGAGATGATATTGATGTTGATGAGGACATTGAGATTAGATTATATTGATGTTGATGATGACATTGAGATGAAATGATGTTGATGTTAATGATATCATTGTGATGGATGTATATTGTGTATGTACATGGGGGGTGCAATGACCTGTTGGATATCCCTGGAGAGGCCAATGGATTATTTTAAAAATTTCAAGCGTCCCAGGAGAGGTAAGGGGATTGCTTAGAACTTTTAACTATCCACGGTCAGTGCATTGATGGTGCCCATGTTTCATAATTCATAATTGCATGAATATAGTATAAACTTTGTTAGTATGTACCTGTGATTTTTCATGAGGAAAAATGTTGGTACTTGGGGACATATCACTCGGTTTAGAACTCCCTTGAGACTCGTGCTGATCAATATGGGGGGAGTTTCCTGTGCACGATTGGGTGACCTCGATAGTTGCTGCCTAGTTTTCCTAAGTGAGAGTGTCATGTGGACACTCTTAGGTTATTTCCTGACGATTGGTACCACGTTGAATTTGAGAGTTGAGTCAGGTGCATGCATCATTCTAAGAATAACTGAAAAGTTGATGACTAGTTTGTTAAGTGTATGTTGCACTGATGGATATATTGAAAATGATTGTGATGGTTTGTTATTGTCTTGTTTCTAATTATGGTCATATGATATTTGTTGATCTTTATAATAAACTCACCCTTGCAATTTAGTACCATGTGGTTAGTACCTGTGATGATCGTGAACCTTCATTCGTGGGCGCAGATGAGCAACAGGAGTTGTCTTTGGAGGGAATTCTTTTGTTGGAGCCGCCAAGCTGGCATGATATCGTTTGAATATATTTTGGGAGAGAGTTGTGTTTTGTTATAACCTCTTCATTAGTTGGTTCCTTGATTCTTTTTTATTGGCCATGTAAATTTCAGGTTTAGATACATGTAAAAACTGAATTATGTTCTGACATGTGAATGATGTATAGTGGTTTAATATATATATATATATATGTATGTATGTATGTATGTATTTACGTATTTGTGTGTTGTTTGGTGAATGTACATTGCAAAAAAAAATGCCCTCGTTTCCATAATCAAATTAATAAAGCTTTCACTTAAAATTAAAATGTTGTGTTTTAGAGTAGTGACATCATAGCGACGAGGCGAGTTGTTAAATTAGTCGTATCGGAGCCTAGTTGAACCTTACGGCCAGTGAGTTATGAGTCTGCCTGAGCTGTTTTTGTTTGGAACTCACATTGTTGTTTTATGTGGAATATAACATGTTTGTATTCCTGATCTCTGTTATACCATGAGTTCCAATGCCTTGTCACGAGCTATTGAATTGGCCACTTGGATAATTCATGAAGTGCAATAGGACACTATGGCAAGCAGTCAAGAATACAAAAGGGTGGAGAGTGAGCGTTAATGTCTCAAGAAAGAACTATTATAGAGGAGTGATTTCTTGAAGCATTAACTTTCAACAGTAACTCAAGTAGGAATTGGAGATAGGTATAAAATTGTCTTATTCCTTTTCTTATGTGTATTTCTTCCATGTTCTCACTTCCTAGTGTGCGTAGGGAGTGATGGCTAGATAGAATGATTGTTCAATAGAGGATGCTCTCCAAGTCTTAGCCCAGGCTATGGGGAATGAAAATAGAAGAGAAACTATTAGAGCTGCTGAGTATCAAGGGTTGGATCGCTTCCAATGAAGCAATCCCCCTATTTCAATGGAGGGTACAACCCTGATGGTGCTCAGAACTGGATATGGGAGATTGAGAAAATCATCCGAGTGATGGCATGTTCGGAGGAGTAAAAGGTGCTTTTGGCACATACACTCTGGTAGAAGAAGCTGAGTATTAGTGGAAGAACACTTGCCAATGTTTGGAGGCTGAAGGTCAACCTGTGACCTGGGAAACCTTCAAGAGGGTATTTCTAGAGAAATATTTTCATGAAGATGTTAGAAATAAGAAGGAGATGGAATTCCTAGAGCTTAAGCAAGGGAACATGAATGTGGCTAAATCCGTAGCCAAGTTCGTATAGCTAATGAGGTACTTTCCTCATTACCAAGAAAGAGATGGTGAAAGCTCAAAGTGTGTGAAGTTTCTGAATGACTTGCAACTTGAGGTGCAACAAGCTGTAAATTATCAAGGTGTTTGCAGTTCCCACTACTGGTGAACATGCGTAAGATTTGGGATGAAGACTCCCGAGATAAAGTGGCATATTATCGAAATACGGGTCTAATGAAGAACAAGAAGAATGGATCCCAAAATCGGGGAAAACCATACCTGGCCCCTCCTAAGAAATATGGTAATCGCCCTAACAATCAAAGGATTGCTGTTACGGGGTTTTCTAGTGGTAGTGGTAGCAAACCCACTACTTTCTCAACTCAGATAGTCTGTTATAGGTATCGTAAGCACAGACACATTTCTTCAAATTGTGTAGAAAAAAGGCATGACATGCTTTAACTATAGACATCAGGGTCATATTAAGAGAAATTGTCCATATCCCAAAAAAGAGCAAAATGGTGGGAGTTTGAATGACCAAGCTCGAAGGCAACATGAAAAGTCTTTACTCTTAATGGTGCTTAAGCTTCGAAATCCAAAGACCTAATCGAAGGTAAATGTTTAATAAGTGGGATTCCCTTACTTGTGTTATTCGATTGTCGTGTGATAAGTGTTTACCGTAACGCTCCAAAACAATTTAACTACGCTAATTCTGTAGCACAGGATCAACCTAGGTTGACTCAGAGACACTATCAATATGGTTCTAACTTCAACTCACTAATAACAGTAAGGGGGGATTTTTATCGAACAATTTATGTGCGTAAGTAAAACTTGCAAAAACATAAACTAAGATTAAAGAACAACACAAAAACTAACAGAATTGAAAAGAGGTAATGTAAAACAGATTAAAAACATCAATCCAATTCACCTCACCAAGCTATTCAAATCATCATCATTCTCATAAATTTATCCTATTATGATGTTCAATCTCATTAGAAGAAGTTCAATCGAATTAGCCCCTAAATTAATTGAAACCACAACCCTAACTGAAATATCATCCCATTAATCTGTGATTAATATTCGAAATTAGGAAATGAATCAATAACCTAATCCGCTTTCAATCCTAAACGCATTCATAATCATGAAAACAGAATAGTAATTGAATAAGAAAGTGAACATTCAAACAGAATTCGAAATACCAAACCCGAACTCAAATTCTCTTTTTGCTTGGGTTGGATCCGTGGATTGATTGATTATTTAGCCTCCCATGATTATCATCAATGAAAACCCCATGAAATGTGCACGAAAATGGAAGAACAACAAAACAAAAATGAAGAACAAGGAAGAACAATTGAGAGAAAATAAGAGCAAGGGTTTTGATTCTAAAAACTTAAAAAGAGAAATGTAAAAACTGTTTTTGCTAATGTAATGTGTTGTAATAAGTTTGTCCAATGTCACTAATATAAAGTCACTAAGTCTGAAGGAAAGAATGGGCCATGAACAAACCCATCAATTCTAGACAACTCAAGACTCATGAAAGGAATTATCCTACCCATGATCTGGAGTTTGTTGCTGTAGTTTTTTTCTCTTAAGATGTGGAGGCACTACCTGTTTGGCTCCAAGTTTGAAGTGTTTAGCAATCATAAGAGCCTTAAGTATCTGTTTAGTCAGAAAGAGATGAACATGCGTAAGAAGAGATGCTTAGAGTTTCTTAAAGACTACGATTTTGAGCTTAGCTATCATCCCGACAAAGTCAATGTAGTGGTTGATGCTTTGAGTTTGAAATCCCTACATATATGTGCCTTGATGGTTAGGGAGTTGGATCAACTAGAACAATTTAGGGACCTTAGCCTTGCATGTAAGGTTATCCCTAACAATGTAAGACTGTGAGATTTGAGAATCGCTAGTGAGTTGCTGGGAGAGATCAGAGAGGACCATAAGTTTGATCCTTTTATGAGGACTCAATTAGAAGTCATAGCATCAGGGAAAGAGAGTAGTTTCAATGTAGGATCGGATGGAGTCCTCAGACTTCGAGATAGAATCTATGTCCCAAACGTACTTGACCTTAGAAAGATGATCTTGGAGGAAGGGCATATGAGCAACTTGAGCATCCACCCTAGTGCTACCAAGATGTATTAGGATCTCAAAATGATGTTTTGGTGGCCCAACATAAAGAGAGAGGTTAGTGAGTTTGTGTATTTGTGTTTAGTTTTCCAGAAGGCTAAGATAGAACATCAGAGGTCCTCAGGCAAGTTGCAACCCTTAGAGATACCCTAGTGGAGTGGGACAATATTTGCACGGGTTTCGTTGTAGGACTACTTAGAACCCCAGAGGTTTAGATTCTATCTGGGTTATTGTTGACAGATTGACCAAATTTGCTCACTTTATCCCCATAAATATAAGGTTTTCCTTAGAGAAGTTGACCTCCCTGTATATTATTGAGATTGTCATATTACATGGAGTGACATCTAGCATAGTGTCCGATAGAGATTATAGATTCATCTTTAGGTTTTGGGAGAGTATGAACTAAGCGTTAGGAACCAAGCTTAGGCTAATTTCATCCTATCACCCTCAAATTGATGTTCAAACTGAACGACCATTCAGTCATTGGAGGACCTTTTGAGGGCATGTGTATTAGAAAATAAAGGAGTTGGGAGAGTTTTCTGTCATTGATAGAGTTCACCTATAACAATAGTTTATATTCTATCATTGGCATGGTTCCCTACGAAGCTATGTATGGTAGAAGGTCTAGGACACCTCTATGCTGACTAGAAACTGGAGAACCTAACCTTAGGACCTGAAGTGGTATGACAAACCACTAAGAAGATCAAATTGATCCAAGAAAGAATGAGGACTGCTCAAAGTACGCATAAGAGTTATCAGGACAAGAGGAGGAAATGCCTGGAATTCAAGGTTGATAATCATGTATTCTTGATAGTCACTCCATTGAATGGTGTTGGTTGATAGTTACACCTTGTTTTATCGGTCCCTTCCAAATTCTCAAAAGAGTTGGCCCCGTGGCATATCAAATTGCATTACCCCCTGTCTTTTTCTAACTTCCACAATGTCTTTCATGTGCTCAACTTTATAAATATATCCATGATCCATCTCATGTGGTCGAATTGGATGACATTTAAGTGAAAGAGAACTTGACATATGAAACATTGCCTTTGACGACAGAGGATAGGCGAACAAGGCACTTAAGAGGGAAAAAGATTATGTTGGTCAAGGTGATCTGGGAAAGTACATCAGGAGAGGACGCAACTTGGGAACTAGAGAGTCAAATGTGACAAGCCTATCCAGCCTCGTTTGAGTTAGGTAAATTTCATGGATGAAATTTCAAAAAGGGTGGGAGAGTTGTAATGCCCTAAAATTTCGATAACTGAAAATAAATGTTTGATGTATTTCTTGTGTTATTTGATTATTTGATTAATTTGGATTAGTTGAAGTGTTGTGTGAATTATCCTTGTGCAGCTACTTGGTGTGGATGTTAGGTTATGTGGAGTTTGTTTGATTTGTGTTGGAAATGTGTGATTTCAAGTTTGACCCAAAACATGTTTCGTTAAAACCATAATCTCAGACTCGTTAACCGTTGGATCGCCTTCAAACTTGGACTGTAGATTGGCAATCCATGTTTGCACTTTTCACTATTGGGATTTTGGAAATAACTTCTCCGAACATCTCACTTAGCACGACTAGTATGCTAAGCGCAATTCCACACAAAGAAAAAAATTCGCTCAGCGCGAAATGTCGCCATTAACGCCAAAAGTGGAATTTCTCTTAACGAGATTTGAAGATTATAAATACGTTCATCAGTGTGAAAAACATGATTTTTCACCCCTTTCTCTCTCTCTCTCTCTCTCTCCAAACCCTCACCCAAAGCCCTAGACCTCCTCCTCCACCACCCACGACCACTGGTGACCCCACGAGCTTCGTTGCTTGCTATTGGACCACCACATGGAGAGGAACACTTTAATTGAAGCGAAATCTTCAAAATCCACCTTGAGGATTCAGTAGAGAACACAACTCTCAACCCTCCTTTTGTGGTTTCTTCTAGGTAACCATGATTTCCTTGTCTTATCCTAGTTAGTTTAAGCCTCTCTTAGTATCTCTTGTGATTTGGGTTCCTTTATTGGATGTTTCTATACTTACTTTGAAAAAACTTTGAAAATGAGACGTTGTAAAAGTTGTCTTTTTATAAAATTGATGTCGTTTTTGTGACCTTCGTTGAATCCGATAACATTGGCGTGATCAGAATTTCAAAATAACGTCTCTTTGATGTAGACTCCAAAAACACCATTTTAGTCCCTTTTAAAATTGAATGGGTATTTGACCCTGAATGTTGATATTAACATGTCTTCAAAATCTATATTGAATTGTCTTCGATTTGGTAGATAAAGCTCTGCATTTGGACCAAAGGACGTGAACCTGAGAAAACTCAAAACGACGTTGGAAGGAGCTAACAGAAAGACATAGATAGGTGATAAGAGTTTATTGTTTGTTTATAGCTTTTGATACCGTATTTGGGGTCAGGGAACCCAATTATGGGAATATATGTTTGTCCCTGTGCATGTTGGTTTTCAAGAAAAATTGTGCTTTTAACTAATGGGATGTGATATATTTGTTATTGATAAATGAAATTGTGAAGGATGTTGTTGTTGTAATTATTGGAATTTTTGGAAAAAGTCTTAATTATAGAGAAGGCTCTATCTAAAATTTTATATTTGTTCTTCTATTTACTTCTTTAATAAATTATAATTAGGCATAAGAGTTTGTCTTGTATACCATAGTTCTCCTCTTAATTTAAATTTTTCCTAAAATATCAGTCTCGTGGTATTATGGATTATTATTGTAAGATTTTTGTGTTTTTTGAAGACCTGAGCAATGTGAATCCCAAGCATGAATTTATATTTGTATATGTGGAATACGATTGCTTGTGATGATGATATTGAAATGAGACACTACTACAAAAATGTGTTTCTACGACGTCTATTTAACATCGGTTGACAAAAAACCGTCATAAAATAAAAAATGTGGTAGTGTTTTTGTAGACAAATACAATATTTTTATGACGGTTATTTAAAAATCATCTTAGAAAGTACCGTTCCACAACGGTCTTGAGAAAACCATCTTAGAATGATTGTCATTCCACGACAGTTTCCCATAAACCATCTTAGAAGACTGTCTTTCTAAGACAGTTTTGTAAAAATCTTACAAAATCGTCTTAGAAGATTTTTGACCTCTCTCTCTCTCTCGACGCTCTTGTGCTCTCGTTTCCCATTGTATCCTTTTCCCTCTCCAAACCCTCTTCATTCCTTTTACACAAATCCAAAACCCTCCCAATGACCCCTACTCTCATTCTCCTTCTCCCTCTCGCCGACATCAAAAACCCTCTTCCTCACGCACACCACGCGGACAGCAGCCCACTGCAGAATGTATAGGGGAAGAAGAAGGTGTCACTGGAGATCACCCTTAAAGGTGCTTGATGTATCATTCGCCATATGTAACCCTTTTATTACCCAAAAAAAAATAACCCGCTCATCCAAAAACAAATACTCGTTCTCTTATTTTGCGTTTCCCTCTAAATCACTAAAGAATCCCTAATTCCTAAATCATTAAATCCAAACTACTTTGAAAATGTTGGGTGAGAATGTTCTATCTCCTTCCTTTCTCGCTTACCAACATCACAAATCTCCCTTCCATGCTCGCCTCCAACTTCTATCAAAGCTCACGCATCTCCCTTCTGTTCTCGTGTGCTCCACTGTGGTAAGAACCCCTCTCGCACCCCTTCTCATTTTCTTCTGAATTAGGGAAAATGGGGAAATGTGTATGTTATCATTCTTATTCTTTTGTGCCTCCACCCACTATAACCTCACCCCAAACCACCACCACCAGCACACGAAACCAACTCCACCATAAGTCTTCTCTTTTACACACTAACAACCTCAAAGAAGCCACAAATTTATGTTCAAGTGTTCATGGTCAAATAAGTATGGTTGAGCAAGTGATGTGTTAAACCTTGTTCTTACTTGATCATAAATTTTGATTAGATTATTTTTTTAAACCAAAATCTAACTCGATCAAGACCCGAAATATGAGGGACAACATCGGATCCATCCAACTTTAGATGGAAAATTCTAATTTTAACAATAAGTAAAAGGGTAAAAACTTAAATTAAGGTATATTTTATAATATATATATATATATATACACATTAAAATAAATAATTTCATGATAAATATAATATCATTATATATACAAAATATTAACTATTAAATAAAATTATAATTAATACATAATTATTTGAAAAATTATACTTCAGCGAGTGGGGAAAACAATTTTTTATTGTTGGTAAAAAAAAAAAAAAACAGCTGATTTAGTAGCATAGGCTGCAATAAGAACTCGGTGTAATTATGTTAATAAAAAGTGGCTCCCCAGTATAATAGAATATTAGATATTAAAATGGGTTGGCACGACTTAAAATGTATCACAAACCTATCTTAACAAATGTAGCGAGTCTAATATTGAAAACAAACTTTGATCAAATAAATTTCAAATGGGTCAAATCTGGAAATTGAAGTGGATTATGTTTACCCCTACATATAACACACGTGGGAATATATATTTACTTGAATACATACATATTTAAATATTATACATATATATAAATATTTTATACATATCTACTAATATATTTTTTTTTTGTAAAATTAAAAAAATAATTTAGAAATATAATAAAATAAATAATATATAAAATTTATTAATTATAACCTTAACACATGTACAAAGTATGGGTTATTTAACCAATTAAGCTAGATCCTGTTAGCAAATTCTATTTTTCTGAGATGGACACTCTTTCTAAGTAAATGAATATACATTGACAAATTTTAATTATTATACTAATTATTGTTCTTCTTATTATTAATAAATACGTTAACCTATTAGGCCGTAACCGTTTCTAATAGTCTAAAGTTTGACTTTTTAATTAAATAATTTTTTAAAAATCTTAGTGTGACTTATTTAGTATATATAGATTTGATATGAGCCAAGTTTTAATCTCCTATCTCACTCACTGTTTGATTTATTTTTGTTCCTAATGTTCATGATGAAAATGAAGAAGCCATGTGCAAGTGATCTAGTATACTAAAGACGAGCAAAGACAAGATTTGTACACTACCTTTGTACCACCACTTGGTAAGTGGTGATGGCTCTTTGACTATGCATACAAGATGATAACATGTACATGATGATTACATACTCTACATCATTTGTTTAACCAAAATTAAACTTGGTACATCATCCCAACCTCCAAAGAGGATGCATGAGGAGCACTAAGTTCATAGGAGGGCTCTCTACTATTCTTCCTTAAGAATTCATATCCTAAATTAATGGCCAACTTCTTCAGCATGCTGGACCCTGGTTTGGCTCTCATGTAGGACTGTCCTATAATGTAGGCCACCCCAACTTCCCTGGCTTGCATTAATTCCTTGAACTCCTCCATTGCACCAGTGTCAATCTTTGGACTCTCAGGCACAATAAACCTAACCTTTTTCTTTGGTTTGATCAACTTGTGTGACTCTGATGATGTTTCAGCTAAGTCCACATAATCAACCTCATGAGCATTATCCTCACTAACCAAAATGGGGTGGTGGCTAGTACTAGAACAGGTTCCAACAACTGTCATTTTGCCACCACCCTTTTCAGGCTCATCATTTGAAGAGTTATTGCATCCACCACCACTTCCTGCTTGAATGAACTTCGCTATGCTGCACACAAGGTCTTTTTCAAACTCATCATCATCTTTGTGGACATCATGGTATCCATATCTCACTATGCACCTGTAAACTCTGAAGTCTCTTGGACCGACACGACCAACTAGGAACCTTTCCTCAGGCCTAACATGTGGAACTGGCACATGTTTGATGCATAGGAAGACAAGGATTTGGTGGAATGCTGGTAGGTTGGTCACAAAGTGGGAGAAAATGGCAGGGATTCCAGACACTAGCTCAGTGTGCACAAGGCCAATTCCGCGTACTCTTGCAAAGCCTAAGTTAGGGCCAAGGCTGAGTAACCAGCTAAGTGAAACCTTGTTTTGAACATCAAATTCATACTTCTTGAGAGTGCCATAGTGCCACACACACATGACTGACAGAAACACAAATGCCAAAGCAACCGGCACCCACGCTCCTTCGAAGAACTTGATCACAGAAGCTGAGAAGAAGAGGGCCTCAATGGTGCCAAAGAAGAGAACAAACCCAATTCCAAGCATAACATTCTTGTGCCAGCAGATTCCAATAACCAGTGACATCAAACATGAGGTGACCAGCATCACTGAGACTACTGCCAAACCTGTTGTGCACAGTGCACTGTCATAAAGAAGTATATGCTAATTAAGATCACTATGATACTCTCTCCCTAGTTGAGATCCAACTCAGACAATGATAAAAGAGATACTAATTACATATTTCAAAAACGAGAAATGTCAGCAACATAATCTATAACACAGTTTTTATTATGGACTAAAATTTATTAGAAATCACAAAATTTTGTGGATTCCACTTTTTAATTATTTAGTGAGTCTTATGGTTGTTTTTGTAATTTTCAATCAGAGAGTCTGTTAGAAGAAGTATGTTACAAAATGTGTTGCTAACACTGCTCTTCAGGGAAAATGCCATCCTCTTGATTAAATATTGCTTCAATATTTGAAGTAATAGTGATCTTACCTGATGCATTACCCATAAGCTTTGTGTCTCTAAAACCAATAGTTACAGCCAAACACAAGAGCATCAACAACCAGTTGATCTCAGGGATATATACTTGTCCATGGATTTTGGATGAAGTGTGAACCACTTTAACTCTAGGAAAGCAACTTAATGCAGAGCATTGCCTGATGATTGAGAAAGTTCCAGTGATGATGGATTGGCTTCCCACAACCGCAGCAAGTATGGCTATCACAAGAACAGGCCATCTCAACTTCTTTGAAAGACAAAACAGTCAAATCTTTCAATTATTGGAGAATTTCTCCATAAGTTTTTCATCTACCCTTTGTCAGAAAGATCAAATTATATTACCTACCTGGTACAGATACATAAAAGCCAAAGTGATACTCTTGCTCAACATCATGATGTCTAGAAAAATAAGCAGCTTGCCCCATATACGCAAGGATTAAAGATGGATAGACCAAAGAGGTGAAAGCAATCTACAGAAATTTGAACATTTATCATACAAAATACAAAATATGTTCCCCAAAATCTATTAAATGAAAGAACTAGACAAATCAAAATACCAATGTTGAATAGTGTTTTCTTTTTCCCAGAAGCCATCAAATTATTGACAAATAACAAGCAATGAGACGAATAAAAAAACTATCATTAAAGAGTTTTGAAATTGAATGTGGGGAATGGAATAAAGTTCAGGCGGAACCAGCAAAATAAATGCAGGAAGTATTTGAGGAATAAAGTAGAAAAGTAAGATAGGGACATGAAGAAAAATGATGCAGACTAGAGAACAAGGACAAACCAGTAGACTTTGCTTAACTTCTAGACCTAGATTCTTAGCTAAAAAGACATTCACGAAAATTCACCAACATCTAATGCCTATAAAATTAGTTATGTCAATGCACAAAAGTTTGAAATACTCAGAAAACATTAGAAAGCAAAATATTAGATAGCCAAAGTTAATTTAAAAGAGTAGGAGCCAAAATAATGGGTCTAGAGTATAGGTAAATTATGGCTGAAGTCCAGCAATTAATTTCTGGCTATATTACACAAATTTAATAGAAATAAGTAAATAGCATGTACAGAGTATGCTTCCTATATTGCCCTGATGACCTATGAGAATTTTGAAGTTGATCAATCCAACTGCATAGAAAAAGAAGAAGCTAGAAGAGACACCAAATAAACACTGTACATAGATCATGTATCTCTCAAATTTGAGGAACGTTAGTGACAGTTGCTACCATTCATATATCATGTCAAAACAACAGTTAAGACTAGCTACAAATTTTAGAGTGACCCAATTGGAGTTAAATTTCAACATGTCAAGCTTTAAATCAATTCATGGTATACTACTGTTTCTATAGTGAGGTAGATCAACCACCTACCTTATATCAACAGAAACCAAGTTTAAAAAAGCATACCTTGATTGATAGCTGGGAAAAGTGCCCAAGACCAGCAAACATGGCTTCTGATCCTGTAAAATTGGAGAAGGCATTAGAAAACTGGAAAATTGGCATAAAATCTGATTTTACCAATCACCAAGTAAAGAAATGAACCTGTTATGCACAACAAAATTCCACAAAGGGCCATCCAACCTCCTCTTCTAGTCTTCTTTAAAAATTGAAAAACATAATATGGAGAGAGTGCTTGGTACACATGAGGGTTCCAGTAAAAGATATTATATATACCAATGGCACTGATGCAGAAGAGCCATATACAAACTATGGGGGCAAACAAGAAGCCAACCCTGTGTGTGCCATAACGTTGAAGGGCAAACAAGCCTATCAATATGATGCAGGCACCTGGAACTTCTACATCTGTCAAGTTTTACAAGTGCTATTAGTGAGTAATGTTCCATATAGAAGAGTGGTATCAAAATTCTAAATGCAAAGAAAAGCACAACTAGATATACAGTAAGCAAACATAAATCAAGTCAATTCACATTTCACATGCTTAATTTTTTTGGTTTGAGATTACAGGTATCTTCTAATGGATGCAATCCTGTTCAAGCTGGGTAGTAGGATCACTAAGGATGCCAAAGCTGTCTTTTCGAGTATTTAACGTAGTAGCATACTTAGGGCTCTTAGGAGTCAAACTGGAAACCATTTATTTAAGCTTGAACAACCCCATGCCAGTTAATCCATAGCGCTAAGTGGTATTTCAAAGGCTTATGGTGGGTAGCAACTATTTTCTTCTTAATTTGTTTTATTCTCTTATGATCTTATCCTTTCCCACAAGATCTTTACACATAAATAGATTTTCAAACAGAGAATAAAATTTGTGGTGGACATGCAAGCCACTTTGGCCTTGTGGTAGTCCTAATTCCCAAACTAGGAAGCAAAAGCAATGTGACAAAAGCAATTTCCTTTGGCAGATAAAATACATAGATGCTGAATCAATAAATCACTAAAAAAGAGCCGTGTAGGTGAAGATCCCTATAGATCTTTGTCAATATGAGAATTTCTTTTTCCACATAATTTAAGTTTCAATGAATATCTGAAATTAATCACAAAAAATCAAAGCAGTTCTCCCTCTCCCTCCTACCTAACTCTGAAAAATTTAGTTTAAATAAAACTATAAACTCACCAAGTTCTTAGAAGAACTATTGGCGGATTGCCAGTAAGGAAAACCCAATCTAATAAGCTTTTGCCTTAAACTGGAATAACCTATTGACAATGATTCACTTCTGCTTCTTCTAACACCATAAAAATTTCACTAGTCAAAGTCTAGAAGAAAACTATTCATTTGCATTAAGGTTCTTCATTCTTGCAACATCAAAAAAGCTACATCTCAGGCAATGTCAGAAATGATCTATACCAGTATCAAAATCCACAAAGTCACCATGAATATATTACTTAGAAGTTACAATCGTCATTTCATGATCCACCCAATTCTCAAACTCCTTGTTAACTTGCATGTTAAATGCAATGTAAAAGGGTACAATACAAGCATGCAGGCCAGATTAATGAGGTCCTTTTATGTGATAATCTATCTGATTTTAATTTTCAAGGTACAAATAAAGGTCATCCTGAAAGAGCACAGACATATCCTTTTATAACTTTCATTACAAACCTTCCAAACTTGAGAACTAAGAAACACTAGAAAGGAGAGAAAATGAGAACATACACACCAAGGAGATAAAATCACTAATAAATAATTGCAATGGAAAAGAAATTCAAATCAAAATAAATCTCCTTTTGACCACTTAGCAAGAAAATTAAGCAATGATGACCGATCTCCAAGTCCTAATCGAACAAAAACATGCCATGACAAAACATAGAAAGTCTTGATGATGAACTTACATCTGTGATGCTCCTTGGACATTGAAAGCTCAAGGCCAGACACTGCTGAGAAAACTGCATTCAATTTAAACAACACAGTGTAACTAACAGACACCAAAAGTACATATTTCAAATCAAGACAAAAAAAACTTTTCATAATCACCAGAAATAGCAGGTTTAAGGACTCCAACACCAATCACCATGCAAGTCCCTAACAAAGCCAGAACCAGCAAAATCCTCTGCAAGACCTTGTGCCTCTCCAACAAGGACTTGAGCCTGAAGGCAAGGCTTCTCTCCAGTGCCACGCCACAGCTGTGCTTTTTGTACTCCGAGAGCTCCTCATCGGCCAATTGGCAATTAGGCAACAAGCCAACTTTAGCATAGCGACACAGCAAAGAATACAGCGCAAACGTGCCGCCTTCACCATTGTCATCAGCTTTCAGCACTATGAACACATACTTCACCAAAGGCACCAATGTGAGAGTCCAGAATACCAAAGACAAAACACCATAAATCTCTTCATTGGTCTCTGAGTGACCAATGTCTTCAGCAAATGTGTTCCTGTACACGTAGAGTGGTGAAGTGCTAATCTCTCCATACACAACTCCAAGACTCTGATATGCCAGAGTTAGCACCTTCTTCCATGATTCTTTCCTCTACAAAAAAAAAAAAAAAAACATTCTGGTTCAAGACTAACATGGTTCAAATCAACAACAACAATAACAAAAAAGAAAAATACTAAAAGAAAAACATTGCACATAATTTAGCATGCCCGATTAACCTTATCAGAGTTCTGTACAATCCCACGTTCCAGATCCATGACATGTGCTATTAGAAACCTAAAAGAACCATTTTTAAGCTTTCAAACTGAAAACCAAAGGCTTTGAACAAGACCCTTTTGCTGCAAAAGCTCTCTCCCCAGTTTGGAGCTAGCACATAGGAAATAAAACACAACGACATATAAAGGAATTAATATATGTTCACAAGTGTGACACCTTGACAGAATAATTCTTAAAAATAAAATAAAGCTGTCTCTATATTTTATATTACTTTATTCAACTTTCCAGATCCATAATGGAGTTTTTAAACACATTCAAGGATTCAAGGAGGTCCCAGTTGTGCATGTGTTTTAAGAATTAGGAAGATACACACGAAACATCGTGTTGATTATTTTATGACAAATATATAGGACACTGATTAAAGAATTTAAAGTAGAAATATTTTGATTGGGAGGTGGAAAATTGTGTCATGATTTTTTTAAGCTCACCTATGTTTTACAGAATAAATACTTTCTTCTTTTAGTTTCTTAACTAATGACATAATAACAATGGTTACCCATATCCTTATTTTATTATGAGAATGAAAAAAAAAGTTACTATCTCAGCTGAGGAGCAATCCTATGCAGCAGTTTAATAGCCATCAATGGCGACAAATAGGCCTTAGTAGGGAGCAAAGTCACAAATAATAATTAGAGGCTGAAACTTGGAATCACAATTAATTGTGTGAGACATAAATAGAAATAAATATTCGAAGAAAAAAAAAATAACGCTAGCTGTATATTTGCATGGCACACATTTCTCACGTCTAACAGTATTTGACAAAATTATAGAGTGTAATGCTTTTGATTTTTTTAAAACATGCATTTTCTTTCTGCAAATCTGTTCAAGTTGAGTAGTTAGGATCATAATAAAAAAAGGACCATAATAGAATTCAAACTCATTAGTTAAGCTCAAATATTTCCATATCAATCGATCCACAAATTCCATCAATGAAATTCATTAATTTGCTCAAATGATTTCTTTGAAGCTTTTGTCTTCTAGTTTGACCAAGAAAAGTTTCAAATTTAATTGTCATTAAATCAATATCTTAAATATATTTTTATTACTAAAGTACTGTAATAAAAATGGTTTAAATTAATTAGTAGTAAAATTTATTAAAGTAATTCAAATAACTATTTTAATAATATTTTTTGAAAATAGCAACATATGTAACTTCAATTGAGATACATGTTCTAAAAATTATACATTCATTTGTACGGGAGACATTATGAATATTTTTGTTTTTTTTTTTTTTTTTTTCTAGTAAAGAGAGAGTACTGGAACCTTTGGTGGGAGGAAGTGATAGATTCAGACCAAACTATAGACAGGGCAACAAGACACAAAGAGAGAAAGAGAAAGAAAATTTTGAACTTATGTGGCGAACTTGGTGCCTGGTGGTAGCCTTTGCTGCCTTGCTTGCTTGCTTGTGCAGCTTTCGCCTTTAATTTGAGCCTGGAAAATTAGTGTTGCACAAATTCCTTATTTTTTTTATATTACTAACAATAATGATTTAATAATTAATTAATCAAGTGTATGAAATTACTAACGAGTTCTGTTTAATTTCATATACTGCAAGTATATATTGTTTGTTAATTAAAAGTGATCATAATTTTTTAAAAAAAATAAGGGTTAATTAAGCTTTTAATCTCTCCAATTTTTTAGCTTCCAATTTTTAGTTCCTCAAGTTTTTTGGACAACTTTTAGTTTTCTATTAATTTTTTGTCATCACTTTTAGTCTTTCTAAATATTTTTTCCCACTTTTGGTCCCTTATTTATATTTATTGTTGAAAATTAGTCCCAAGTATAAAATAAAATGAGAGACTAAAATGGAAAAAATAGGAACTAATTTTGAATAATAAAAATAAACATGGGTCTAAAATGGGGAAAAAAATTAAAAGGACTAAAAATATTGACGATAAATTAATGAAGGACTAAAATTGTTAAAAAAAATTGAAGAGCTCAAAATTGGAATTTAAAAATTTTGAAGGATTAAAAACTCAATTAATTCTTAAAATAATTATTATAAAAATTAATAATTTTGTTGTATATGATAATTTACAACTATCAAGCACGTGGATTGATATGAAGATGTTTCATTTTAACCTTTAATTTTAAATTCAAATTTTGAGTATAAAGCTAAGTAAAATGCTCACCAAAAAAAGTACATAAAA
>PYAF01004115.1:85239-99883 GCA_007407185.1 Glycine tomentella | reverse complement strand
TAAAGCTAAGTAAAATGCTCACCAAAAAAAGTACATAAAATATTTAATGGTTTTACTCGATTTGAGTAGAAAAACATATATAAATTCTGTAAAAAAAAACATATATAAGTCAATATAATATTTTATAATTTTATAATTAACTGTAAAAAATACACTATATCTCAGTGTATTTTAATTAAACTTATTATAATCAATTAGTACTATATTCACAAATTTAAATAAATGTAATATGACATAATTAATGTATTTTATTAGTTAAAAATTAATTTATCATCATTTTATGATGATCATAATTCCAGTAAAAAAATGATGATCATAATTAAAAATATAATGTGGAAAAAATTGGTAAATTGCTAGTAGGTATTAGAAAAAGAGAATAATGTTGCTCAATAGTGTTTATAAAAATTAGATCGGACCAACCAACAGGCATGGATTCAACAGGGAAGTGGACTTATTAGTTGGTTCAGTCAGACCACTGAAAATTGTACCTTCAAAAACTGACTCTCCATACTTCATTGATTGTTAATCAAATTTCCTGAAAATTAAATTGTAAAATATTGAAAAGTATACGCACTCTGCAACTGCAAGCCCAATATGAAAAAAGCAGTTTTACCAGTTATCACCAATGGAGTTGGTCTCCTTCATTCATTCATTTGTTTATTCATACATACATACATAATTCCCTTTAGAGATATTAAATTTTTTTATATAAATTTAACCGTAAAATTAAATATTTTTTGAGTGAATTAAATATATAATTACTTTTACATATTAAAATTATTGTTAAAATATTATATATACTTTTTAATCTATAAGATTGCATATTTATTATATTTAATTATTTAATTAAAATTTAACGTACGTAATCATTAAAATGATATTATAGAATTTACGGTTAGATTTATGAAATTTATATTCGAGAAAAATTATTAAACATATTTGGAAGAATTATTCATGAAAGAAACAAATTTCTGCCTATGTATATGTGATAATTGCTATACACACCTTATTTTGTGAGCAATGATTTTAATTTTTTTTAATATTTTGATCATAATTATGATTTTTGCTAATAAATTATATAAACTGGTTGTAGAAACTTAAAAATATAGTTTTTGATTTTTATGTAAATTTGGATATTATAAGAGTATATTTTGATCATCAAATATTGAAGAGTTGTAGAGATGATCTTGCCAAAGCGAGATATGTTTTCTCTACCGCAAAGTTGAGTCACACCACAATGATTCTACAAAGCTGAAAACCTTGGAGTTAATAGGAACTCGCCCCAGCAAATAAGATCCATATGCATGAAAATTAAGTACAGAGTTCTTAGTTCATAAGTGTAATTTCTCTGTAGCGAATTATGCCTTCGCTACAAAAAAAAAATTCTCTAAGGCACATAAATTTAAAGTAATCTAAGCTTTATTTAAATAACTTGTAACTTCATTTGTAAAGACTTTTGGTTCATTTGTGAATTCTAACAAATAGAATCTTGAACTCTCTATCTCTCTTTTCTCTCTTCTCTTTCACTCTCTCCCTCTTCCTCCATTATTGTTCTTTTGAGGTTCTATTTGTATCCCTCATGATCCAAATGAGCTACACTCACAATTGTTGAGTGATTAATGTAACAACCCATCTCGTCGCTACGATATCGCTACTCTAAACTTAAAATTTTCAATTTTTAAATGAAAACTCTATTAATTTGATTGTGAAAATGAGGGTAAATTTCTCGCGATAATACATTCATAAAAAATGCACACATATGTAAATAAATAAATATATATATATATATATATTTAACAAATACACATCATTCACATGTCATAAAATAATTCAGTTTTTACACACATATATATAAGCTTGAGATTACATGTCTAACTAAAGAGAAACAAGGAACTAACTAAGACAGAGTTGATAACAAAACACGACTCTCTCCCAAAATAAATTTCAACGTTATCAGGTTGATTTGGCAGCTCCAACAAAAGGATCTCTCTCCAATATCACCTACTGCTGCTCATCTGCTCCCACGAACGAAGGTCCGCGATCATCACAGGTACCAACCACACAATACAAAATTGCAAAGTTGAGTTTATTATACAAGATCAACAAGCACCAGATAACAATGGTTGGTAAGAAAACAATAATGATAATCACAATCATTCTCAGTAATCAATTAGTTCAACACACATTCAACAAACTAGTCATTAACTTTTTCCACAATTCAAATCAATTATGCTCAGATGCATGCACTTGACTCAACTCTCAAATGCAATATGGTACCATTCGTCAGGAAATAGCCTAAGCGTGCCACACTCTCACTTAGGAAAATGATGTAGTAGCTCGTCGAGGTCACCTTGTCATGCACAGGCCACTCCCCCCCCCCCCCATGGTGATTAGCCAGAGTTACAAGAGAGTTCCAAACAAAGTGATATGCCCCCAAGTACCCACGGTACTTACTGCCACCATTTTATTTCCATGCAATTATGAAGTATGAAACATGGACTCATCAATACACTGACCGTGAATAGTTAAAAATTCTAAGCAATCCTTTTCCCACTCCAGGGATGCTTAAAATTCTTAAACTCATAATCTTCCATCCCAAGGATATCCAACAAGTCACTACACCCCCCATGTACATACATAACATACATCCATCATGATGACATCATTAACATCAACATCATCTCTCTTCTATGTCATAATCAACATCAATATCATCTCAATCTCAATATCATCATCAACATCAACATCATTTCATTTCAATATCATCATCATAAACATCAATATCATCTCATATTAATATAATAATCAACATCGTCTCTTATTAATATAATCATCCACATAATCTCATTTCAATATCATTAACATCACAAGCAATCGCATTCCACATATATACATATAACATATGCCTAAGATTCATATTCTCGGGTCTTTAGACAACACAAATCTCATACATTCACAATCCATAATACCATGAAACTGATATTCAGGAAAATTCTAAATTAAATAGGAGAACTATAATGTACAAAATAAACCCATGCCCATTTAAAGTTTAATAAAGAAGTAAATAGGAGAATAGATTATAAAATTTTGGGAAAAGTCTCCTCTCTAATTAAGACTTTTCCCAAAAAAATCTAGTCATTTCAACAGCAACATCATTCACAGTATCATATATCAATAACCAATATATCGCATCCCATTAGTTTAAAACACAGTTTTTCTTGAAAATCAACACAAAACAGGGACAGACATACATCTTCATAATTGTGTTCCCTGACCCCCAACTATGGTATCAAAAGCTGTAAACAAACAATAAACTCCTCGTACCTATTTATATCCCTCTGTCAGCTCCTTGTAACGTTGTTTTGAAATCTCTCAAGTTCACGTGCTTTGGCCCAAATGTAGAGCTCTATATACCAAATTGAAGATAATTTAGTATAGATTTCAAAGACAAGGTTAATATTAACATTCGAGGTCAAATACCCACTCAAATTTAAAAAAGGTTAAAATGGTGTTTTGGAAGTCCACATCAAAAAGACATCATTTTGAAATTTTAATCACACCAATGTGATCGGGGCTCGACAAATGTCACAAAAATGACATCAATATTATAAAAAGGTAACTTTTACAACGTCTCATTGTCAAACATTTTTCAAAGGAAGTGTAAAAATATCCAATAACGGTATCCAAGTTACAAAAGATACGAAGAGAGGTTCAAACTAGCTAGGAGAAGGCATAGAAAACACGGTTACCTCAAAGAAACTGCAAAGGGAGGATTGAAGGCTCCATTCTCTACCGAATCCTCAAGTGGAGTCTTGAAGATTCTGCTCCAATTAAAGTGTTCATCTTCGTGCGGTGGTCCGATGACAAGAAACAGGCTCGTGGTGGTTACCGGTGGTCGTGGGTGGTGGAGGAGGAGGGTGAGGGGTTGGGTGGTTGTTTTGAAGAAGAAGGACGCATAAAATTCGTGAATTCACATTGCCACATGTATCTGTAGCTGACTTTACTCGCCAGGCGAATTCTGCTCTTTAAAATTTTCACTGCTTTTGTGAAAAGCTAAAATTTTCTCTGCTCGCTTGGGCGGTCAAAATTTGCATATGTGGGTTAGGAGCCCACCTTTAAAATTTGAAGGCGATTCATTGATTAACCAATCCAAAATTGTGATTTTACCAAAATAGGTTTTGGGTCAAACTTGAAATCACACAATTTCAATGCAGGTCAATCAAATTTCACATAACCTAACATCCACACCAAGCAGTTGAACAAGGATAATTCACACAACATTTTAACTAATCCAAATTAATAAAGTAAACTAAATAATACAAGAAATACATCAAACATATATTTTCAATTATCGAAATTTCTGGGAGTTACACTTGAAGTAGAACTCAAATATATAATCTTTGTTTTCTAATCAATTCTCATAGTTAATTGTTGAGTCTAGTTGTGTCCAAGTCACATTGGATTGTACCAAAAATTATATCCTTAAGGTTTTGATGTTAACAAAGTATACATTTTATGTACTAATATTTCATGCAAGTTACAAATTATTTTATCTCTGAGATACAAGAAAAAAAATGAATAAAAGGGTTCTGGACGATTCTACTTTTCCATCCATCTCTGAGGAGACAAGTGCTTTCATACTTGGCTCACAATACAAAACTCTTAATCCTCAAGAATTGAAAACAAACACAAGAAAGTAACGTCCACAAATTCAATGAGAAACTCGTTCTTTAGAGCATAAAAGGGAAGATTTACAATGTTTTGTCTTGATATTCTTAATTTCTTTTGTCTTATGTTGTTAACATTTATTTTGATATGTACATTGAAAATCAGCTTTGAGCACTAGGTAACATTGACAAACTATACTTCTCTGAAGATATGCTACAGAAAGCGTTTGTGGTCCCCACTCTCTCTCTATACAATAGCGACCTCGTATCAAGCGCCAAAGTTATTAGACAACGGCTAGCTTGGATCTCTCAATGGATCAAAGCTCTAAAGTCTATATAAAACCTATAGATGTTCATGTTAAAAAAAGTAAAAAACAAGAGAATATTTTAAGCTAAAATGAACAAGTGTTGTAACACTGTTAGTTCACTAGATGAAAGAAACTCAAGCGAATTGAGTGAATCTTAGCATTGCTAAGTTAGTGAGTTTCATTATATTCAAGCTTATTGTGTAAAAACTCATTGAGTGATTAGAATACTTTTTCTATCAAACATATACTATTTGTGAATGCCAGGAGTGACTTAGTGGCAAAGAATACTTGGGTCTTAATCTCAGGTTGGATTAAGTGTAGTGCCAAGAGTGGCCTAGAGAGTATTCGTTGTAGCCAGAAGTGACATAGAGAATACTTGATTGTAATCAAAGATTTGATTAGTGGAACCCTTCAAGGTTTGAAGGAGAACTGGACGTAGCCCAAGAGTTGGGGTGAACCAGTATAAAACCTTTGTGTTTTCATTACTACTTCTATATAACTAGTTTTTTTCTTTAAGTCACTTCTACACTATTATATCCATGTTTTGCGAACTGGTTTCCTAAGCACAAGGATATGTTGAACCCTTTGGATGAAACCCTTTTCCCATTGATATTTGCTTTAAGAAAATCTTTTTATAGGTTTCAAAAGACTAAGTTTTATCCATCACACTATTCAACCCCCCTTCTAGTGTATTTCAGGTATTTCATTAATGTGATCCTACTTCAGTTTTATGCTTAGATGCACGTTAAGAGTGATCAACCTAACTTTTATGAATTTGGATTGTGTGGAAACATGTTTAAATCCTAAATCTGAATTGAAATTGTGCAAGACTTTGATGCCAGGAATGGATCAAATACTTGCATTAGTAGAGATTCATTGATCTAACTTTGAGTTTCAATGTCTAAATCACCTAAGGAATTAGAGATTTGGTTTGGAACTCAAGAAATAAATGGTAAGGAATCAGGATTACTCATTGTAGTTTTCATCTTGGTTGCATTGAACTAGGAGACTTATCAGGGACGAGTTTCATATGAAGAATTCTATGGATTTTATCTTAGAAACACTTTAATCTATTTGATTTCAATTTTTTCTCCAAATTATGATTAAAAACCAAAAATAATTTAGTTTCACATAGCGAATTGATGCCTTCCTACAACAAAATATTTCTTTTCAAAAAACTAAAACTCCACACATTTGCCATAACGAATTAACAACTCATTGCAGTGAATACATGTAAAATTTTGTTGATTGCCTTTATAGTCTATATGGAGATGATAACTCTTATATTGATTGTTTCTTTCTACAAATTTAACTAGGTTCACTTGCCTATTATGTCTGAATCTCAACAAGAAACTAGTGTCGTTGTCGGGGACTTGTGTCTTAACATTTAAGCAATTGGAAAATTTTATTTTCTTCTAGCTAGTTTAGATTACATACTTTTAAACTTATATTTCATTCTTTCTTTCACACTTATTGATTATTGATATCCTAATTATTCGTTGTCGAAGACTTGTGTCTTAACATTTAAGCAATTGGAAAATTTAGTTTTCTTCTAGCTAGTTTAGATTACATTCTTTTAAACTTATATTTCATTCTTTCTTTCATGCTTATTGATTATTGATACTCTAATTCAATTGATTCTTTGTAAATTAACATATTTCTTAGATGTGTAGCTTATTACATGTGTAGGTCCTATACATTAAGAAGTAACACATTCAAGAAACAATTGATTTGTGATTTAGAAATTGAAAAGACACTCAAGAATAGGGATGGCAAAGTAGGCCAACCCACCTAAAATGGGCCAAGCTGGCCCACCCCACATAAAAAATAGGCTGGGCCGGGTTGGCCCACTTTTATAAAGTGGGCTGAAAATCCTGGCCCACCCCACTTTAAAGTGGGTTAGTGGGCCAGTGGGCCAGCCCACCAGCCCACTTAAAAAATTAAAAAATAATAATAATAAAAAAAGAGTTTTGTGTTTATATGTTTTCAATATTGACAATTATTTCTTCTCTTGGTCCAACAATAATAAGAAACTAAATCAAGCTAGTAAAAATCTCCCAAGTTCATTAGCAAAACCCCTTAATTTAACATTCCATCTTATTTTTTCTAAATATTTCACAGCTTCTACTTGCAAGTTGCAACACTCTACATAGAAGAACATGTAGATGAAAAACAAGAATGGTTATTTTCAACACAATTTTCAGCCTATGGACTTTTATTTTTACTTTTTATTGGCATCATGTAATTATGAGATTTTCACAATTGTGGAATGTTCCAACCAAGGCAACATACAAGCAAGCTAGATTTGGTGTTAATAGAATAAATTATATTCACATTCCACATATGCATAACCTCTATAAGGATGCTATTTCAAAATTGTGTTAGACATACCTAGTTTCATTAGGGCATGCAATCTTAACTGGAGTTTTCTGGTTCGAACAGAGGGAGATTCATTTAGATCTACTTCTTTTGGGTTGCCATTTTTTCCCTTCAAAGCTGATGAATTTGTGTATAGAAATGATGAATCTAGTTCAGCATTCTCAATGGCTACCCTAGAGAATTTCTACGAAGAATATCAGCCATGTCAAGACTAAGAACTTCTTGAATAACCTACAATCATTAATTTGTTATAACAATGCTTTTAATATAAAATACATGCCTAATAGAAACAATGCAACCAAGGAATAAAAAAAAAGGAGAAAATGATACCTTGAACGGGGTTACTGCTGTTATTCTACCACAAGATGAAAACAACTTCATGCTTGAAACTCTTTGAAAGATACATCCCAAGAAGGCAAGAATGCATAAATCACTAGAACTCTAAAATATCTCTCATGAAGTAAGCACGATACACAAGTGGGAGAACAATTAAACAAAACTAGAATCTTGAACATATATGCAATTAAATAACATACACAAGTGGGAGAACAATTACTAATAGTCTGATACTAGATTAATACATTAAAATAAAGTTAGCAAAGCAACATCCATACATTAAATTTAAAATTTGCTAAAAACAAGTTAGAAACATTACAACTTCCAAAATGCAAAATAATTAAATTGAAGTATTTGCATCTAAGCATCTTCAACAATTACAGAATTTGATCCCTTGGAAACACTTGGATCCATATTTAAAGCACAAAAGTCATCCTCGCCATCTTCAGCTACAAATTATAATCCAAAAATAAAAATAAAATTAGCTATTGAATAATGATGATGTAAAAGAAAAGTAACTGGAAATTTAAATTGTAAAATAATGAAATTAAAGAAACTACCATCATTAGCAAAACCATGCAGCCAACTACGAGTACAAATCAAGGCTTCGACATTTTCTGACAAGAGACGATTTCTAAATTTGTTTATAACATGTGATCCAATGCTAAAAGCAGATTCAAAAGCAACTGTAGTAATGGGAATGCTCAACACATCACGAGCCATTATGGATAATTCTGGAAAGCGATTATAACTATCCCTCCACCACTACAACACATCCAACTCTTCATAGTACAAAAAATCCAAGTTTGGCTCATCCAGATAAACATCAAGTTATGACTTTCCAACTTTAGAAGCAAGTTGACTATTATGCATTTTCAATTCCTATTACATATATGACATGTTGAACACACAAAAAAAATCAACAAAGTAGACAACACAAAAAATTAAATACTTATATAATAACATAACAATAATAATTAACAACCATGTACTTACACCAAACATTCTTTGATTTATTCCCTTGAGTTCCATTGACATGGTCAAAGAACTAGTCTGGGATCTTGGGTCAAGATTCTGAATAGAGGTAGCATTATTAATGTTTCTTGGGTTCGAATACCTCTTAAAGAGCATGTATAACTTTGTCCGCACATGTTGCATCTTTTCCTCACAAGTAGATTCGTCAGTTGTTGAGTAACAATATCTCAACGAAGTAAACTTAATACGTGGGTCAAGAACTGCTCCAAATGCAAGAATGGTGCTATACTGATCCCAGTATTTCTTAAACTTCATCATCATCATTTCCCCCATACTCCTTATAACATCATCTTCACTTTGTAAACTCTCAGTAAGAACACGCTGAATTTTCCAAACTTGCAAGAAATATAGGTTGGAAGTAGGATAGGAAGTGTCGAAAATCAAATTTGTAGTATCAAAGAATGGTAACAAGAACTCACAAATTTTTTCTCCTCTTTTCCACTCATCTACTGAAGGACACCATTTGTAATTAGGATCTTTTGATTGAAAATTTCCAAATGCCCATCGATATTTGAGAGCACTACAAAGCATCATATAAGTGGAATTCCATCTAGTGGAAACATCTAGACACAATTGCTTCCCACTACCATCAGACTCAAGCCTCAGTTGTCGAATACATTCTTTAAACTTTCTCATCCTACCCTCCGATCCCTTCACATATTTCACACTTTCTCTAATTTTGTGTAAGGCATCACTAGCCACTTTTAATCCTTCTTGAACAATAAGATTCAAAATATGTGCAGAACAACGGATATGAAAAACTCTCCATCACATAACAACCAACCACTTGTTCTAAGATCATTTTTCAAAATGTCTTGCATGTTATCATTGGCGGATACATTATCCAAAGTGAGAGAAAAAAATCTTTTGCTCTATATTCCAATCTTTCAAAAATTGAAAAACCCTTGAAGCCAAGTCAAATCCAATGTGAGGAGGTGGCATATCACAAAAATTAAGAATTTTACTATTTAACTTCCAATCAGCATCAACAAAATGAGCAGTTAAACATATGTGACCCTCAGAGGTACAAGAGGTCCATAAATCAGAAGTTAAACATATTCTATTTGGAATACTAGCCATCATCTTTTTTAGCTTCTCCTTCTCTCTTTTGTAAATGTTTAGGACATTAGATTTTATAGTATTCCTAGAAATAGGGTGTGCATCAGGATTCAAATACTTAATCCAACTTCTAATCTTTTTATACTCAACAAAGTTAAATGGCAAATCATGCTCAATGATTGCAGCAGCACACATCTCACGTGACACCATTTGATCTAACTGTGGAGACTTAATTTTCCTTGTAAATCTACCATCATTTGACCAACATCTTCAAATTTATTTCCATTAAATTTCTTTCAATAATAATAGAGCAATTACAATTTGTTTCATCCATTATCCACTGGAAGAACAGTTACTTTCTCCTTTACTATTATGCAGTCTATGACAATTAGAGCATGTTATATAAGGATTAAAAAACATAACAGTTCAATTTCTAGTACATATGTACCATATTTTTTTGTAACTTTTATTTGGCATTTCCAAATTAGAGAGACATAAATTTTAGATTTAAACTTTGAGCTACTTGAATAAACATACAAAAGTCTAATTATGACCCAGTGAATCACTAAGATCAAGCCACAGTCACTGAGTTAGCTAGAAGCTAGTGTGTCTGTGTGTGCAGTGTGCCTGGGCTAATTAACCTAATAAGTTGAACTAGACACAGGATTAGGATGAATCATGGTCTTCGTCACCCTTTAACTCAGCAACACTAAGGTCTTCATTTATGATTTATAGAGGAGCGGCTAGCCCCTCCCCATGAATGTAGGCCCATGCTTATCAACCGCTAGCATAACGGTTTATTGATTCAGAATTTTGAAAACAAGCATGTTTTCCAATGATACTAAACCAGGACTGTTAACAGTGTAGTATAATGTAGATAATACTTTTCTTTTTCAAAACTAACTTCTACTTTCCAATTGAGAAAGAGCAAAAGGAAATCAACAGTGATATCATCAATTATTTGTGAAATCATATGTAGTATCATATAATTTGATCACACAATACATTAAGAATATTAATTAACTGCATTCGTATATGCACACAGAACAGACACATTCTATTTGACAGTATACAGATGAGCCATTTTCTCACTAGCATCAAACCTGCTACTACTCTAAAATGGCAATAAATAGGATTTTGAAACATCATAATACATTGAACATTCGAACTAAGCTCAAATGTAGCAACAACACTTTAATAGTAAAAAAACAACAACATTGAAGTGGCCAGAAAAAAAAAGTTATAATTGGACTTAACCAAGCCTAGCATCCAATTTTAGACTTACCATTCAAATCAAGTTCCTTATTTGAACACATTTAACTGCTAATCGTGTTAACCTTTAGAAATTATGATTCTCCTTTTGCATTTTACTGTTATAAGCATATAGAGCCATGCCTATTTCTTTGGTTCAAACACGAAATGGAAAAGGGTAAAGCATACACGACATCACGCATTAGGAGGATGCTTACATGCAAGGATCCACCGAGCCAAGGACCAGACAGCCAGACCTCCCTGCCTGAGCTGCTAAGTCGACGAGGCAAAGAAATGCTCACGATTCACGAACGGACGAAGACGAACCCCACGTAGAGACAAGACAGCGAGACGCAGCCGCGCAGGGAGCCAGAGCGAAATCACGAGACGTAGGGAGCCACTCAGCCAGAGACCAGACGAACACAAGCTACAACAACCTACAGGTTCAAGGCAAGTTGGCGCAAGGGATTACAGCATTAGGGCACAAACGCAAGGGCTAAAGAGTGAAGACTGAAAGAGTGAAAGTAAAGGCTGTAAAGTGAGTCTCTATTCTCCTTGAAAAAAAGCATAAAATTACTTACTTAACCAGCCCGCAGGGTTGGCCCACATTTGGCCCGGATTTGGCCCCCAAAAATGCGGGCCGGGCCAGCCCGACCCGTTTCTATATATGGGTTCATACATTCAACCCGGCCCACATTTTTTAGTGGGTTAAGTGGGCTGGCCCGCCAAGCCAGACCCATTTTGCCAACCCTACTCAAGAAGAATAAGAGCAGAAAGAAAAGGCAATGAACTACCAAAACTACAACCATCAAGGCTATAGACCTCATCCAAGCATAAGTCAAGAGCAAGAGGGTAGTTCTAATGCCATGCCAAGGCAAAACCTCTATGAGAAGACAAGCAAGCTACAGGAATCCTTCACACAATTCATGCAAGTATTTCTTTCCAACCGTAAAATTACTAAAGCCTCCATCAGGAGTTTGGAGTTCCAAGTTGGCTAACTTGCCAACCAATTGGCTGAGAGGAACTTTAAAAATTTCTCAGCCAACACTGAAGAAAATCAAAAAGTTCCAAGATAGAAGGAGATCCTTAAATTTCGTATCATGCGTCAAACTATTGACATTAAAGAAGTGTTTCTTGGGAGGCAACCTAAGGATTTGGCTTGTTTTTTTTATTTCTTTCTATGATTTGTTTTTGGTTTGGCATTTAGCCTTTTAAAAAAAAGACTAGAAGTAGGGTGCAGGAGGAAGAATCACTTCAGCGAATTGACAACTCCCTGCTTGTAAGCTCGCTCTAGTGGAGAAGGATCTTGTCACAACGAGAGCCTTGTAATGACAACCATACAAAATGATAAAAATAAAAACAAAATAAATATAAATATGTAAGATTTAAATAAGTGGTATTTGAGCTTAATATTTCTATCTATTTTCGCCAAAGCGAATTGACAACTCACTGAAGAAAAAATTATATGAAATCCATTTGGCCAATTGGGTTACATCTAGTCCAATTGGATTGATGCATCCATTTTCGCCAAAGCAAAGTGACAACTCACTATAACGTATATGGACATTAGTTTATTGGATTATATGTACCACAATTCATGTGACGAATTGACAACTCATTGCAGCAAAAAATTCAAAAAGCGATGATAATTGAAACATTTTCGCTCTTTTTAACTTCTCATTTTGTTTCATTTCTTTCATTCACACAATTCCACTCAGAAGCTCTCAAAGTAGAAACCTAACCCTCACTCCATTTCTCACTTAAATCACTCACAACCACAGTCCTTCACTTTGCCAACTCCATTTTTCATTTGTTTGGAACTCCATCTTCATTTCTCACTTGCATATTCTCCATTTTACTGTTTATATAAGTTTTTTTTATATGGTTTTGAGTAGTTTACTATTTTCTTAATTTGTAAATAATCCATATTTCATAAATTGCTAAAACAAATTGTACATAAGTTATTGATTACACTGCATAGAGTTAGGTTTATCATTGCAAATTCTTTGACCTTTTAAAACTTTAGGGTAGGAATTAGGGGTCTTAAGAAGGCTAGTTTAGGAAGCTTTGTAGTTGATGCTTGTACATATTGTGCTTCTTAGGATTTGTGTTGAATTTTTAGGTATTTGTTTAGCATTATCATGCCAGACTTGGTTTGCCCGGGCTACAATTCCATTCACCATGAAATCAAACAAAAATAGTATAGGTGAGTGTGTGTGTGTGTGTGTGTGTGTGTGTGTGTGTTGAATGTAAATATTGTTAAGTTTGGACAGTCCAATTAGTTACAACTGGACAATCCATCCTTGCCCATGTTTTGATTATTGCAAAGATATAAATTATTGATGTACGAGTGAGTTATTCTTAAGTGAAACAAGACTTACTACATATGAATAAACATTGTAATAATCCTCAAAGAGAAAAACAAGCAAGAGCATTTGATTTGAAATTTTGTCATACATTTTATTGCTTAAGTTGTTCATCCTTTACTTAGCAAATTTATTTCATTGTATTCGAGCTTAAGTGTTTATCCACTTTATTGAGTGATTTAAATCTTTGCATTCATTCAAGCATTATTGTTTGTGAAAGTCAAGAGTGACTTAGTGATAAACAATACTTGGGTGTCTTAGATTCAGGGGAGTCTAAGGGATGCCAGAAGTGGCCTTGAGAATACTATTGTAGCCAAGAGTGACAGGACAAAATACTTGTTGTAATCAAGCTTTGATTAGTGACCTTTTACTAATTTGTAAAGGAGAACTTAACATAGCTATGCTTTAGTGAACTAGTATAAACCTTAAGTGTTTATACTTCTCTCCAACTAAAACGTGTAACTCTTCGATCTTCAATATTTCTTCACAAGTTGATCAATACATGATTATAAAATGAGTGATTCTTTGATCAACTTCAATCTTTAGACGTATTGTAATGTTATTCTTCTTTAAGACTCTCTTGAAATGTTTTTCACAAATTCTAAATGAATCAAGAGTCTGTTTAAAAAGAAAACACATAGGGGTATTTATAAATTTTGACAATCAAAATAGATCTAATCGATTATAAAAACAGATAATCGATTAATTCGTCAAAATCCCCTTTGTTTTGCAATTCAAGAAACTAGTTAATTGATAATTAGAAAGGGTAATCAATTAATTCGTTTCAATCTAAATACCAATTCCTTCTATGTTGACTAGATAATCGATTATCGTGTCTGGTAATCAATTATAGATTTAGACAAAGAGCTTCTTTTTGAATTGAGATTTATTACTTTTTATGTACTAAATGACCAATTCAATTTTTAAAATATTAGTTAATGACAATTTATTTCTAATTATAAAAATTGAAGTGTTTGTGCTTTTTTAAGTCAGTCGAAAGGTAAGGATTAATCTCTAGAGGTACTAAGATCCATTAGGGTTGACTGTAACACCCTCATAATTCCCTGTATCTGTGTCTTTTCTTATAAATATGCATTTTTAGATAAATGACATAAATGCCCTTGGATATTTTTAGAAATGACCAAAATGTCCTTGAACAATTCCACAAATGATGGTTAGGTCCTTAGGACAAATGACTAAAATGCCCTGAACATTTGCTCAAATGACCAATATATCCTAAAGT
>PYAF01004115.1:56391-69506 GCA_007407185.1 Glycine tomentella | reverse complement strand
GAGTCTCCAGATCTTGTTTTCTTCTTTCTTTGGCCTTTATTCTCCTCTTTTGTCCTGAAATTGCATAATTGATATTGAAATAAGATAAAATAAAATAATATTAATAAACTAATCAAAACTAAACTAAATCCTAATTATTTACTCAAAACATAAGCTAAAACTATTCTAAAAATAAGATGTGTTTGCAACACATCACTAATTCTATTTCTTTTAAGATTAGGATGTTATTAGTCATGCCTACAAATAAGGAGATATCTGATTTGTTCAGTTAGACTTTAACTCTATTTAAAGAGTTATTCAATAAAAGTTAAATGTATCCTCCGAACACTACTACAAAAATTGATTTTAACATCGCTAAGTTAACATCGGTTTTTTTAGAAAACCAATGTTTACAAAAACACGGTGGAAAATTCGTAATTAATAGGACATGGTTAACATCGGTTTTGTTAAAAACTTGGGAAACCGATGTTAACAGGAACACGTTAACATCGATTTTCAGGTTTTTAACAAAACCGATGTTAACATAAAGACTTTAGCATTGATTTTTGCAGGTTTTTAACAAAACCAATGTTAACCTATTCCTGTCAACATCGGTTTTGCAGGTTTTTAAGAAAATCGATGTTAACAGAAAGACGTTAACATCGGTTTTTCTATGAAAACAGATGTTGTTGTTATTATAAGACCTGACCCCCAAATTAAACATCCTTCTTCACTCTCGCGCCTAACTCTCACTCTCTGTGTCTCCCTTCATTGCGCCTACCACAGTCACAGTCATGGTCACCTGAATTGCTGTCATTGTCGGTGTCGACTCATTCTCACGGCGGTTCCATTGTCGGTGCCGCGTTCCATTGTCGGTGTCGCAACTCCCACAAGGTATGTGTACTTCCATTGACGAAACCATGAGCTTCTTTTTCTTCTGCATTTGTGTTCTTCTTCTTCTTAGCTTCTTTTTCTCTTGTGTAGCTTCTTTTCCACAGTTGGTGTAACTTTTTTTTCTCTTTGCTAGCAACAAAAACCGTGAGCTAAGGGAACAAAGGCAACAAAACCGTGAGCTATACCTTTTCTCTTGTGTTCAAAGTTCTTATAATGTAATGGACATGCTTTGTGACTATATGTAGATTAATTTTTTTACCTATTATCGACATGCTTGTAATGGTTAAAAGTTTTGCATATTGTAGAATATGTTATGAAGCAACTGATTTTGCATATTGATTCCTGGACCACAAAGTAGTTAATGGTTAGGATTGAATGTTATGGATTTAAGAAACTTGTGTAGATGGCTGGTTGAAGAATTTAGGACAGCTTAGTGGCTGATTAAGTATACCAACAAGGTAGCCTATTGAGAATTTAGGACAGCTTATTAGTGGCTGATTTTAGTGTTTCCTACTGGTAAAGATTTTAGTGTAGCTCACTGCTATTTGCTTTGGATTGATACAACTGTTGTTGGAGAACCACTATCATCATTATTGCACCCATACATAGCCTGATAGCCTATTTACTGTGTCAAAGCCAATGTTGTTGCCAACTCCAGTGTTTGTATCCCAAATTCTGAATGTCAGTTGTACATGTAGTGAGGTGGTTGAATCTGCCTCTTCTCAAAGTTGGTGTTGTCTTTCAATTAGAAACTAATTAATCTTTTGGGTTATGTTGTTCCTAGGTTTAACCAACTTAGTTTTTTCGAGCTTAATTACTATGTAGTATGCCTCTGGTTGGCTTCTATTATGTATGAATAATTTGAAGGCAATATATTTTAGTATTAGTATGTCGGGTAATCTTGAAATTGTCATGTTTATCATTGTTTTTGGCTTCTATTATATAATGAATCAATTATCAATCTGTGCTTTGGCCATTTAAGTTCTCCGAATGAGTATACTATAGTGTTTGTTTTGGATCTTACCCTAGTAGCTACACCAAGATTCGTGGCCAATGACTGAAGGATAAGTGTATATATTCATAGTAAATAGTGATGACCCATATCTTCATGGTAAACACTTTAGTTATAGGCATCAATCACACAACTAATAAGAATACACATCCATGTATTGATTTTTATGCTTTCATATGAGATTGAAATGATAATTAAGCCAGCCTGTAATACATTGTTCTGGTCATCATACAGGGGGATTTGTGGACTCTCATTTGCAAAAAAAGGGACGTCTTCTTCGCATTGTTATCTGGCTTTCTCAAATGGTGAGTACTAATTCCATCTGGAGCTTGGTCAATCATATCCGTTCATCTTCTTGCATGACAATTGACACTTGTTTCTTTTCTTATTTTGCTGATGAAAAATATTTTGCTATTGTCAGCTCTAGACTACGGGTTATAAGCTGGGAAATTGGGGAAGATATTCTGAAGCTCCCTAACGATTTGGTAATCTTCATTACTTATTCTTCACACACACACACATGAAAACACATCCTAAACAACTCTTTTAATTGTGCCCTTTCTTTCTAGCATTAATTATTGTTTTTAACTAGGACCCTTTTTAGATCATGCTCGCATTTGATTATGCTTTTAACAAGAAAGAATAAGATAGTTGGCTTATATATGTACCTTGGCTGGAGGAACAAATCATGGTTTCCTAAAAATATCCACCCACAAGACTACTATACCATATTTTGTTAATTTCATGCATATGATCTTGAATCCCATAGGTACTAAAATATGAGTTGCATCTTGCATGACACATCCCTTTGGAGTTTTAATGACCAACCTCTCTCTGCTACTACTCCATGCAACTCTCCTATTTGGTTTCATTTGTCCTTAAAAATTTGCTAAGTCCAAACTGACCAAACTAAAGAGTTTTAATCAGTTTGGTCTCATTTGGCAGTCAATCCAACCTGAACAATTCTTTACAATGCTTTACAATTGTTATCCACTATAACACATTTTAAAAATTAGACCTAGGCTACAAAACAATATATTGAAGCTATTCATCTTGCTTGTTTACAATGAGACAAACGGATTAAAGGATCCTAAAAAAGATCAAATCTTCCAAATGGTTTCCAAAGGTGTCTCCATGATCAACATCTCCAAAGCCTATTCATTAGAGAAGCAAGAGAGTTCATTAAACTTCAAACTTGGAATATTCTTTTATGTTATAATTTAATCAAACAATACATGTCATATCTTATAATTTAATCAAACAAGGATCACATCAAACGTAACGAAAAATATTTGTGGCTATAATATTATCTTGTTTACTCCACAAATCTTCTTAGCTCTATTCTTTCTAT
Source organism: Glycine tomentella (assembly GCA_007407185.1). Lineage (NCBI taxonomy): Eukaryota > Viridiplantae > Streptophyta > Magnoliopsida > Fabales > Fabaceae > Glycine > Glycine tomentella. Next base: position 66,270 of record PYAF01004115.1, on the reverse strand, counting down.
CCTTCATTTGCTTCCTGACTTTCCTACCTTAGTGTCAAGGCCGTTCTGAAATAATAGATAGACATTTTAGTCTACTAGCACAAATGACTGAATATGGCTAAGACAAATATAACCAAAAAAATAATTAAATCAAAGAACATAATTGAAACACTCACCGTTGCCATTACCAACCATAATACATTTCATGGTTTCTTCAGAAAAATCTTATGGATTGTGATGTCAAACACTGGTTTAATTAATGGTTGTAAAACACACTAACAACAACAAATAGCACCAATATCCCATCACTGGAAGGGAAAGTGACAATTTCCGTGCAAGGAATGCAACACTATGAAAATCTAAAGATCATTAAGCAGAACCATTTTCAAATTAAAAATAGATATTCAAAAGCAAAGGTTTCCTTAATTGTTGACTCACCTTAATAAGCTCGTACTTGGGCTCCATAATTCTTGGCATTTTACACTGCATCATGAATTAAATCATATTCAATGGGTTTGCCACCTACAAAATGGGTTTCATATTTGAAGACAAAATACTTAAGTATTAGGCTCTTTCACTTCATACATTCTAGCTAACTTCTCCTAAAGTGAAGCCTATATTCCAAAATCCCCACAAAACAAATTAATAACGTTTCAATTTTCACTTAAGATATTAAATTCAAATTAAAAAAAAAATCATAAACTAAAGTACCTTGGACACATTTCCTCTCCCTAGATGAAGAACATCAACGACGACCTGCGACACAAAAAAATGTTTACAATACAAAGATTACGAAAGCCAATGCTAAGAATCTTTTACATTGCAATTAGGGAATTAACCTCCAAATTTCATATTACAACAGATAATTCATAAATGTGAACCATCTATTGGCCAACTTCCTCTCCAATTATTTTTGAATGCCTCGACCCCACTGTCTCTCCTCTTCTCCATCCTCACCAATGTTGTAAAAAATGAAAGTTTACTTGCTGATTCTTACGAGTTACGAGTTTTGCAACCTCTATCGTGCAAACTCAGAGGAAAGATCGGAGACACTGCACAACAGCTGTCAAACACAAGTTTGCTTGTGATTACGGTGGAACATTAAACATTTCGTTCCTGAAAGTGGTGCATAATATTTTGCGGCCCAGATTGAACATGTTAAAAAAAAACCAACATTTTGGGCTATTCGGGGCGGGTTTGCTAGCCTAATTTGTAAATGAAATAGAAGACCCTATTTTAGGGTTTCAAAAGCAAAATCGATCCTCTAAGACCCCTCTCAACAAAATCATCTCTATCGTCGGTCTACTCTATCGTCATTGATGCTTTTGTCACCACCGTTGGTTGTCGCTGACACTACTGTTTGGTTTCATGGTTTTTGACAGTGTCGTTGGTGTTGGTCCTTCTCTCTGCTTACTATTACGGTGTCAGTGCTGGTAACAGGTAAGTGTTGTCTCTACATCTCTTCTCTGTTTGGACTTTGGTGTTTGGTTCTTCTCTCTGTGTCTTTTCTCTGTTTGGTCCTTCTCTCTTTGTCTTTTCTTTGTTTTTCATGTTTGGTCCTCTCTACGTACGTGTTTTTTGCACTAAGATTAGTTCTGTTTTTTGTTGTTATTGTAGGTTTGAAGAAAAAAAATGGATTTAGGTAGTGGCAACAAACCTATTGAAGGTGCAAAGGCTAGTGGAAATAAGATTGAACGAAGGACTAATCTGGCATGGAATCATTGTGTCTCAATGGATGGGAATGCAATAAATGTGAAATGCAAATACTGTGATAAGGTTTTTACTGCTGGAATCTATCGATTGAAGCATCATTTAACAAGAACTTCAAAGGATGGTGTACCTTATAAAGATATTCTTGAAGATGTTAAGAAATTAATGATTGTAAATGTTAGTCGGTTGCAGAAAAATCTGAATACGAAGTCTTCATAGTTCATAGATAAAGGAGTTTTGGAGGTGGACAAAAAAAAGAAAAAGAGAAGAGCAAGAGGTTGATACTGCAAATATTTTCAGGAGAAGGGCAACAACATACCAACCTTCTATCATTGCCATTTTCAAGAAACCCAAGAGGGAGGAAGCGTGTAAAGAAATTGCTTTATTTTTTACAACAATGTTATTCTTTTTAATGATTAAAAGAGTGAAGAGTTCAAGAACATGCTTGAGTTGGTTGCCTCCCACGGTAAGGTGTAACACCCTGACAAAAACAAAATTATAACTAAAGCCGACAGGGGAAACTTTGTGTTGTATCTTCTGTGTTTGTGCGTATTTGATTTTAGTGATTATATGCTTTTAATTATTGATTTTTGTGCTATATATATTTCTGTTTAGTGTAAATAATTTGTTTAGTCTAGCTTGATAGAGATATGAAACTGCCTGAAAAAAAATTCCATTTGTACCAAAATTACATTGTAAACTGACTGACAATGTAATTTAGCTCTATGTGAGAGTGATCTATGTGTGAGGTTCACTCTGGTTACATGTAATCCTAAGGAGATTAGTACAGTTATCAAGACATTTATGATAGAATTTACTAGTTTTTGTATAAAACGAGAATACCAATTTTTGGTAAGACTCTATTTTAGCCTTTTATAGTTAGTTTTGAAAAAGTGAAAGACGCCATATAAGGCATGGCGAAGCTCGTGGAGAGCACATCAAGGTCTGGCCAAGCTGTCAATTAGTCATATTAATTGTCATTCAAAGTGTTTAGATTAAGAGGATAAGGATTAGGCCTTGCAATTCCATTGGTCCAAGCATTTCACCTACAATAAGTGTTGTTTTTAAAAGCCAAAGTCTAGGCCATTCTCCCATTTTGCTCGAAGCTTTTAGAGAGAGAGGAGACCATATTTTTGTTCTTCTTCCAAGTTTTATCATGTGTTCTTGAGCCCTTCTTCCATCAAGCTTAGGTAAATGACCTCCATTTTCAATTCTAAAGCCTAATTTTCACTTCATTTTCTTGCTCTATTCTCACTTGTAGTTTCAAAATCATAATTTTTCACTCTTGAAAGTTGGAAACTTGAATATAAACTCCCTCATTCTTCCTTCTAAATTTCGTTGAGGAGCATCAAGGTAAGGGGGGTCTCTCCAACTCTTGAATCCTATTATTGTTCTTAAACTTCTTTGAACATGTTGTCTTGAAATTTCGTGCTTCCTCCCTTGTTCTGGATCTGTGTGCTGAGCTGTTTTCCTTGATTTATTGATGCAAAAATGAATTCTTTGGGTGTTAAAATCTAGGGTTAGACTTAAGGTGAAACTAAAACGTAATTTTCTAGAGAAAGTTATGAGCAAAACAAGTTAAGGAGATTTTTAGGAAGCCATAATTTTAGCACGAAATTAAACTGGTTAGTGCTGCTGTGTGGGCTGGTTTTATATATATAAAAAAAACCTAAAAATGAGTTTCTTAGATATGAAAATGTATGGTAACACATAAGGTTTAGGAAAAACCGATTTTCAGAGCACCTAGAAAATCCGATTAAAGTTTAGGAATGAAATTATGTGAACCTGGACAATAGGGGAATTTAGAGGATTAGATGATTTAATTCAGTGATTTTAAGCTTAAAAATGAATTTAGAACATGGAAAAACCTTAGGGAAGTAATAAAAAGTGTTAAAATTGATTTCTGGCAAAATTATAGGACAATAGATTTAGACTGATAAAATCGCTAGAATTGAGCGCTTTGTATTTTTGTATTTCTGAAGAACGTGATTGAGCATGCTCAACATTTATTTCTAAATTACTATTGTTTTGAATGAATAAGACCATGAGAGTGTGAACTCTAGCACTATTTATCCGTGGTGTGTGAATTTTTTATTCTGGTCTGGAACCCTAGGATAGCCACTGGATGAGTAAGAACGTGAGACTGTGTGTGTGTGTGTGCGCGTGCATGTGCGTGCGTGTGTATGTGTGTGTGTGTAATGATTATCTTTTCTGTACTCGCTCTGGATTGAGTCTGGGGGTGTTTGACCCTTGGTAAATTGTTTGCTATAATTTCTGGATGATTGTATTTTAGCCGTTATGTTGTCCGCGGATAGACGTGTTCTTTTTATTACTTGAAAGGTTGAGATGATTTCTTGAGAGTAGTATGTATGTTTGATCCTCACCTCGATTTCTTGTTGTGTGAATGTTTGTTGTACGTGGCATGAAGGCTACGCACACGATGCGGCAGCAAGAGTGAGAAGACCAAAGGAAGAGCAAGGAACCGAAGGTTCTATGCCATCTGTGAATGGTTAGGTTGCATTAAAAAAGTGGATGATGGATAGAAATACGCTGGGGTGTAATGGACAGAGAGGTTCACAGGACTTAGGATGCATCTTGTTTGTTAGTATCGAAGGTAGCTCATCAAATTATCTTTAAGTACGTCTTATGGCATTATTTGTTTCTAAAACCAAAGCAATGATCTGTCTTTGTTGGATAAACTCAGAATATCTGGGTTTGTCTTTTGTAATAATACATGTGAATTAAAATATGGTTATAATTTTGCAGGAGAGGCTCACTCCTTGAAGGTGGAAAAGATTTTGTTTCAAGGAAAGTCTGAATACCAGAATGTCATGGTCTTCCATGTACGTGAGCTTCCAGTAAATTATGAAGTTATAGTTACAATTTTCTCTTTTTCATGTTCCTATATTTATTGTCAATGCTCTGCTGTGATGTCTTCTGTAGTCATCAACATATGGCAAGGGTTCTTGTTTTAGATGGAGTAATTCAGTTAACAGAAAGGGATGAATGTGCCTACCAAGAAATGATCACTCATCTTCCTCTTTGCTCTATTCCAAGGTTTTACTTTTGCTATCTGTCTAGATTGCATGTTATACGTCTGGATTGTATGTTTAGTCCTCAAATTTATATACTTTTTCTCCCTGTAATTTTCCTTTTTAGGTTTTGGTTATTGGTGGAGGTGATGGAGGGGTCATAGGAGAAGTAGCACGCCATTCTTCAGTTGAAAAGATAGACATTTGTGAAATCGACAAGATGGTTGTTGATGTGAGTAAGGCACACCAAATTTTACTCTTCTCTAACCAAAACTAGATTATATTGCTGGCAGGCTATTATGTTACTCACATATAATCAATTCTTCTCTTTATCTACTTAAGTAAATTGCTTATAGATGTTCTGTTCTTTTTTAGTTGGCCTAAAAGGTTTACTTTCTAGTGCTCAGAGGTTTCAAGTAGCAATATATGCTCAATATCAAAATTTAAGTATTGCAGGTCTCCAAACAATACTTCCCTGATGTAGCTGTGGGGTATGATGATCCTCGTGTGACACGTCATATTGGTGATGGTAGTATGATCAATCATTCTAATATTTTTTTTCCTATAACATTTTGCTTTTTGTGGAAAAGCTATCTCATGATGGGTTTTCTCACAATGGTCTAGGAGTTGCATTTCTGAAGGAAGTTCCAGAAGGAACTTATGATGCTGTTATAGTGGATTCATCCGATCCTATTGGTATACCATTTTATAGTTTCCTTCTCTTCTGTAATATAAAAATAAAACTGTTTGATAAAGGAATGTTACATTTGGTATCCTTAAGGTCCTGCTCAGGAGCTTTTTGAAAAGCCCTTCTTTGCGTCAGTTGCAAAGTCTCTTCGTCCAGGTGGAGTTGTGTGCACTCAGGCAGAAAGCATATGACTTCATATGGATATAATTGAGGACATTGTGGCTAATTGTCGCCAGATTTTTAAAGGCTCTGTCAACTATGCTTGGACTACTGTTCCTACGTACCCAAGGTAGGTTTTTTCAATTTATTTTAAATCTATTTTCTTATATGAATTCATTACACGTTATAGGTTTATATTAATTTTTCCAGAACTTCTTTTTTTGCATACTCCGGGAGGGAAGGTTGTTGATTGTATATGACAATAAGGAGTGCCACTTACACACTCTCTGACATACTCTTCTAACACACCCTACTATTGGTTAATTGTATTAAAAAATACAAAATCATGAGAGGTAGTCATTAAATAGAAGTGAGATCCGCCAAAATTTATGATTTTCAATAAATTTCAACTAATAGTAAAGGGTGTGTTTAAAATAATGTGTTAGAGAGTGTATTGCTAGCATTTTTCATATGACAATATTGTATAATGTGCTTTTCGGTAAGGATGTTGAATTATATGATGATTATCCATGTTTACGTTGCTTTTGTTTTTCATTTCAGTGGGATGATTGGTTTTATGCTTTGCTCAACTGAGGGACCACCTGTTGATTTCAAGCATCCAGTGAATCCCATAGATGAAAATGAGAGTCAGAAGTCACTAAGACCACTGAAATTTTACAACTCTGAGGTGTGCTGCCCCAACCATCTTCTGTTTGAGATTTTGCATTTTTCCCTTTCTTTACAGGACAATTAATTCTTATCTAAATGTCTATCTTTTCCTTTAATTCCAGATTCATACCGCAGCTTTCTGCTTGCGGTCGTTTGCGAAGAGGAAGATTGGTTCTAAAGCAAATTAAGAAGATTTTCTAAACCTTTGAAGGAGCTCATGTGGCTGTTGTAGAAGTCCAATATTCATCCTTCCTGTATTGGCCCATCTATCAATGAGCTATGGAATAAGTCAGATTAAATTTGGCATTGAATAGTAACGTTTGTTTCTGGAAATGAGTTTTAGGTGATAAAGGTATAATTGATGAATTCAGTTGTCAGTAACTTTCCTCATAAACACATTTAACAATGTGGAACTATGATTATCTGTTTAGGTAAATTTTGTTTAATGCAAATTGTTGTTTCTTGTACGTTTTGAAATTTAAATGCATTATTATGATCTGCCTTGTGTTTTGAATGCATTTGGCGTGATTGGTTCTAACAATACGAAAAACCAGCTGACTGGACTGTACTTTGCTTAAAATTAGCAAACCTAAATGGGGCTCAAAAGTGATAGCAATTATCATTATCAAGCCAAAAACTACTTGTTTTGTAATCTATCATTATATTCTTATTAATAAGTTGGGGAGGGGCCTTGGCATGATTAAATCAACTTTGAATGCTGATCACTATCAATTTGATGTCAGAAATTTAAAGCCTTTGTCTTCATTGATTAAAGGAAACATCAACAACGTGAGCACATATAAACACGGTGGCATAAATAAGAACTAAGAAGTCCCGATACTTCAAAATGGAAGCATATCGGTGTCATACCTGTGTCAGATACCGATATGCCTCTGATATGATACGTGTCCAAGAAGTATTCAATTTTTTAAATTGTTTTTAAGAAAAATGTAGGACACAACTAGGATACGGCTTCAGCTCAAGATGGTTAGACACAATTCTGATACGGCTCAAGCTATTTCCGATATAGCTTAAGCAACTTTTGAACCTTTTCTTAATTTTATTGCCTTAACTTAGACTTTTAAAATAAAAAATAAAAAGGTCCAGACATACACAAAACATGATTCTTTTTCTCTTCTCAAAATATAAATAAAAGCACGACATAACCCTCTTCTCCAAGCATGACAACTCCTTTTCAGCAGTTCTGGACATTCTTCTCATGAAGGGGTTTATTTTTCCGATAAGTGTTTGTAATGTTTTCTAAAACAGAATTTGCATATTTGCAATGTTTTAACAACATTCGAGCATTTGCAAAATTGTATCTTAACACCAACACTATTGCATTTTATTTTACATCCATATGTAGTTTTTTACTAATGTATCCAAGACTTTGTGGTATCCTTTATTTCAAAAAAAATTGTCATATCCCCGTATGTGTTGTATAGTATCCATGTTGTATCCCGTATCTAGGCTTCATACATAAGAATAACAAGGGTAATGCTTTGCTACCTTCATCCATAGATGCAACCTTTCTTCTCAGAATAGCATATATCTGTGCTTACTTCCAGTTTTTCTCGTTAAAGAAAATGATGAGGGGAAAATGGGAATTTGGGGATCGTGTAAATCACATACCCTTTCTAAATAAACTATTGTAATTTTAGTGGATTCTTTGGAAAACTTGCTTTTTTGGATAATCTAGTATCTTCATATTGCCTGGATAATCTCTGCATTCATTCACCGGGAAGCAACAAAAAAACATGCTATATATACTACTTCGTAACTGACTAATCACAATGTAAAAGAGAATATTTTTCATAGTTAAGCTGAGCAGATTAAAGTAATACAGCTATAACAAAGTAGAATATAACATTTATCGATTAATCATCTTAAAAGGTTGCTTACTAGCTAGTTATCTTGATCCTTGTTTTGTACTCAAAGTGACTCCCTTATGTGCACAGCAACCACCTCTCATTCACGAACCATCATTCTTAACATCTTTGCCTGATTCCTCATCAGCTTTCTTTTCCAACTTCCTCTGCTTGCAATCATGGACATAGATCATGCAGGCCACCCATTTCAGCGGATTTACCATGCAGTACAAGCCAACTTGTACAAAAATTGCATTCCCTTGCTCATAGCCTCCAATATGGTAGCATGAAAGCCTCAAAAGATGTCCCCAAGCAAAGAAAATCAGCATAAAAAAGAGCCCCCTCCTGTGACATCCTCTGCTGAAATAAGCGGACACTGCTAATGCATCCACACCATATATCCCCTCCAACACCGAGATCACAAGACTCATGTTCCACATAGCACTCCACTCCAAATACATCCTTAAAATCTTTGCAAATGCTGCGCTGCAAATTACCGCGAACAACAAGTAAAAACTCGAGTCCTTCAAGTAAACATGGTAATTTAGAACTATAAACAGTAATCCAAGCTGGTGAGTAGTTGTCAAGAAGAGAACATAGACAGAAGTGACAAATGAGCCTCTCAATTTTGATAGGTCAAAGGGTTTCTGAACCATCTCCTTAAGAGTCATTTTCTTCTCTTTTGAACGCAACTTTGAAGCCAAAGCTATAGTAACAATTGCAGATACAAACTCTAAGACATAGAGTGGCACCATGTAAATGAATCCAGTTAGAATCAACTTCAGGACATAATCCTTGTTGAATCTGTCTATGATAAGATCTGGCCTGTAGCTGTAGCGATAATCAATGAAGTCATAGTCAGTGAAGACTGTGGAGTCATCATGTGATTCATGTGGCAGGTTAACAATATTCGAGGTTTCAACCAGGATTTCTTGGAGGAAAATTTCAAAGTAAACCATGATACAAAAGAGAGGAATAGAAGTGAGAAAGGTGAAGATGATGAAGTTGAGGTTTCTGAAATAGATCACAACAGATTCCCTGAGGATATCAGATACTTCTAGATTCTGCTTCTGCTTAGACTTATTGCTTTCACTCTCCATGTCTCTTCACTTCTAAGAACAGTGAAATTTACAAGGTGAAGAATATAGCACTCCCTAAAGATCTATAGAAACCAGTGTTTTCTTTTGTTTGTGCTCTATTGGAGAGAAAGTAGGGAGAAGAGTTGACTTGTGCCAATAGAGAAGATGGGAAAAATATCCTCTCCAACTGGATGATACTTGACCATTCATTAATTTTAATATGTAATAATTTTATTTTAATATATAAAATATATAAAAAAACGCACATTGAATGGTGAGTAGGCATGACAACGAGACCCGAACCCGTGGGTACCCGTCAAAATCCGCCCCGATTTTAACGGGGAAAAATCGAATTTGTTATTGATGATACCCGTCCCGCCCCCGCCCCGCCATAATTAAATTACAAATTTACCCTTATATATATAAGAATAAAATCCCGAAACCCTAACCCTAACCCTCCCCCTCATTTCTCATTCTCGACGACGTTGAACCTTGACCAACGACTTTCTGAATTAATTCCATTTTGGAAGCTTTGTTGCTGCAATGGACCTCTACTCTTTGTTGTGTTTTATTTTAATTTTGGAACAATATATATTTAAATGATATTATATTTTGGGAGAAATTAAATATGTAGGTCAATAATGGTTTTAATTAAATTGATTGATTTTGTTTAATAATTTTTAAATTATGATATC
>PYAF01004115.1:38859-56291 GCA_007407185.1 Glycine tomentella | reverse complement strand
TATTTTGGGAGAAATTAAATATGTAGGTCAATAATGGTTTTAATTAAATTGATTGATTTTGTTTAATAATTTTTAAATTATGATATCATATTTTGAATGTGGGTTTGTTATTAATTTTTTTGTTACCTAGTCAACTTTTTTTCCGTTTTTTTCAAAAGAAAAGCCACATTATTTTTTATTTTTATTTTTTTAATTAATAGTAGGGTGGGGCGGAGGCGGGGCGAGGAAAACCCGACCCCGACGGGGACGGGGATGGGTCTGAATTTTAAAACCCGACGGAGAATGGGGACGGGGGCGGGGGCGGATTTTAATGGCGGGGGCGGGGACGAGGAATACAATACCCACACCCGCCCCGCCCCGTTGCCATGTCTAATGGTGAGGTGTGTAAACAGACACAAGACATTCTTTTGTTACCCTCCATTTCCAAGACAATTCTTTTGTTACATTGACTTTGTCCTATGAATGTTGACAATATCAAGAAAGTAGAAATGAAATGTACCGCCCAAAAGAAAAGAAAAAAAATTAATCCTCCTTTACTAAAATTATCCTATTTGAATTTTCTCTTATTCTTGAACAATAGGATATACTCCAGCAGGAGAGATAAAAATACAAGAGAAGAAAAATATAATCAATGTGTTAAATAAGCAATCATACTAATTATTTTCTTCACACACAAAAAAATACTAATTATTTTTGTCTTTTTCACTTTAGCACGTCCATTCTATTATGTTAAAATATTCAAATAAAAAATTATTTATCGTTTAAAAATTTTCCTTTTTACAAAATACTACCTTAGAGCATATTCAAGGGAGTGTTTGGTAGAAAAGAAACTTTCAGTTTATTGAGAATCTTAAATTGGAAATTTTTTTTCTCATTTTGATATCTATTTTTTAAAATAAGATTCCCGATAAATAAGGTTTATTGGGAATGTTTTCTGAGCAATTTTCCATGAAAAAATTCTTGTGGAAGAAGGTGAGAATTCCCAAATTAAAAGTTTCTTTTATTATAGGTAAAAATATAATGTCACTCTTATTAGATTATTTAATGTGATATATAATTAAAATATTTTATAAAAATATCACTTACATTTTTATTTTGAAGAAACTTTCCCAAAAACATTTATGGCCAACTAAACATGTTGTTTCTTTTCTACCAAATGTCCCCCAATAGTTTGAAAAGAAAACTCACCTTATTCAATCATTTCAGTTTTCTTAATTTGACAATTAGGTTTAAAATTTAAATATGATATTCAACCAATCCAATCAAATCCAAGTGATTTAGATTAGATATGTTTTGGTTGTAATCTTACTTATATTTTCTTTATTGAAGTATCAAATAAATAATAAAATATATAATAAATATGGAGAAAACAATTAAAAATATCAAATATTTCATTTATAAGTCATTATATAACTAACAGTTGTATAATTCTTCAAACATAGCCTATTAACATGATAAAAAAATAGACTATTAAAATATAAATTCCACAACTTAATAATTACATTTATATATCTTTACTCAAATAGTTAAAAATTATCTTAAAGTAAATATAATTTTTATAAATATGTATAAGTTATGGGATAATTTTAAGATATGAGAAAATGTATACATATGTTTTTATCACAAATTTATAAATAAAAATATATACTTGTATGTAAATTTGATTTAAATTAAATTGGATCAAATTTCAAAATAAAATCTAAATCAATTTTTTTAATCCTAAGTCATAAATTATGAGTGTTTTTCAAATCTGCGTGTATTTTTTAACAATGCCTATAGAATTTTTTAATTAAATATTTTCAACCTCATTACTCTAATTATCATATATGAGACAATACTTAAGTAGTTTGTTTGATACATAAAAATATAAAGTCGTATAATGTATAGATATTTTTTTAAAATTATGTACAGTAAATACAATTCAAATTACTATTATTAAATACATAAAATTAAAGTGCAACAATTAAATATTAAAATGTAAAAGTAAAGTGTTAAAATGATGCTAACATGCATTTAAAATTTTACTTCAAATATATTTTATAAATAATTAATATTGTGAAAAATATAGGTGTAGACAAATCGTAATCATACTTTATATACCTTTCAGTAAGAAATTCACGTCGTGTTTTTAAACGCTACCTCATTTAAATTGCAAACTAAAATTCATAAGTCATAACTAAATACCATGAATGAGCTCAACTTCACTATCAAACCTTTTGAGTATTCTCTTTGTAAAGTTGCATAACTATAACTCATTTTGTGATTAATAGAGAAGAAAAAAATGAGAGGAAAATCCCACCTCCTCTATCTCTTATATATCAAAGAAAATAGAAAGGCTTGATAGTAAAGTTGAACTTATTTTATACTCTATCCTATTCATCGAAATCGCAACATTTATTCTCCAAAACATCCAACCTAAATCCTATAACAAACCACTTCAACGAAACCTTTTTGGTCGCAAAGAAAAATACCAAAATTAAAAAAATCAACACTTCAACAGAATTAAGATAGTCTTCACAACAGTAAGAAATCCCTCATCAAACACATTTGACTGCACCTAACAGTTCAGGACAAAGAGGCCTCACATCAAATGAAATATAAAAAATAAACCAGATTTGATATCGAAAAAACAAAAATCATTTCCACATTTTAGTTTTCACATTTAGCCAATACCAAGTCAATACTTCTTTTGCACAAAAAAATAGGTACTTAATTCTTAAAACATAATTAACCAGATCAAAATCAACTAATGTTAGGAGCTAAATGCCAGTGGCAACACTAAACTCACATTATAAAACAAGGGCAAGAAGCAATGAATTCCTCAAATTCAAATATGTAATGCAATCAATGCTGCCAATCAACCAGAGTTAATACACTTGATTAGGAGCGGACAATATTTAGCAAAACAAAACTTCATATTGGAGACAAAGTAAAACGGATTCCAGTAGCTGAAGATGACACACAATTCCATGCATAAGCATGCAAAAGTTAATCAGCCAATTGAGGAAGCTGTGGACACAAACCAAAGAGCAGCAAGTGGAGAATGAAAGACGTTTGGCGAGTACTCATTTGGTTAAATGGAATCACTCTTTCTAGTCCCAGTCCTCAGAGATCATAGATCAACAGGTGATTTGCAAAGGAGGATACACAATACGGTGTCCCACACAACCAAGATGATGACCATTGTTCCCAAACGACAAGCATATACCAGAGACTACGGATGAAACAAGTAACATTCTAATCCAGATGCAGACAATTAGAAGCAGCAACCATCAATATAACTATATAGAATGGTGTGAAGCAGACACTATACGCAGTTACTCACTCAAGGAACCCCAATTTAACTTAATTTCACAAAGATGCAGCAAGCCAATGACTACATTTATCCATCCACCTTTAGACTCCTCCAAATCATAAGGAGGATGCATATGTAGCATTCTTTCCTGAACAGTAAGCAAACAGGTCATATGCAACCAACTTGTTGACATCGAACTTTTAGTCAACTTATATGTTGAAGCAACAAGATGAGACGATTGTGGGGGCATGAAGCAGAGAAGCAGACAACATGTAGTAAGTGGCGAAACGATGCTGTTTTGGCCAATAATCACACCTCAAAACAAAGAAACATGAACATTTTAGGCACCTTTAATGCAAATATATCAAAATTACCATAGTGGATTAGAAATAGTATGACTAAGAACAAACAATTAACATAACTTGCTATATAAAGTAGGGAAGACTGAAGCAACCTTCAGGTTTCAGTAAGCTGAAGAGAGACAGCCGACACAAAACAGTGTCCAACACACCCTTTTGGCAGCTACAACACTATGTAGTTTTGTCAAAAGCCAAGTTCTTAACAATACCCATTGTCATGACATCAACAGAAATAACATGGCTGTGGTCTGCTCAACCAATCCCAGAGGAACTACACTTATAGCAGAGAGAACTTCCTAACAATTGTTCAGCAATCAGCACATGCTCCATTCACATTCTGATTTTAATCTCTGTAAAAAAAGAAATAATAAGAATTTAAATTAATATGGGTACTAAGTTATGATGCCATTCATTTAACTCATAGTAAAGAACAACTGAATTGAACATAAACATACCCATTGGCATAAGGTGAATCATGGCGAGAAGGACGATATGGAGGGGACCTGCTGTAGCTGCGACCCTGGGGAGGCGATATGCTATGTCGTCTTGGAGATCTTCTCCCACGAGGGCTGTAACTCCTGATTAAAAAAAGCAAATCCAAAAGAAAACATAAGATAAAAAGTATCAAAGGAATTACTAGTAGAAAGTGACATATGTCCAAAAGACTCAGCATGCATTTTGAAAAATGAAGACTGGAATTTTATATACCATGAAAGTCAATTTGACCAGCAGTCACATCCATATTCAGATTGAGATCTCTAGTCACTAAGTAGTTAGTTTGAATTTCTTTTAGCTTATGAATATACTTTTCAGTCAGAATGCCATGACAAACTAATAATAATATACGCATACTGAAGACAATTAGATAACTCCAAGAAGAGAGAATTTTAAGTTAGGCAATATATATATATATATATATATATATAACATAACGGGAAAACAATCACAAGAATCCCACCAAAGATCAAATTTATAAGAACAAAAGCTAGGCATATTAAAGTTTTTAAAAAAATTATATGATGCAATGTCATTTGATTCTTCAACCTTGAGCTAGTTTAGCAGGTTGAGTCATGCAAATACTTAATGGACGACTTTCTGTCCTGATTCCATTGCTTTACATACCAAGCACATTTCTATATTCTGGTATTCAATCCAAAGTCCAAACAATAAAAAAAAGGGAAAATCTAAATGCTAAGATATTTGAAATGCATAGTTTTTTAATTCATGTATATAGTATGTGCATATAACAAACACACCTGCGATCATACCCATAACTTGGACTTCTACGATGCCGATAAGGACTTGGACTTCGCCTCCTTCCACTTCCAAGTCCACGTGATCCAATGCGCAATCGACACTCCCGAGCAAAGTGTCCAGGTTCACCACATTCATAGCATTTTGTGTCTTCACCTCCACGCCCATGCCCTCCTCGGCCACCACCCTTGGAATTATGAGAAAGCTCCACATGCCAACCATTTTTTCCTATTAGAAACCCAAACATTAATGCTAATCCAAAATTTAGATAATGCAAAAAATAGGCACAAGGACAAATGCTTAACATGGACGGAAAACACGGATAAATAATGACAGATTGATAAAATAGTAATGCATACTTACCATCCAAGGCCTGAATTGCATCAAGT
This sequence comes from Glycine tomentella, assembly GCA_007407185.1. Classification (NCBI taxonomy): domain Eukaryota; kingdom Viridiplantae; phylum Streptophyta; class Magnoliopsida; order Fabales; family Fabaceae; genus Glycine; species Glycine tomentella. The sequence continues at coordinate 50,994 of PYAF01004115.1, read as the reverse complement.
GCATCCCTCCGATCATCAAACTCAATAATTGCATATCCCGGTGGTCTACGAGCAACCCAGACACTGCATGTATGACCAAACATCAAAATAAGACATGCAACCAACAAAACATACATAGAACAAAACAAGTCATGAAAAAATAATCACCACAAACAAAATTCAACATATTGTAAATTCCACTAATTGAATTGTTGTCTTTCTATTTATCCAATAGCAAAAGAAGAGACCTTGGCACCTACAGAACATATCATTGCCAACCCACAGAAGTACATGAACTCCTCATCTCATATTCAAGGCTGTGAAATGATCTAGCTTTTAGGAAGGATTTTTTTTCTTCTAGAAAGGAGTTTTTGGTTATAAAAGTCCAATTTACGAACAATTAATCACCTAATTAAAATCAGCAACTTGCAACTCATAAAACCAATATTTTAACAGTTATTTAATTGTTTCTAAACTGAAAATGCTTTTTTTTTTTTTTATCAATTTCAGTAATTTTCCCTCGGGAGAGAGAAGGATAAGAGAATTACATCCTGAGAACACCATATATACGAAATTCATCTTCGAGATCCCTCTCACTGACTCGAGGGTCTAAATTCCCAACGTAAACACGAGACATTGTCCAGAACCAGAATCACTCTATACAATTTAAAATAAAACCAAAAAAATCACCAATTACCTAAAAAAATTTTAAAAAAAATGAATCAATTAGTGAAAGAAAAATTAGTTAAAGTAGCGTGGAAAACCTCTGAAGATTTAATATTTTTTTTTTAAAATAGCATGGATGGAAAAGAGTGTTAGAGAAATGAATGAACCTGAATCCTTACACTTACAGAGACAAGAGTGCGTTGCGAACAAGAGAGGAAATGAATTCCACAAAAAGAAAAATCAAGGATTCTAGATGAACGGAAGGGAAATCGGAGAGTTCTAAAACCCTAGAAATTCTAATTTTCTTTTTTTTTTTTTAATAATTTGCTCTTACACTTCAACGCTTGCGTTTTGAGCTGATAAGCCCACGCACTTTTCTAAGTAGGCATCTACTATATACACTATATAGTTTTCTTATACACTATATGAATTTTTTAAAATGGCAAAAGTGCCCTCAGTTTGTTTATTACGTGGTGGTTCTATCGTTGGTAAGTTGTTTTGGTTTTTTTTGCTACTCCTTGGTCAATTGATCCTGTTGTGGTTGTGCATTGGAGGTGTTGGTGTTGGAGAAGGTAGTTGGGGGTAGTGGTAGTGGCATTCGACGGTGACAGTCGCCGGAGAGACCATCGTGGACGCTAGGTGCGAGGTAAGAAGTCTAAAGCTGGTGTCTTCTGACAAACGGGTTGCGTACGGATTATCTAATTCGTATGTGGTATACAGTTAAATTAATCCGTAACAGGCTAACAGATTGAGTAATTCGTAAGAAGGTTACGGATTGCCTAATCCGTAAGCCTCATATGGATTACTGAATCCGTAGGTTATATACGGATTGAGTAATCCGTATGAGGCTTACGGATTAGGCAATCCATAACCTTTTTACGGATTAGTCAATCCGTATGGGTTAAATTATTTTTAAATTTTTTTAATTCAATTTTAGAATGAATTTTGTTGTTTATAAGTCAAAATAAAAGACTTTAGGTGTTTGTAATGTGTATAAATCCGTTTGTTTTTTCATATTATTATGTGTGTGTGTGTTTTGGAAGTGAAATAATATTTTATTTGTTAAGATGGACAATGACGACTGGATATATGATAGTATTATGTCTGAAGAAATTAATATGGAGGAAGACATTGTTGAAGAAGCTTATGCGTTTGAAAATGTCAATTGTTCTATTGATTGTTCGGCAGCATTCAATACCGAAGAGGTATATATTTTATTTAACATGTAGTTAAAGTAGTTAAATGATTGAGTTTAACTATACAAATGATAATACCTAACAATGAATGTTCCATTTGTGAAGATGTTTGTTTCCCGTGAGGATGTACTGAAATGGGCTCGAAGTGTTGCATTTGATAATGGTTTTGCAGCCGTCATAATGAGGAGTGGCATGGCAAGTGGAAAATTGGGAACAACATCATATGTTATAATTGGCTGTTAAAGGAGTGGAAAGTATAGATCATTCAAAAAAGGTTTTGTACCTACAACGAGTAGCAGTAGAAAATGTGAATGTCCGTTTAAGCTGAGAGCAAAACCCAGGCCAGGAGGTGAAGGGTGGGTTGTGAAATTAATATATGGCATGCATAATCATAGTTTGGCTAGGTCATTATGTGGACACACATATACTGGTCGGCTAACTGAGGAAGAAAAGATCATTGTTACTGATATGACAAGGTCACTGGTAAAGCCAAAAAATATTCTTTTAACTTTGAAGGAGCACAATGCCAATAATTATACAATTTTGAAGCAAGTGTACAATGCAAGGTATGCATACCGCACACAGATAAGAGGTAATAACATTGAAATGCAACAGTTAATGAAGCTTCTTGAACGCTACATGTATATTCATTGGCATAGAATGAAAGAAAAAATGTGGTACGTGACTTATTTTGGACACATCCAGATTCAGTGAAATTGACCAATGCATATCATGTGGTGTTCTTGATCGACAGTACATACAAAACAAACAAGTATAGACTTCCTTTACTTGACTGTAACACCCCGGACGTGTTATCATTAATGATATCCATAACACGCTATCAGCGTTAACTACGCGCGGTGCGGAAGCGATAAAATCGTTTTTCTTGATTACATTATGCATGGAATATGAAACCACATAACAAAGAACATAAAACAAGCCCCTGCTGATCCAGATAAAACATAAACAACTATATAGGCAGATACATAAAACTAAACAGAGATAATCAGGAGGAAACATACTTCCATACAACATCAACATCTGTACATATACATGTTCAAAAACAAGACCACAGCTGGGTCATACAACAAATATGTACAGTACGAATGGGTGTACACACACCCTACAACTATACAGAGATCTAAGACCAGCTTCAACTCTTGAAGCTCTGCTCTGGTCTTCTACTGCAGCCTCCCATCTAGCCTATCTGGTCCACTAGGGCCTCCTGCCCTGAGGTCGCTCCTCTCCTCAAGAAGCACCTGAAAACCACAAACCCCACACAGGGTGAGACAAACGTCTCAGTAAACTCAGGGTTCTGGGAAATCCTCCCTAACCCTGGTTCACCTCCAAGCACAAGCAAAACATAAAACAGAGCCAAGGATATCATCCTCGCTCACACATACAAAGCCTAGGACATCATCCTAACTTTCACACATCCCAGCCATCTGGGTCCATCACAGGATGCTCTCAGCATCAGAGGTATTCCACCTCATCCTGGCTCTCACAGCCATCCATAACTGGATGCTCTCAGCATCAGAGGTATTCCACCTCATCCTGGCTCCCTCTGCCATCTCACAGAGATCAAAGCCATAACCATGGCACCAATAACTCATATTGGCTCTCATAGCCTGTCTCACAGAGGTACCTATCATAAGTGTCATCCCCTGGACACTTCTCAACACAAGAGAGGCACCACCTTTATATCATATAAACATTGCCTGAGGAGATCCCTCAACTCAGGACTCTGACCATACAAACATTGCCTGAGGAGATCCCTCAACTCAGGACTCTGAGAAAACAAACACTAGCCTGGGAATAGCCCTCCAAGACTTCTATAATCACTTGCCTGGGAATAGCCGTCCAGGACTTTCATAACACATGCCTGGGAATAGCCGTCCAGAACATCACAATCACTTGCCTGAGGTAACCACTCAGGACTTCCAACATCACTGCCTAAGGAGGAACCTCCATACAGGGCAATCCATCCTTAGGACTTTGGTGGAGAGCAGTGGCACCTCCCAAGGAATCTCAGTTATTCCAGGGAGTCCTCAAACTCTACCTCTGGTTAGGGAACCTCAACTAGCCTGATACCCATCCAGTATCCTCTAGGTTCCATCACAGACCATCTCAGGATCTGCATTCCCTCAGAGGCCCATGGCCTCACACCTGTCATATCAGGTGTCTCATTACCCTCACACTGTATCAGTGTCTATCCTAGGGTTCATCATTACAACCCAGCACACACTAGGCCATCACATATTCCAAATATCCAGAACGGTCTGAGATTCCCTCAAAGCACCGTTCATCAGCCTCTCAGGCTCAGAACACATGCACAAATATATACGTATATATATCATACATCACCCATTCGGGTGGCAAACCAGAGTAAGGGAAAAACCCTAGAACAATGAGCTTACCTGGCTAGCCGTGCCTCACAGCTCTAGCCTCCACTGATGGTCTGCTTCTCTGACACCCACTGTGTCAAGCCCTACCAAGGCATACAAACACATATCACAGACCATTCAAGCATATAATCATGCATAAGCTCATCAAGCAGTCCTCAACTGCCCCTGGCAAGGAACCACAGTCCTTTCCCTCAACCCAAGTCATCTACTCTAGGGTTCATCAGGCTCATCCTCTACAAGCCTTTCATAGACCCTCAGTGGTCTATCTCAGATCCATCCATGGCCTCAGAGTCATTCCAGACTTAAACCAAGCCATCATCAGTGAGCTCAAAAGCTCTAAAAACCCAAGTCCTCTGGGTTTCTCAGGGCTTAAACGGTTCACATCACAGGACACCGTTACCATGGCCCTCTCAGGCACGACAAGCCCATCTGTAAGGCTCTGGCATGTCTCATATCAAGTGACTCAGTCCAAGTCACACATGCCCTCTCCTAGAGCCAAAACCAACAGTCACCAAAACACAAACTGAAAGCTAATCCTTCCTCCTCTATCATTCTAAACACTTCTCCCAACTGGACCCAGAGCTAATTCTAGCCCTATCACAGATGGGTCACTATTCACAGGAAACCCCCAAAATCCAAATCAAACGGAGAAACTCGAGTTTCTTACCTCAGAACTGCTGAGGAAGACCTCTGGGCTACTCTCCCCAGCCCTGGTGCCGCTGGGCCACCGCTGTTCCTCGCCAAACTCGAGCTTTCATCCACCTCTCTGGAGGTTCCTCATAATATGGAGGTTTTGGTGAAATGGAGGAAGGATTCTCGCTCTCTCTTGGTTTCTAGGAGGATTAAAGGATTCAGGAAGCGTTTAGGGTCATCAGGCAAGGTCATGGGAGCTTGGGAAGCTCTGTCATGGCTGCTGGAGTCCAGAGGAAGAAGAAAACCATTTTCTTCTCCTCCAAAACGCGACCTACCTTTAAATATAGTCTGCACCGACCTTCCCGCGTGATCCGCGTGGGATGCCGCGCTATCCGCGCCAGCTGTAGACATTGTGGCGCCATCAGTGCCACCCTGGCGCCAGCTTCCAGAATCTGTGGCGCTACTCGCGCCAGCTGGGAAATCTGGCGCCCCTAGCGCCACAACTGGCGCCCCTGGCGTGCCCTTCCAGAGATAGTGGCGCTATCAGCGCCGGCCTGGCGCCCTTGGCGCCACCTTCCAGTGGGTCTGGCGCTACCAGCGCCAGCCCTGGCGCTATCAGCGCTGCACCCTCAGCAGGGTTTTCTTCCAAAAGACTTGGCGCCAACCGCGCGGTGCCTGGTGCCACCCGCGCCAGATCTCAGGGTCCTTACATTGACATAGTCGGTGTGACACCTACTGGTATGACATTTTCTGCTGCATTTGCCTATTTAGAGGCAGAGTGGTTAAACAATGTTGTGTGGGCCCTTGAATGCTTTAGAGGGATATTTCTGAAGAGTGAATTTTTCCCAGAAGTGATTGTAACCGATAGAGATTCAGCATTGATCACTGTTGTGAAAACTGTTTTTTCAATGTCAACCAACTTATTGTGTCGGTTTCACATTGACAAGAATGTCAAGGCAAAGTGTAAAACTTACATATGCCAAAATTTGGCATGAGACTTTGTTATGGAAGCTTGGGGGACCCTTATTGATTGTGGTACTGAGAAAGCTTACGATGAATGTTTGAAGAAATTTGAAGTTGCATGTGCACCATGGCCTGCGTTTGTGGATTATGTGAAAGAAACATGGTTGGAGCCTCATAAGGAAAAATTTGTAACCGCATAGACAAATAAAGTAATGCATCTGGCAACACTACAACAAACAGGTAACAATTGATTTATAGCAGGTTACATTGTGTACTATTGAACAACCTATTTATTTTAACCCGTCTAACATTTCGTCACTAAATGCAGGGTTGAGTCTGCTCATTGGACTTTAAAGAGGCTTCTACAGAATAACGTTGGAGACTTATGTACTATTTGGGATTCCATGACCAACATGATCACCTTGCAACATACTGAAATAAAGGCATCAATGGAAAGAAGCACACATGTCATCGGACATGTATTTAAAGTAACATTGTACAAGAGACTTATCGATATGGTGTCACGGTATGCGTTGAACCAGATTGCTGTTGAGTTTGAGCGAGTTCAGTATGTAGGCAAAAACCCTGCTCTATGTGGATGTGTCATGAGAACTACCCATGGTCTCCCTTGTGTATGTAAGCTAGCTAAAGTTGTTGTTGGTAGCATACCGCTTGCAAGCATTCATGTGTTTTGGCGAAGGTTAAATTTTTCCGACCAAGGAATGGATGACATGGAAATTAACATCACTGATGAGATAGAGGCAATCTCCAATCGTTTTCAGAAGCTTGACATGTGTGGCAAAATGACGATGAAGACTAAGCTTAAAGAAATTGCTTTTCCTGATCAAACATCGATGAATCCTCCCTCGGAAAAGGTGAGAACAAAAGGTGCTCCAAAAAATAAACACACAAGACACGAGAGATCAACCAAGTGGGACCCATCTTACTTTGAATATGTTGATGAATTACATTCTGTGCAAAATAATTGCTCCACACGAAAAATGTCTACTTCCTCATCTAATCGACCAACGAAGAACAAAAGCATTCCTATGTTGGACCAATTTCATCCTTTTATGCAGAAGTTCATTATTAACATCACTGATGTTAAAGCTGATGGTAATTGTGGGTATCGTGTAATTGCTGTCGTGCTAGATTACGGTGAAGATTCTTGGTCTTTGGTCCGCAATCATTTGCTTAAGGAACTTTTAGAATGGTCTGATCAATATATATCATTGTTTGGTGGGTTTGATAGGTTTGAACACTTAAGGCGGTCCCTTCTTGTTGATGGATTATCAAGGGTAAGATGGCAGTTTCACAAATATTTTACCAAGGTATGTATGATTTGTTAGATGTAGATATCAAAACTAATAAAATTTGGTTTTGTAGGTAACAATGGATAAGTTGATGAATATTACCGACATGGGTTATGTCATTGCTTCAAGGTATAATGTCATTGTTGTTTCGCTTTCTATGCAACAAAGTATGACATTTTTTCCTCTGAGAAGTCAACCTCCTAAAGATCCATATATTCATCGCATCGTTTGTATTGGTCATGTGTATGGTAACCATTTTGTCCAGGTATAACAAGCACCATGAATCGATATACTTTTATTTTGTTTGACATTGGTAAATATTAATTTATAACAAACATTGTATTTCGAACAGGTTGAACTGACAGCTGACTGCCCTATCCCATATGCACTGCATTCTTGTGGCCTACACACTGCTCAAATGAGGCAAGACATTGGGAAATTCCAACATTCATCGAATAAGGCTATATTCAGATTCCGTTAAGTTACCACCTGAATATGTCGATTTAGCATAATTTCCTTTTGGTGTACTTTGTTAAAAACATTATAAAGACTCTGAGACCATCAAGAATTGAATGAAAATGTAACAAGTTCCATGCAATGCTTATAAAAATAACAAATATTGTGCCAATCTGTTTAAATACAATAAGTTTAAATTATATTTTAAACACAAATGTAGTAATTGTATCAATCACGCAACCCGTCTGCTAACTGAGTCCCTCAATCTACTCGTGCGCACAAAGATGTTTCCACACGGTGTGACACTACGTGCTAATCCCAACAAGTGCTGCACAGATGAGTATGCCTCCATGCCAGGAAGAACTTGTTCTGTGTTGAGCATGTATTGCAACCCATCTGCTAGTCTGTCGCACATACCCTGGTACAATATAACACAATATATAACACAGTCATAGTCAATCAATATTGCATGGTGAATTCATATGACTTTTAAATAAGTAAAATGTCCGATAATTTTACCACTGCATGTGGAGCGGTGTGACCATTATCAGAAGCTGCGGCATGTGCATCTGGCGCAGGTGGTGTGTCATCCTTATGGGTCGTAGGGGGAGCAGGGTGATCCTATAAAATAGTAATGACCCTCAAAGGATGTCGGGTCGGCTCTGGTGGGCTCATAAATGGATGTGATACCCGATAGAACCACCTCATATAGTCACTAACACATCGACTAGGATACGTGACCAACTCATCAATGGCAACAATGTAGTCGGACAAGTGAGTCCATCGGTCATCGATCTTGTCAGTGGACAAAGATCTAGGAGAAGGCAACTGGGGGATGTTTTGAACACACCCATATTGTTGTATGACCCGCTTCGGTAAATGGCGTACTATGTGTGGCCCCATCTAATGTACCCAGAGTATAACGAGATCGTCTTGAAATCCCTGTGTGCACGGTGATCCTGGTAAGGCGTCCAGACTACATCATCAAGAGTCAACTTATCCATCCGCCTACCATAGGTTGAAACTGGTAAAGCCTTCACAGCTCTCCATTGGCATACACGTGGAAACCTCTCCTCGTACTCGGCATTTGGCATGACATTCCCAATGGTCGGGAAATACACCCAGCACTGCAGCACAACATATAAAATGAATTAACAACATTCATAGTTTAAGTAAAGCAACCAAAATATTGACGTGTTGTTATTACCTGTATCAATGAAATATATCCAGCTAGGTGTTTCCCGTGATGTTGGGATGCATAGTTTAAGTTGTTGTAAATGTAGACCAGAGCGGCTGCACCCCAAGCATACCTTGTCGTTTGGTCAAGATCGCGAAATGCGTCCAAGAATACCACACTGATGTGTGTGGCACTCTTGTTCGCAAATATAGTGCAACCGACCAAATGTAACAAATAGGCTCGCGCAACCAATACCCACTGCCTAGCTTCACACTTCGCAGCATATAATTCGCGAAGCCAAGACAATCGAACATATGCTCCATGGCATTGTTCAGTCTCAGCTATCGTATCGTCTACTGTCACCTCCAACAACTCAACTAGGAGTGTTATTACCTCCCGCACGTCAATTACCTCAAATGTCTGCAAGTTTCCCATGATTGGGAGATGTAACAACGTCGCAACATCATCCAAAGTGATGCTCAGCTCTTCGATAGACAAGTGGAAGCTACTGGTCTCTAGGTGCCAACGCTCCACAAACGCAGAAAGTAATCCCCTGTCACCAGTGTCCACAGAAGACGAAATCAACGGGCTTAACCCGATAGCTGTGACTAACCCTTCAATCTCGAGTGCTGACTTTCCAAACTTTGCTACCTACAGCCATGGGACACCAATTTTAACTCTGCCCGTTCCTGCAAAAATGTTTGTTAGTTACAACACATACATAGAAAAATAACTATTATTTGTATTTACTTAAACACATCAATACCTCTTCGACCCACACTCTCAGTACGACATGGTTAGCGTAATCAGTCAAAACTGAAGGATCTTCCGGACCACCTGGGAAGCATTCAAACTCGGTCCCAACATCCTCGTGCACTGGTACATGTTCTGGCACCATAACTCATTCCTCAACAACAGGTTCCTCAGGAACACCCTCAACTGCCCGCTGTCTTCTTGCGGATGCGGTAGGCCTTCGACGTTCACCGCCCTGTTCTACAGGCCGCCGCAATCCTCCTCTAGTTCTTGCCATGATCTGTACCATTTGTTAATCAACAAAGTCATAAACTTAAAACAAATAATTAACAAACATATATACATAGCATTGGTTGCATATTCAGTCAGTCTTATTTTCATATCATCAATCTATCTACTTTCTTCAACTTCATCGAACTCTTAATCAAAAAATAACCAACTGCCATATAACAATACTTAATGACATGCAAATTGTTAACTTTGTTGGCCACAATATTCAACTCATTATGCTTATACCTGCACAATCCCAACTTATCACAATCCCACCTAATTACATCAAGTAATTCAATAATTGCTTATACCTGCACCAAAAAAAATGTGTCTACTCAACACACACAAGTCACCAGTGTTCAATACTTATATTTCAATTACGTATGCTTAAGTTTCAACAAGAAAATAAAATGACCATGTTTCTTAAGTTGTAAATTTCAAACCATTAGCAATGTCATGGATTTTTATCTGATGGCTGCATTTTCTTCACCTGTTTTATTTCGCATTTTCAATGACATTTAATTTGTAACCCAATAATATTGGATGGAAATATGCTGATTCAGAGAAACATCATCTTTGCACAGTACTTGACTTTTTTGCCTTGACATTCAATATGATGCACTACTTGTTTTACAATTAATTGAATTCAACTATGACTCTTGAGCTACAAAGAATTGTCTGGTTTCTTATTGTTGGTTAACCTTTCATGATGATGACATGACAAGCTTTTTCCAGTTTAGGGGATAGGCACAACACTTGACAAGTTATATTGTCACTTTAATTTATACCTCACATTACACCTACTTGCACTTAGTTTACAATTAGAACGAAATCTGGACTAAAAATTTCTAACAACAAAATAAGCTACTGCTTCACAACAATATTTGTGACTTTCTTTCACTTTAATAAACTCTTAAAATATCAAATTTCATATAACTATATGTAATATTGTCAATGATACACTTACATCACAACCAACTATATATGACATACAATGTTGCCTTATATCCCTTAACAACCAATCCATTTACAGTCAATCAAATTTCAACAACCTAATATACATAAATAAATCAGATGTTAACATATTTAAAACCGTTTTTAAGGTTTTAGGTTGCCTACGGGTCATGTAATCCGTATGGACCTTACGAATTGTGTAATCCGTAAGGTCCATACGGATTACATAATCCGTAAGGTACATACGGATTACATGATCCGTATGTACCTTACGGATCATCCAAAACACATGCTACATACGGATTATCTAATCTGTATGGACCTTACAGATTACACAATCCATAGTGACCATACGGATTAGATAATCCGTATGCTCCCTAAAACCTTATCACGGATTTATCAATCCGTTCGACACAACACCTCACCTTCCTCGACGGAAGCCAACATTGACCACCATCTCCGACGCGACCACCAACCCGGACCACACCAATGCTGCTCGACTCGACTGCCTCCTTCAACGACGCCGAAGAAGCACCGAAGAGCTTTGGAAGAATGTGTAGGAGAAGAAGGGAGATTGACGGAGGAAAACGAAAGCTGCGTCGCTTCTTCTGCTTTTGTTGTTTTTAAAATTTAATGAAAAAAATTAGCCAGGGTAAATGTGGAAATGCACTGTACCTATATAGTGTATAAGAAAAATATAGTGTATTTAGTAGCAACCTTCTAAGTATTTCTTTTTTATCAGCCCACACACTTTTTAAGTAAGCAGCCATTTTTCACACCCATTTTATTCCTGTTCTCCCGCCTTTCATTTTATTAAAATGAATTTTATTTTTTATTAAATTTTAATTAACATATTTTAGTTGAAAATTATTATTTTCATTTTTATTTAGTATTATTATAAAATAATATTACCAACTCTTTTTGTAACATAATAATAACTTGTGCATCAGTTGATATTTAACATTATTTTTTAACATATTGATACATTCTTTTTTCACATATGAAAATAAAAAATACATCTTACTTATAAAGAAAAGAAAATATACTAAATCATTCAATACTTATTATTATAAACTTGTTATGGAAAGACTACACTATAGTTCATGTAACACCCCGTAGGCCTCCGACGTGTTATCATTAATAATATCAGATTAGCGTATAAAATATCAATTTTAATCAATTCAGCGGAAACATAGGATCGTTTTCTTGATACATTATGTATGGAAACACATAACAGAACCATAAAATCAAGCCCCTGCTGATCCAGTTTATCAAATCAAACATAATACAGACAGATAACAAGTTTTATAGGCAGAGTAACCAAATACATCATATATACTCAGGGAAAGTTATATATACATATCATACAA
>PYAF01004115.1:10548-38759 GCA_007407185.1 Glycine tomentella | reverse complement strand
CATGGCAGAGCCATCTGCCCTGTAAAATACATGTGGCGCGTGTCGCGCCACACTTCAAGTGGGTCGCGCCATATGCCAGAACAGCCATAAAACTTGTATTTTCAAGTCCCTTCCAAAGGATTCTCAAGCTTGGTTACATTCCTAAACCCAAAAGACTTAGATTCATGCTTAACTAAGCTTAAACATATGCTTACGAATTTGAGCTATTACATATGGCGCCATCAGCGCCAATCCTGGCGCCACCGGTGCCGCACCCTTAGCAGGGTTTTCTGACCTGAATCCCTGCGCTATCGCGCGGGGTTAAGCGCCGAAAATAAAAATCCTTACAGTTCACATACTGTAACCATTATAAATTTAAAATAATACTAGTTATATAATCCTAAGCATCCATTAAATAAAATTAATATAATTCAAAAATATGGTTTGGTTTGGTTTGATTCGATTCGATTTTGATAATAAGATCCAAAAACTGAACTAAACCGCAAAAAGTATGTGGTTTTTAGATTTTTTGATTTTGCGATTTCGATTTAAGTGATTTTTAATTTTTTGGATCAATTTCGTGGTTTACAACTTTATAGTTCAATTTTAAACACCCCCAATTACAACTATTGTTATTTATATTTTATAAGCAATGCTACATTTTAAAAAATAATATAATCTTCTCATATATTATAATATTTTCATTGTAGTATTAAATTACTCAATTTTATGAATAAATCAAAACCATCAGTATTAAATTGTCTATTAAATCTTAGACTTAAATGCAATTTCGGTCTTTCTATTTTTTAAAATCTATAGTTTTGATCTTCCTATTTTTTTTCTCCCTATTTTCTAAAACCCTTAATTTTAGATTCATATTTTAAAATAGAGACATTTAATTCCCCACTTTTGTAAAAAATGCAATTTTGCTCCTTCCCTCAAATTAGAAGAGTTGATCATTAAGAGATTAACATCAACTATGAAGTAGATTAAACAAATTATCACATGTCACATCACTAAATTTTGACCACATCAAATTAATTTCTTATCGATCAATGTTTTTTTTTATTTGATGAAAAGACCAAAATTGTGAATTTGATAAACTAAAGGATTAAATGTTTCTATTTTAAAATAGATGAACTAAAATTGTGAAATTTAACAAATAAAAAGATTAAGTGTCTCTATTTTATAATAAAAGAACTAAAACTACATATTTTAAAATTGGAAGACCAAAATTACATTTAAGCTTAAATATAATAATCTTTAAAGCTTAGTATAATTTTTTTTTTATTTCATCCTCATCTAAAGTTTTAAATTTTTTGCATTCAAATAAAAAATAAAAAATAATTTCATATTATGCAAATGATTCAAATATGTTATTGTCCCTAATATACAATTATATTTTACTTTTGGTCCCTGATTTTTTCTTAACTTCTGGTCTTGTAAAATTCCTTATTTTTCTATTAATCCTTTTAATAATGTATTTTTTCGTTTTAATTCCTATAACAGCTAGATTATTTATTTTAGTTGCTATTAAATATTTTTCTCAAACTAATTCAAAATGAACAACATATTTCTAGGGACAAAAACAAAATATAACTATTTTTTAGGGAAATAACATATTTAAGTCTATATTATCTTTGGAGTTATTGTGGTTTAAAAATAGTTTATAGCGTGTTCGATATTTTTATTTATTAAAAAAATTGTTAGTTTAATTAAAAAAACCGGATAATTATTTTTAATCGTATCATATCATAATGTTATTATTATTAAAGTCTACTATCAATTTTATATAAAGAGAATATTTTGCATATTTATCTTCCTTACATAACAACAAAAATCTCACGTAGTCAACTAGTCATGTGATACTCCACCGGGTCCCAAATAAAATTTGTGTATTTCAATTAACAGTAATGAAAATTTCCCATTGGATAGCTGTCTTGTTTCTGACCAGAATTCCGTATAGTTTAAAAGTAATTAGAGGACCTACAGACATGATCAAAAGCTTGATGTTTGTTTGAGTTACTTTTTTCTGTTATTCACTCACATTTGTCAATTATTTCTAAGGTTATCAAATCGAGAGTCTACATAAATTAATGAAAATTCTGTAAATTTGACTTGTAGATTCAAATCATAGAATTGTAAGAGTCTAATTATAAAAAGAAATATTTATATATAAATATGAAACATAAATTCATCCAATGATACAATCATACATAAGTATTAATGTATGTTGCATACAAAATCAGATGTCAGAAATTAGAGGTTGCAAATAAAAAATATGGTTTCAATCAGATTAATTAATTGGGTAGCTAGAGAAAAATAATGGTCAATTAATGGATGTTGTTCCTTCAATCACACAAGATAAAGCTCGAGCAGTATTCAAATCCCACTTCACTTGTCAACAGAAATCAAGATTAAAGTTGTTGAACTATTAGTTGACTCTTACTTTATGGCATAGAAGCCAAGAAATGACGTTTAAGACGCAAATTAATAACAACATCCATCCTAACCAAAATCACACAGAAAACATCACTCTAGCCTTCAAATTCTTTGTAATGAACGATCATACTGAAAATTTGTATAAGCAAATTCATTATGTTCTTTTCTTCAAACTATTAAGTTGTGTTCTAAATAGCTGATGGAGTCCTACACATTAGAGTTGCTAAAGCAAAAACAAAAAGTATAAAATGAAAGTGATTATATACCTATACCTATTGACTGAAATATTAACAACCTCCCTATTACTAATAACTTAACCTGTGGGAATAGAGGCACCTTTCATGCAGGACTCAAATGAACCAAGTTCAGCGAATGGGCACTGTGATTTTAGGTCTTGAATGGAGCAAGCTTCAGTCATGTTGTTCTTAACATCAAACAAGTATATGTTGGATATAGGGGGAGCATTATGAAGAATGGAAGAATATGATTCAAGATTGTTTTTGAGCTTTCAACATGCTTGGATGCCTTGAAGTTGTAATTGATTCAAGTGTAAGAGAAAGGTTAATATGGTGATCCATGGTTTGCACTCATTCATTCATTCATTTAATTAAATGGTTTTCAAATAAAATAACAAAGATTTAATAATTTGGTTAAGGTTTTATCTAAGTGAAAAGTTTTTGGAAAAATGGAAGTTTTACTGGTTTAATCGATTACTTAAGGTTATAGTCGATTAATATGTTCTTCATTCAATCTGGAAAATCTTTTATGAACATTGTAATCGATTACCTATCAGAATAATCAATTATTTGATCTTTGTTTTTAACAAAACTGTTTTATTAATGAATTTAATTGACTACTTAAGGGTTGTAATCAATTACTTAGTTAATCATGTTTTTAAGCCTTGCTGTGATAGTCGATTACCACACATTGTAATCGATTACTTAGGCTATATAAGAAAAATCACTTTGCTGTTTTAATCGATTACCAAAGATCGTAATCGATTACACGTTCACTTTGAAAATAAATGGTTTCTACTTTAATCGATTACCAAATATTGTAATCGATTACATAGTACATTTTGTAACTTTTAAAACTTCTATTTTAATCGATTACTACTCGGGATAATCAATTATTTTGCTCGTTAGAAAATCCCAAAATCATTCTTGAATGGTTTAATCTATTACATGGTTATTTTAATCGATTACATAAGAATAATAATCGATTATTAGGCGCGTTTAATTGGTTATAGTTAGTTACAAATTCTGTTATAAATAGGATTGGAGGCTGAGCTTATTTCACAACTTGATCATTCGTATTTCTGAGTATACGCAAGCCTCTTAAGCAATTCCTAAGTGATTTTCTAAGTGTTTTTACTGCTTGCTTCATTCAAAACATCAATGGGTCTTTGAATGATTCTTGAGCAAGATTGTTTTCAAGATTAAGGAGAAGTATGTTCTGAGTTTGATTTCTTCTCAACCTGATTTGGTAATTCATTTTGAATTCATTCATTGGATCATCAGGTTATCTCTCTCCTTAATTGTTGTGTGTAAAATTCATTCTGAATTTTTGTGTAAGATTGTTATTATAAAGTGAGTTTTTGCTTGTATCTAGAGAAGGGTTCTTTAGTGTAAAGAACAGAGTAGTGTTCTCTGGTTCTTTGTCTCTTAGAATCTATTAGTGTTTTAGATTTCTAATCTTTATCTAGGGTTGATAAAGGGGAGATGTTGTAATTGCATGTAAGAACAGAAATTTTATAATAGTGGAACTCTAACCTAGTGTTGGTTGGAAGAAACTGGATGTAGCTTCAAGTTTTGAAGTGAACCAGTATAAATTGCTTGTGTGCTGATTCTATATCTCTATTCTCATCTAATTCATTGATCTTTAATTCTTTGATTCACATTCATTATTCAACAAGTTCAGTTTTTGATTTATTGAATTCTTGAGCTGAGACATTTGATTGGGTAAATTGATTTCTTGGTTTTGAAAGTGAAAAAGATCCTGAAACTCTGATTTGAAAAAGTTTTTAAAATACCAAGGTTTTAACCAATTCACCCCCCCTCTTGGTTATTGTGAACTATTCCTATTATTTTCAGTATAGACTCACACACACCTTTATTAGCAAGAGCCCATCTTTGAAAGCTAGAGGATTCACCCATAGGCCATTTACCCTCTCCAACAATGGCTCTTCAAATTCATAAAGAACTAAGGCCATTCTCCTTCAATATCCTCCAGAGGCTTGCAATACACAATTTCTTGATCTACTGCCATACACTTTCCAATAAATCATTTTCAACACAATACTCATGTTTTCTATAATTCAGACATTACATCAAGCATGTTATGGGCAGCTATAGAGCCAACCAAGCAATATAACTAAACACACAACCAAATCCAAGCATGTTATGAACACACACGAGTCACGACACACTCACCTCAGCCTCTTAAGAAGAACGAACACGACAAAATGAGCAAGGAGCGACGACGGAGCAACAAGTGACGAGTGACGACGGAGCAAGGAGCGACGACGGAGCAACAAGTGACGAGTGACGACGGAGCAACGAGCGATGACGGTTGACAACAGAGCAACAAGTGATGATGGTTGACAACACAGTCACAGACCAGCCTCATCAGCAACGATGCCGGAGCACGTAGGAATGTCGACCACTACATAAGCCAATGGTGGCAGCGAGCAGCACCTTGTATAGGTTAGGCAGAGCTTGAAGAAGCGAGCCCCTATCAGAGAAAGCCATTGCACGCTAGCCTAGCTAGCTAGTGTTTTTCAACGGAGGGAGGAGGAAGAATGAACGCAAGAAAGTGACGAAACGATGCAGCACTGACGGAAAAAGGAAATTTGAAACCTTACCTAGAGCTTTGAAAAACGATGTCGTTCTGCATAAAGGTAGACTTGCAGACATGAAGCTCACTCGCGATTCCACTTAGAATCGATCGATTCTATAGTAGAATCGTATGATTCTACTCCGTAAACGATTCTACTTCCGATTTAACCCGTGGAGGGGTAGTAGACTGGTAGAATCGGATGAATTTGCGATTTAACTCATGATTTTGATAACCATAGTTGTTTCTATATATTAATGATTGTGTCTCATGTCTTTGGCTAAACTTGCTCTTGGGATGCTTCAATACACAAGCCCTCAACTTCACACTCTTATGGTCCTCTAAGATTTTGCAGTAGGAGGAAGAAAAGGACGAACTTTTATCTCAAAAACCATCTAAACTTGCTAATAAAGTTCCACTCTTTCAAAAGCTGATTCAATTTGGGAAGGGGGTTTTTGGTTTTTTGTGGGGTTGTCGGTGGGAGAATGAAGAAGGATAGGATTAAAGAGAGCAACACAAGGTTGTTGTTGGGTAGAAGCAACAGTGGTGGGAGCAGCGGGTCAAGGTGGGTTGATGGAAGTGAAGTGGACTGGGATGAGGAACATTTGCACTATACTTGATGATTTGTAGGTATGCAAATCTGAGTCTGCTTCCAAATCGTCAACAAGCTGATGAACATATCTCTTGTTTCGAGCTCAAACTGCCTACTCCAGAATTGGAAAGGGCTTTAAATGTTGGAGGTAAAGGGTTGGAGAGAGAAGAGTTTAGTGTTGGGTGTTTGAAGTATTACACTAAGAGGCATCAAATGTGGAATGCTCAACAGTGTTACCTCTAACTTAGGGAAAACCTAGTGATATAGCAAACTATTAGGTTCCAGCCCCTATGAACCCATATAACCATGCATTATTTGAATATATATATATATATATATATTAAATATATATATATATATATATATATATTAAATATATTCAACAATCTCCTCCTATGTTCACCATACAACACAATCCAATAAGGTAGTCAGTGTAATGTTCAAACAAACATGAATCATCCACATCTAGTCCAAGACAATCAACTTGGATCGGTCAAAGAGTTTTAATAATAAAACATTAAATTCAAACATTTGCAATCAAACTAAGTGGAATTATCATTCTCATGAATTTGTTCTGAGATCAATATATCAATATAAATACCAAGAGTTTTAGATTAAATCTAAACTCATCCAAATCCCAACATCTAAAAATCAATCTCAAAATCAGTTCACAACCAACATATGCATAATAGTCAAGTATAAGTAGGCTAGTCAAAATAGTCTAAGACCTTACAAATATAAGAAAGAAGTATAATAATCATAATGTTCACAAAATAGAAATAACAAATTGTAAGTCTTAAGTAAATGGACTCCAACACAATGGGCAATAGCAGGTGAGTTGTCAAGTCCCCTACTATTCTAAATGATATATTCATATAACAAGCTGGTCATCCTCCCCAGGATTCCACTTATTAAGCTCTCTTCCATCTCTGTCATCCCCTGTAGAATGTCAAATATGAATTTCATATTATCATGAATTCAATCATTTGAATAAACTACTAAAAATGTCTAGTTCTACTAAAAGAACTTAGCATCATATCATCAGGCAAAGAAGAGCATATATCAATGTCATAAAGCATCATAATATCATGTTCATAAGCATCAAGCCAATTTCATAAATTATGAACAAGGCCTAAATAGTTTAAGTTATAAAGAGCCATCAACTTAAGTTTATTTGTAAGAGAGTAACGATTGTCTCATTTCACATAATAAGACTAATAGTCATGTCACTTACAACAACCAATAGGCTTCTTATATAATCAACTATTTTTATGTTTCAATTTGGAATGTCACAATTACTAATTCCTTAAAGTCAAATAATCTAGCATCAAGTTTGGAATGAGATCATTTAACCAAAAGGATAGGCCAACTTGATAGGATTGTATCATCAAGTTTGGAATGACACAAGCTTCCAAGATAGAATTTTGAATTATATTAAAATCATCTCATCAAGTTTGGAATGAGATAACTCATCCTTTTCAAAATAGTTAGCAACCACAATCATTGATGAAACATATGAGTTGTGCTTATCATTTGGCCAACAAAGGAAGATTCGATAATTCAAAACACACAATTAAAGGTAAGGAAATGATAATTAAGACTTGTCTACATAGTCTTTAATCCCATTTCCCTCACTGTTTTGAATAATCGATCTTTAGGCAAACCTTTTGTGTGAGCATCGACCATGTTATCCTTCGAAATAGTTAGCAACCACGATCATCGATGAAACATATGAGTTGTGCTTATCATTTGGCCAGCAAAGGAAGATTCGATAATTCAAAACATACAATTAAAGGTAAGTAAATGATAATTAAGACTTGTCTACATAGTCTTTAATCCCATTTCCCCCACCGTTTGAATAATCGATCTTTAGGCAAACCTTTTGTGTGAGCATCGACCATGTTATCCTTCGATCTCACATCGACCAAGGTGATAACTCCTTGTTCTCTCAGATAATTCAACAACGCATGTCTCAGTCTCACATATCTTCTCTTTGCATTAAAGAGAGCATTCTTTAGGACTTGGACTATTGCTTGATTATCACAAAATAAACTTAAAGAATTAATTTTAGTTGAGTCAAAGGGATATCCATAATCAAATTATTTATCCACTCTGTCTCTTCACCAGATGAGGCTAAAGCAAAAAGTTCTGATTCCAATGATGACAACGTAATACAAGTCTGTCTTTTGGATTTCCAAGTAACAATAGCTCCACCCAGAGTGAATACATATCCACTGGCGGATTTACTATTTCCAATTTCTGAATACTATGACGCATTAGAATATCCATCCAAAATTGGAGGATAACTAGAATAACATAGAGCATAATCTAGTATCTTTTAGGTATCTCATCAGTCTAGTGAGGGCATCCCAATGCTCTTTATTAGGATTACTAGTGAAACGACTCAACATGCCAACTGCAAAGGCTATGCCAGGTCTAATGCAACTCATAGCATACATGAGACTACCTATCAGTTTTGAGTACTTTAACTGATCCACATTGGTTCCTTCATCAGGACTCAATCTTTCGTTATAATCATACGGTGTCTCACTCGGTTTACACTCACTGTATCCCTAGGTAGAAAGTAGCTGCTCAATATAATAAGTTTGACTAAGGGAGATAACTTTCCTTTCAAAGCTTACTTTCATACCAAGAATGGTATTGGCTATACCAAGATCTTTCATGTCAAATTCTTTAGCTAAAATGGTATTCACATCACTCACTATAAAATGATTGGACCCAAGAATTAACATGTCATCAACATACAAGCATATGATGATTATCTTATTTGACATGAAACGATAGTAAAGGCATTTATATGTAACTGGATTGAAAGCCATACCTCTTTACCACCTTGTCAAACTTAAGATGCCACATCTTAGGTGCTTGTTTAATGTTGGATATAGGGGGAGTAGCAAGAAGATGAAGCTAAAGAAGAAGCTTATGCCTTAGAAGAATGTTTTGAGCTTTTCACATGCCAAGGAATTTTTAATTTGATCAAGTGTATGAGAGGCTAATCTTGTGATCCTTGCATTGCATGAACCTGATCATTAACTTGCATACATGATTTCATTAAAGCATTAAATCAATTCATGTTTTCAAAGGAAATGAAATTCTCATGGTTAAGTTTTTGGAAAAATGAAATTTCACTGCTTTAATCGATTACACATCGAATTAATTGATTACAAGTTTCTGTTTTAATTCTGGAAAGCTATGTAGAACATTTTAATCAATTACCATGTTGCTGTAATTGATTACATGGTACAAAATGAAAATCATATTTTCGTGTTTGAATCGATTACTGAAGTTCATTTTTATATGTGCATGAATGGTTTAATTGATTACTATATTTTATAATTGATTACATAAGTATATTATGGATTTGTGCCTATCTGCTTTATGTTGATTCAAGTGAAGCCAAGCATCAATGAACAAGAATCAAAGGATCAAAAGTTTTGTGCTTTCAGCATGCTCAAAGGCAAAGTTCCATGGAAAGCATTGAAGACCAATTTAATTAATTGTAAAAGGAAGTATATGATCTGATAATCCAATTGTGCACATCATGCATTAATCATTCATTTAGGATCATTAGATTAAAAGGTTTAATCAAAGGCAGTATATAACTAAGGCATTTAAAAGGTTAAGTTTTTGGAAAAACAAAGTTTTACTGAAGTAATCGATTACACATATACTAGAATCGATTATTTTGTTCTTCGTACCTTTAGAAAACAAATCATGATCATTGTAATCGATTACATATCAGTTTAATCGATTACTAAGGCTTTTTATGAAAAATGGAACTCTCTGTCTTAATCGATTACATAGAGTTGGTAATCGATTACAAGCCTATGCATACTTAGCTTCACAAAATCTCATATGGGTTTTTGATTCAAGAAGGTGAAGCTTCATTCATTCAAAGCATAAGGAAAGGACTGCATATGTGATTGTAATCTGTCTTTCAACCTGAGAATCATTCTTTGTGCATTCATTCTTGGATTATCAGGTGATAGCTTTCCTTATTCTTTGATTGTGTAAACAGTTCTTTGAATATTTGTAAGGATTAGTCTATTGTAATTGAGTTTCTTGCAAGTGTGAGATAGTGTTTCTCTAAAAGACAGCTGAGTAGTGTTCTCAGTGTGGGTTTTGGTCTCTAAGGATCTAATAGGATTTTGGATCTCTAAACTTCATCTAGGGTTGATGAAGAGAGGCTTGTAAATTTGCTTGTAAGGATATTTTTTACAATAGTGGAACTCTACTCTAGTGTTGAGTAGAAGAACTGGATGTAGCCTCATAGGGTTTGAGGTGAACCAGTATAAAAATCTGAGACTAATCTTTCTTCTTACCTATTCATCTCTTAATTGCTTTGTTTGTGAATCAATTTCATTGCACAGAAAATTATACTCTATTTTCTATTCTTCTTGGAAAAGGAATTTGATTGAACTGCTTCTAATGAAATTAAATGAACTTTCATAATAGGATCATTATCTTAGAACTATGATAATTACCATTGCTTGGTTTGGGGAATTGGATTGATGTTCTTTAATTTGTTTTTACATTACCTCTTATCAATTATGTTAGTTTCTGCATTGTTCTTCAATCTTAGTTTATGTTTTCACAATTTTTACTTATCGCATGCAAACTGTTTGACAAAAATTCCCTATTATTTCTTAGTGAATTGAAGTTAGAATCATATTGATAGTGTCTCTGAGTCGACCTAGATTAATCTTGTGCTACAGAATTAGTGTAGTTTAATTATTTTGAAGTGATACGACATCGCTTATTAGTTACAAACATAGATCAAAATCATTTGGAAAAACCAAGTTTGTGCCTCCAAACAGAAATATCAAAAAACTGTTTCAAAGACAAAGTTCAATCACATGATTAATTTTGAAAGATCATCAAGAGTTGTAACTTGTAACTATTGTATGAAGAAAGGTCACACATCTAATAGATGTTATGCTAAGAGATTCTATGTGCCAAATGGAGATTGCATTTGGGTGTCAAAGAAAAAGAAAATAGCTAAACCCTATGGACACAACTACAATTGGGTACCTTCCTTTGTGAATTGATTTGAATTTTATAGATGTGTCTAAGAGCAAGATCATCATTATGGTATCTTGACAGTGGCTACTCTAGACACATGACCAATGACATATCAATGCTCACAAATTTGACTTTTAAAGATGGAGGATTTGTCACTTATGGAGACAACAATAAAGGAAAGATAGTTGGTGAAGGCAATATAGGAGACAACTTTAAGACCAAGATCAGAAATGTTCTTATGTGGAAGGTTTAAAGCGAAATGTTCTTATGTGGAAGGTTTAAAGCATAATCTCCTACATACAAGCCAACTATGTGACAAAGGATTCAAAGTGTCATTCAATGAAAATTGTTGTATGATATGTGATGGTCAAACCAATGAGGTGATTTGTATAGGTAAAAGAAAAGGTAATATTTGTTTACTCTCTATAGATTATGCATTCATTCACAACATAAATTGCCTAATAAGTAAAGTTGATGAAACTTGGTTATGGTATAGAAGGGCAAGTCACATTAACATGCATCATACGAACAAGCTTATTAGAAAAGACTTAGTTATTGGCTTACCCAAACTCAAGTTTGAAAAGGACAAACTATGTGATGCTTGTCAAAAGGGGAAACAAACAAAGAATTTTTTTCAAAGTAAAAATATTATTTCTACTTCAAGACCCCTTGAATTACTTCACATGGATTTATTTGGTCCTTCTAGAACTATGAGCTTAGGAGGTAATTTCTATGGGCTTGTAATTGTTGATGACTACTCTAGATTCACATGGACTTTGTTTTTAAGATCCAAGAGTGATGCTTACAATGATTTCACAAAATTAGCCAAACTTTCTCAAAATGAAAAGGGGAGCAAAATTATCTCAATAAGAAGTGATCATGGTGGGAATTCCAAAATGAACATTTTGAAAAATTCTGTGAAGAAAATGAAATCAACCACAATTTTTCAGCTGCAAGAACACCCCAGCAAAATGGTGTTGTGGAGAGGAAAAATAGATCCCTTAAAGAATGTGCAAGAACTCTTCTTAATGAGACAAATTTATCTAAACATTTTTGGGCTGATGCTGTAAGTACAATTTGCTAAACTTTGAATAAATTACTAATAAGGCCTATTTTGAAGAAAACTCCTTATGAACTATACAATGGTAGAAAACCAAACATTTCTCACTTAAGAGCATTTGGCTGCAAGTGTTATTGAACAATGGTAAAGACTCACTTGGCAAATTTGATGCTAAAGTTGATGAAGCCATCTTCTTTGGATATTCATTACAAAGTAAAACATATAGAGTTTTCAATAAAAGAGCATTATGCATGAAAGAATCAGTTCATGTTATTTGTGATGAATCTAACTCCTCTAAAGAGGAAAAGAAGTGTGAAAATGATGCAAGTCCTTTAGATGAGTTTATACAACTTGATGGATCAATGGATAAAGAAAAGAAAGAACCAATTGTTGAAATAAAATTATAAAAATATAGGAACATTTCACACTTAACCAAGAGGGGGGTGAATTGGTTAGGTTTGGTAAATTAAAAATTTCTTAGACCAAATCAGAGTTTTCCCTTTAGGATCTTTATCACTTTTGAAACCAAGAATCCTTATTCAATCAAATGCTCAGCCTAAGGTATCCAATAGCTCAAAATTGATAAACAAAGCAATACAATCAAGATGGACAGAATATAAACAAGATAGATATTAGAATCAAAACACAAAAGATTTATACTAGTTCACTTCAAACACTATGAAGCTACATCTAGTTTTCTTCCACTCAACATTAGAATGGAGTTCCACTATTATAAAAATATTCTTACAAACTTTTACAAGAACCTCCCCTTTATCAACCCTAGATAAAGAACTGAAATCTAAAACCCTATTAGACTTCTAAGGAGAAAGATCCAGAGAACACTACTCTGATCTTTAAGCTAGAGAACCCTTCTCTAGTCCCAAGCTTTAAGAATCAAAATTACAATAGTCAATTCAATACAAATTCAGAAAAGAATTACAACCACAAAGTTAAGGAAAGAAATCACCTGATGATCCAGTGAATGATATGCAAATGAATGAATATACCAGGTTGAATAATGAAAACAAACTCAGAACATCTCTTTCCTTAACCTTTGAAAAGAATCTTCTTGCTTCAAGAATCACTTAATAACCCATAAGTGTTTTAGTGAAAGCAAGAACTCATAGAACCCAAAAAATCACTAAGAATGTGTTTAGAAAGCTTAGGTAGGCTCAGAATACGAATTGATCAAGTTACTAAACAAGCTGAGCCAAGATTCTATTTATAACAAACTTTTGTAACTGTCAATAATCGATTAAACGCACCTAATAATCGATTATTTCACTTATGTAATCGATTAAACTAACCATGTAATCAATTAAAGTGTTCTACAGAAATCTGGATATGGGCAACGAACAAAATAATCGATTATTCCGTCTTGTAATCGATTAAGACAGAAAGCTTCATAAACTTGAAATACACTGTGTAATCGATTACGGATTCTGTTAATTGATTAAACCAGGAAGCTTCAAAAATCATATTGAACTATGTAATCAATTACTATATTTGGTAATCGATTAATGCAGCAAACATGTTAAGCACAGGCATATGATGTAATCGATTACTATCCTTGGTAATCGATTAAGACAGGAAGATGATTTTTTCTGTTTAGCCTATGTAATCGATTATGACCTGTTGGTAATCGATTAAAATGTTCATCAAGGCAGTTTATATGTAAACATAGGTAAAATAATCGATTACATTGTTCTTGAAAAGTTTTCCAGAATGAACTAAGAACAAAATAATCGATTATTACTTTAATGTAATCGATTAAATCAGTAGAAAACTTATTTTTCCAAAAAACCTTTGATTTAATTCTAAAACTTAAACAATTTATCAAAGCCTTGTGAATTCTATTACTCAAACTAATTGACATAATGAATGATGTGAATGCAATGCACTTGGATCACCAGAAATGCTTCTTCCTTTTACATTTAATCACAATTTAATCTTCAAGTCTTCAAGGCATGTTGAAAGCTCAAAACCAAGCTTGATTCTATGTCCTTTCTTCAAATAACTCCTTTGAAACCAACAAAAACCATAAATACCAGTCCAAGAGTCAAAAGATTGGAAAACTACAAGAGATCTCTCCCTTGACAATATAATTGGTGAATTTACAAAAGGAGTATCCACTAGATCTTCATTCAGAAATCTCTGCTATAATATGGCTTTTGTTTCACAAATAGAACCTAAGAGCATTGATCAAACCTTTGTTGGATATAGGGGGAGCATCATGAAGAGTGAAAGACTTTGATTCAAGAAATGGTTTTGAGCTTTCAATATGCTTGAAATGCCTTGAAGTTTTGTAATTGATTCATGTGTAAGAGAAAGGCAATCTGATTGATCCTTGCATTCATTCATTAATTCATTCGTTACTAAGGTTAAATGGTTTTCATTAAATCATCAAAGGTTTTATCTTATTGGTTAAGGTTTGAATCTGATTAAAAGGTTTTTGGAAAAATGCTTTTCTTACTGTTTTAATCGATTACTTAATGATATAACTGATTATTTTGTTCTTCATTCAATCTGGAATAACCTTCACGAAAAATTAATCGATTACCTATCAGATTAATCAATTATTTGGCCTTTGATTGAAAATAAACTGCTTTGTTAAAGGTTTTAATTGATTACTTACTTAGTGTAATCAATTACATAGTTAAAAGATTATTTTAAGCCTTGCTGTGATAATCGATTACCATTTTCAGTAATCGATTACATAGTTCATTTGGAAAATGCCTGCTTTATGATTTAATCGATTACCAAAACTTGTAATCGATTACATAGTTCATTTTGTGAAACATAGCTTTCTGTCTTAATCGATTACAGCTCAGTTTAATCGATTATTTTGCTCGTTGCTGAAACCCAGAAAGCTTCTTTAAACATTTTAATCGATTAAGTGAGAATTTAATCGATTACATAAGAATTGTAATCGATTATTAGGCGCATTTAATCGATTACAATTAGTTACAAATCTGTTATAAATAAGATTGAAGGCTTGACTTGTTTAATAACTTGAGCACTTCGTATTTCTAAGTATACACAAGCCTTCTAAGCATTTCTAAGTGATTTTCTCAGTGTTTTTATTTCTTGCTTCATTCAAAACATCAATGGGTCTTTGAATGATTCTTAAGGAAGATTTTTTTCAAGGTTAAGGAAAAGCATCTTCTGATTCAGTTTGCTACTCAACCTAATTTGGTAATTCATGTGCATAACATTCATTGGATCATTAGGTTGTCTCTCTCCTTAATCTTTGTGTGTAAACTTGTTTTTGAATTTCTGTTGTAAATTGCTATTGTAAAGTGGGTTCTTCTTGCTTGGTTCTAGAGAATGGTTCTCTAGCTCAAGAACAGAGTAGTGTTCTCTGGTACTTGCTCCTTAAAATTCTAATAGGGTTTTAGATTTCTATTCTTTATCTAGTGTTGATAAAGGGGAGGGTTTTGTAAAAGCTTGTAAAAACATAAATTTATAATAGTGGAACTCTAATTTAGTGTTGATTAGAAGAAACTGGATGTAGCTTTAGTTGTGAAGTGAACCAGTATAAATTGCTTGTGTCTTTGATTCAATTTCTCTATTACTTATCTTGTTCATTGGTCATTGATTCTTTGATTCATATCCATTGTCCAACAAGTTCTATTTTGAGCTATTGATTTCTTGGTGCCGAGTTGTTTGATTGAGTAAAAAGATTTCTTGGTTTTGAAAGTGATAAAGATCCTGAACTCTGATTTGAATTAATTTTAAAATACCAAGGTTTTAACCAATTTACCCCCCCTCTTGGTTATTATGAGTATTCCTATTATTTTCAGATGTCTATGGCTACACCTTTTGGTAAGCTGCTTGATATGAACTTGAAATGTCACAACTAACCAATGCAAAAGATGCAGACAAGAAACATAAAAGCATAGCCTTGAAAGCTGCATCCTCTAAAGTGGAAAAGGAAGAAGATTCGAGTGAAGAAGATGATGATGACAACATGAATCTAATTGTCAAAAAGTTCAACAAATTCATGAGAAGAAACAAGAACAAAAGATTCACAAAGTTCAACAACAATGGCAACAAAAAGATTGATAGCAACAATAACACAAACTTCAGTTGCTTTGAATGTGGTAAGCTTGGGCACATTAAATTTGAATGCTCCATCTTGTTGAAAAAACAACAAGGTGAAAAGAAAACAATGAAAGATGGAAAGCCTAAGAAAGCCTATATAGCATGGGAAGACAATGAGTCAACAACTTCTATCTAAATCATCAAGTGAGAATGAAGAAGCAAATGTTTGTTTCACCTCCACAACAAGTAAAGATGGAGAATTCTCAAGTGTTGAAACTGAGGTAAATTTTGAATTTGATCAAGTTGTTGATGCTTTCCATGAAATGCATGAAGAAGCCTAAAAGCTTGCAAAATCCAACAATAAGCTAAAAGGAAATCTTAGATGGCATTTTACAAAAATTGCTAAAATGCAAACTGAAATTTGTACCTTCAAAGAAGAAAATGAAAAACTTGTTTTAAGCTACAAAATGAATGGATGTGTATGTGCTTCCTCTTCATCAAATGTTGACAAATACAAAGCTTTGCAAGAAGAGTTTGATGAGTTCAAAAAGAGTCAATGTGAAAAACATATGTTAATACTTTCAGAAAATAATTTCTTGGTTGTTCTTTTTAAAAGGATTTATAAAGGAAAATGCAATTTAGCTGAAATGCTAAGTGTGCAAAAATATATTGGAGATACTTCTGGATTGGGTTACTGATTGAGCATTTTTAGTTAAATATTTTTCTATTCTTCTTAGCTTATTTAACTTCTCTTGGACTTTTATTTTCTCATTCTAATTTAGTTTTTGTCTTAGGCAAGCAAGTGGGCTTAATTGCGGGCTTAATTGCTAATTGTTGCTTATTTTTGGATTTTATGCTCACTTGACCTATCTTCCTTGTATAGGACCTACAGAGCTCTACAGAACTCCGAATGGAGCATATGAGTAGTCCTTGGAAAGATAAGGAAATTATCTACAATTTTGTCAGAGATAAGCCAATACCAATTCTGTCATTTGGAGGGTCATTTTAGGCTTTGAATTCAGAATCACTGCAAGTTGGATTTTTATTGGTGTAAATAGCATAATTAATTAGAATAGATGGACCTATTCATGGTCCATTCTTTGTTTCTGACTTAGTAACTATATGCTAGTGAAATTAGTTAGTGAACATTACACTACATTTTAACAAAAATAGAATTTACATTTCCTTTTTAAGTTTTCAGAATTAAAACCATTTCTCTTATTTTCTTTCAACTGTTCTTCATTGTTCTTCATTTTCGTTTTCGGTTCTTCCATTTTTGTTCATCAATCTCATGGGGCTTTCATTGATGATGATCATGGGAGGCTAAACAATCAATCAATCCAAGGATCCAGTCCAGGCAAAGAGGAATTTGAGTTCTGGTTTAGTATTTCAAATTCTGTGTGAATGTTCACTTTCTTCTTCAATCTTCTATTCAATTTTCATGATTATGAATGTGTTTAGCATTGAAAATGGATTAGGTTATGGATTCATTTCCTAATTTCAAAATTTAATCATAGATTAGTTGGATGATATTTCAATTAGGTTGTGATTTCAATTAATTTAGGAGTTAATTCGATTGAACTGCTTCTAATAAAATTGAATGAACTTTCATAACAGGATCATTATCTGAGAACTATGATAATTACTATTGCTTGGTTTGGGGAATTGGATTGATGTTCTTTAATTTGTTTTGATCTATTGATTTCTTGGGCTGAGTTATTTGATTGAGTAAAAAGATTTATTGGTTTTGAAAGTGATAAAGATCCTGAACTCTAATTTGAATTAATTTTAAAATACCAAGGTTTTAACCAATTCACCCCCCTCTTGGTTATTGTGAGTATTCCTATTATTTTCAATTGGCATCAAGAGCTGGTTCTTGAGAGTTATTCAAGATCACTATCTTTTCTTCAAAAAGAAAAATGAATACCTCACAAATTACCTTCAAAGAAGGTGCTTCTCTCAATCGTCCTCCAATGTTTGAAGGGGAGCACTTCAGTTTTTGGAAAAATAGAATGAAAATCTTTATTCAATCAAATGACCCAGGTGCTTGGAATGCTATAGAAAAGGGTCCTTTTATTCCTAAGAAAACTATTGGCAATGAAATGATTCCCAAAGAATGGGATGAGATGACAAATGATGAACAAAAGGTTGTCTAATATGATTTTAAAGCTAAAAATATAATGACTTGCACTTTCTTGTGATGAATTTTTTAGAACAGTGAGATGCACAAGTGCTAAAGAAATGTGGGAGATGTTGGAAATAACTCATGAAGGAACTGAAGAAGTTAGAAGATCAAGAAAGCATGCCTAGATCCATGAGTAGGAGATGTTCAAGATGAACACCACACAAAGCATTTCTCAGCTACAAACAAGATTTACTCATATAGTCAATCATCTTCTGGGTCTTGGGAAGATCTTTGATACTGAAGAACTAAACATCAAGATCTTGAAGTGTCTTACAAGGCAACCAAAGGTGACAACAATCAAGGAATCTAAAGATCTATCCAAGATGTCCATGGCTGCACTATTTGGTAAGTTACTTGAATATGAGCTTGAAATGTCTCAACTAACTTGTGCTGAAGATGCAGAAAAGAAAAATAAAAGTATTGCATTAAAAGCTACATCATCAAAGTCAGAAAAAGTGGAAGATTCAAGTGAAGAGGATGAAGAAGACAACATGAACTTGGTTGTCAAGAAGTTCAACAAGTTCTTGAGGAAAAACAAGAACAAAAAGTTTACAAAGAACAACAAGATCAACAACAACAACAAAAGGATTGACAACAATTTTACTTGTTTTGAATGTGGAAAACCTGGCCACATCAAATCAGAATGCTCAATCTTTTTGAAAAAACAAGGTGACAACAAGGTGAGGAAGGAAGGAAAATCCAAAAGAGCCTACATAGCTTGGGAAGATAATGAGTCAACAACATCAGAATCTTCAACTGAAAATGAAGAAGCAAACATGTGTCTCACCTCCACTATCAATGAAGATGATGATCTATCAATTGATGGAGATGAGGTAAATTCTGAACTTCAACAAGTTATTAATGCCTTCCAAGAAATGCATGAAGAAGCCCAAAAGCTTGCAAAATCTAATAACAAGCTCAAAGGAAATCTTAGATGGCATGTTGCAAAAATTACTGAATTGCAAATTGAAATTTGCAACTTGAAAAAAGAAAATGAAAAACTTGTTTCAACTTACAAAATGAATGGATGTGTATGTGCTTCTTCTTCTACTAATGTTGACAAATATAACTTGCTACAAAAAGATTTTCATGATTACAAAAGGAGTTAAGGATAAAAATACATGTTACTCTTATCCAAGAATAGTGATTTAATTGATCTTTTGAGAAAGCTTTACAAAGGAAAATGCAACTTGGCTGAAATGTTAAATGTGCAAAAGTATGCTAGAGATACTTCTGATTTGGGGTACAAACAAGGCTCAAAATCCTTTGAAAAAACTGTATTTGTGCCTCCAAAACAGAAGAATCAAAAGAAGTTCAAAAACTGTAAGATCAATCAAAATGCTTTCTTGAGAAAATCATCATAATATGTAACATGCAATTATTGTATGGAAGGAGGACATACATCTTACAAATGCTATGCTAGGAGGTTCTATGTGCCTAATGGAGATTGCATTTGAGTTCAAAAGAAAAAGAAAGTTTCTAACCCCTATGGACCAATCTCAATTGGGTACCTTCTTTTATAAATTGATTTGATTTTTGCAGGTATGTCTAAGAGCTAGATCCTCATTATGGAACCTTGATAGTGGATGCTCTAGACATATGACGGGTGACATGTCTATGTTTACAAATCTAACTCTTAAAGATGGAGGATATGTCACTTATGGAGACAATAACAAAGGGAAGATCATTGGAGAAGGCAACATAGGAGATAGCTTCAAAACCAAAATAAAAAATGTTCTTTATGTAGAAGGGTTGAAGCACAATCTCTTAAGCATAAGCCAACTCTGTGATAAAGGATTCAAAGTCTCATTCAATGAGAATTGCTGCATGATTTGTGATAGGCAAAGTGGTGAAGTGATTCTCATAGGTAAAAGGAAAGGTAACATTTATTTACTTTCAATTGATCATGCATTTTTTCACAACACTTCTTGTCTAATAAGCAAGATTGATGAATCTTGGCTATGGCATAGAAGGGCGTCACATTAACATCCATCATATGAACAAGCTAATTAAAAATGATTTAGTAATTGGTTTGCCCAAACTCAAGTTTGAAAAGGACAAACTTTGTGATGCATGTCAAAAGGGAAAACAAACCAAAAATTCTTTTCAAAGTAAAAATATTGTTTCCACCTCTAGACCCCTTGAATTACTTCACATTGACTTGTTTGATCCTTCTACAACTATGAGTCTAGGAGGCAATTATTATGGGCTTGTGATTGTAGATGATTACTCTAGATTTACTTGGACTCTGTTTTTGAAATTCAAGAGTGATGCTTTCCTTGCTTTTAGAAAAATGGCCAAGCTTGCTCAAAATGAAAAAGGTAGCAAAATTATCTCAAAAATTATCTCAATAAGAAGTTATCATGTTGGAGAATTCCAAAATAAACATTTTGAAAAATTCTGTGAAGAAAATGGAATTAACCATAATTTTTCAGCTCCAAGAACACCTCAACAAAATGGTGTTGTGGAGAGGAAAAATAGATCTCTTGAAGAAGGAGCTTGAACTCTTCTTAATGAGACAAATTTGCCAAAATATTTTTGGGTTGATGTCATAAGTACTGTTTGCTACACTTTGAATAGATTACTTATAAGGCCTATTTTAAAGAAAACTCCTTATGCGCTATACAAAGGTAGAAAACCAAACATTTCTCATTTGAGAGCCTTTAGCTGCAAGTGTTTTGTTTTAAACAATGGGAAAGAATCACTTGGAAATTTGATGCTAAAGCTGATGAAGCAATTTTCCTTGGATATTCATTACATAGTAAAGCATATGAGTTTTCAACAAAAGAACAATGTGTGTGGAAGAATCTGTACATGTGATTTGTGATGAGTCTAATCGCTCAAAAGAGGAAAAGAAGTGTGATGTAGACACAGGTCCTTTGGAAGAATTTATTCAGCTTAATGATTCCACAATTAAGGAGAAAGAAAAATCAAGTGCTGAAATCACTACTACAAAAGGTAAGTTTTACGACAGGTAAAAAGCTATTTTAAAGTCGGGTCATCAACCGTCGTTGAAATGTGTGTCGTTGTTTACGTATCATATCAACGATGGTCCCTTGATCATCTTCTTTATATTATTATCAACGACGGGTCTTACGAGCTAACCGTCGTTGATTTGGTGTACGTTTTTTATTTTAAAAAAATATGACAATATATCTACGACGGTCTCGAAGTTAATTGTCGTTGACTATAGCCAATATAACGACGGTCCCTGCATGAACCGTCTTTGATTTATTTGGTTTAATTTTTTTAATATACTAAAAAACGACGGTGACGAGTGGCTCGTCTTTGATTTAAGTGGTAACAATGACGGTCATCGAGAACCGTCTTTCAAATGATTTTTTTTTTCATATTTCAATTTTTTTTCGGTTGGGGTATGTTTTTAACATCATCTATCAACAACACCATATATCGGCTAACTGTAAAATCTGATTAAAAAAAATATTAAACAACGTATATGACTATGATTTGTGTGGTCACATTATAAAATTCAGATATTGTTACATAATATTCATGTTCCATATGAGCTTGACAGTTTAACCAAGAAACACAATATAAATTAAATATCTTCACAGTTTACTTGTGAGTTCATTTAAAATTAAATTCTCCTTTCACATTCCTCTTCCACCCAATTGGAATATGAAAGGTGCCTATATCTCAAGGAGAATGACTGTATGGATAGGCAAAGGCAATATTACCAATTCCTTGGTAACCATAACTTGGCAGCAACATTTGAAGCCGGTACTCCTATTAAACTACCCTTAATTCTTCAATTTTTTGCAAATGCAACCAAAAGTCTTTGAAATTGTTGTTCTCTTTCCACTCTTTCATTCTAATAAAATATCATAATATAGTTTGATTCTTACTTTATTTTTTCTTGGGTCATATATAAGCAAATCATATAGCTGAATCAATGATTAAATTGTTCTTAGTTTTAAAAAAATTATGCACAGAAGTAAAGAATGTTGATATTTAAACGAGATAATTAATAATCAAATAAATATGCACAAAAGGATTTTTAACTCAATCTAGGCATCTCTTCAATCACAATAGGTTCAGATTTAGACATATAGCACTTCTCTTTCATTCTTCTCATGGATTATATTCTGGAATTGCTTACTTTTTTGTACAGTGTTGCATGATTTGGCTCATCAAAGGGCAAATACTCGGCCATAGGACAAAGAGGATGACTCCATATGACCAAATATCTAATATAGAACCAACATAACCTCTATCATTAAGCACCTAACACAAATTGGACACCACATCACATTGACTGCAATTTCAATAAATATACTGTTACTAATTTTGGATAATTTTTATTTTTGGGCCATTTATATATAAATTTCATTATAGTGGTTATCCTGCAATCCACTATCCCACTATAACAGTATTGGCGTGGCTGCTCCATGCCACTACTCTAGATTAATTGACTATAAGAAAATCCAGGTGTTGAACAATGTCAAAATATTAGAATTATGGAAGCAAGAGCCAATTATCTCATTGATGCATGATACATGTCTATATGGATCCTAATAACCCCTTACCACTTGCATGAGAAGACATTTCAAATGTGATTTTTCAGTTCAATTAGCTTTGGAGCTGGGTCAATATGACTGTCCTCCATATTTTTGTCTGCCATAACCTTCAATATTGTGAAATACAAATACATATCAGATACATGAGTCAAAAAACAAAGGAATTTTTTTTTTTAAAAAGTAATGAAAGTCATACTTACTAACTGATATGCCAGCATCAGAACTGTTTTCAGGGATAATTTTCTATTGCAATAGTTATACAAGTCTTCAAGACTTGGCCCAAGCAGGTCAATGACCATGACATTGTAGTCACCCTCAACTCCAAACCATTTTAGATGGGGTATACCAGCTTCAACAAAGAAAAGAGATAATAAACTACTAATTTCACTTCATGACAACAACGATAACGAATGCATGTCTTGCCCGCAAGAAAAGAAGTTGAAGACTTGAAGTATAAATTGGAAAAGAAAAAAAAAAGAAAGGATGAAAGCTTACTTCCCCCTTGAAGAAGCATATACAGTTTTGTCTCATAGTGAAGCTGTGGGTGCTTCGTCTTCACAGATTCCTGATTAACAAAGACAATTGGGGAGAAAAGGCAATAGTTGAAAAATCTATCTTACAAATTGTCACTACTCAGGCTGTAACTTGTAAAATACAACAAATCCAAATATCTCTAATATGAGATGCTCTACAGAAAATAATCTATAAAAACTTAAAGAGTACAAAGTACAAAGCCTAGACTTGCACTAATGATTTAAAGCAACCAAATATTGAGTTGAGACAACATCACAGCAATATTTGTTTAAAAGGTCAAGCTAAAAAATAAAATAAAAAGATTCTGGCCAAATAAGTGTGCATTAATATTGAAGCATGAAACAGCATGTCAAATAATGTATGCAGATCAAATCTTATATTTATCATTTCCTCATTTGCCAATATACATACAAATACAGTCTGATAATCCTATGAGCATCTAAGGCATATTTTAGGCAGAGGCACTTGGTACATGATATATGTACACAACATCAAAGAGGTTATTTGAATTCACCTCAATGTAGTATGCACTCGGAGATCAATGCGAAATGCAATGATACCGTAATTTCATTAAATTTAACAAACCATACATAACATATATCATGTACAACTCATGTATACAATGTATAACCTCCCAAACTGTCCAAACAGACAATTCAAGGTTCAATTCAACGAATAATTCAAACTATCTGTATTACTCACTGAATTGATCCTTGAACGGGAAACTAAGGTTGACTAAGAATGCATTGCATGCTGTGACAAAGCAATACTGACATATGAACAAAGGCGGTGTAAAACATATAATATTGAGAAACAAGGGACATACCAAGAAAGATAGGCAATATGAACCAAAGGAGAATCCGGTGACGCCGATGGTAGCAATGCACAGTTGTTTCGTGAACGAATTTAAGGTCGTAAATGACAAAAAATCAACCACCTAAAACAACAATGAAAGAATAATTAATACAATGTATTCAATAATTTCTGTTTCAATGACTTTAACCTTGAAATAACTCGGCAGCGTTGAAAGATTAATATGAAAAGCAAGAAGGGCATTAGTGCTATGGATTAACATGCAGCTTGCTATTGAGGTCAGCCCATTTATCCCTTCTCATACTTATTTTGGATGGATAATAAAGTGTGAAATTTTAACCCCTTATTATGGTCATAAGGCTGCATTTATAGCTACTTGTTATGAGGCATTTCTCTTTTTACAGTATATTAAAAAATAAATCAAAGTACAAAATGACTTTATATTTCTGAAAAAGCTTGATGGATAGAACGATACTACATACAAGGGTGAGATGTAATATATTAGCATCTTAAGATAAGGCGTAGGTTCAGGTCTCTCTCTAGCTATTGGGCTTTATGTTGACAGTGTTCAACTTTCATATAGTTTTGTAAGATTATAATGCCCTGCAACCTTGTCATCTCCATTCCACATCACCACATCAATTTGATGATAGGCTTTTCTCGTTGGATGAGCAGCATCAAAAACTCAAGTATTCTTCAACATTCTCACACAATTTATATTCTTTCACTGTCCTCTGCCCTTCACAGCTTTGAAAACCTCTGTAAGGAGTAAGGACGCCCACCCCAAAAAAGGGTGTTGCTAACATTTCTGTTCTCATAAATCTCAAGAACACATGGTCATACATTTTGCCTCATGCTGCCTTAGACACATGGTCTGTCTTGTGATTGAGAAGCATATATAAGAGCCATCTCAAACGATTTGCACATGTAACTGTTTTCCAGATTCCTTCCTTACACCTTGGCTAAACCATAACCATTACCCATCCTAACCTATTACCTATACCTAAATAAAAAATTCAAAAATACTCTCTAATCCAACAAAGTTCCAGCATTTCTGACCCATCCGTGTAAGTGAAAAACACAAAGTCCTACTCTACTCATACAGTCTTCAATAAGCAACAATAGAAGTATAAATAAAACCCTATTCAACTATTTTATTCATACTAGCATTTTCGCAAACACCTTATGGGAAGAAACACAAATACTCAGTCTTACTATTTTCCCGAGGTTGTAATTCTAATTTTTATTAGAAAAAAAACGCTAAAATGAAATTGTAACTACAACGGAGTAGATTGGCGGGTTAGAAGCCTTACCTGAAATGGTTTCAAGCTTGTCTTTGGATTTGATTCTTGTTGCAGCGCGTTTGGCTGATGTTAAACACGGGAGGCCATCAACACACATTGGGTTAGGCCTTGAGGGAGGGCACGACGGACATCGACATTAGGCTGATGGACCCCACGATGGAGAGTGGTTGACACGGTGGCAGAATGGGTGAGCTTAGGTGCATTCGAGTGTTGTGTTGCTAAGTGTTGGTGTTGTTGCTAGGTTAAACAACTAAGAAGGTGCTTGCTGATAAAAAAAAAAAAAACTAAGAAGGTGCTTACTGCAAAACGTTGTCGTTTTATGTTCGTTACTTCAATTCAACGACGGTCTTTGAGCCCGTAGTGGATATCATTAAGATCACGATGGTCAATAAACCAAAACGTAGTGGTAAACACAATACAAAGACGGGTTGACCTACGACCGTCGTAGAAATATTCATGGTATTTACAAAAATACCATCACTCATTAAACCACGACGGGTGTTACAGGACCGTCGTTAAAATGCCGTCGTAACATGCTGTTTTTGTAGTAGTGAATGAAATCATTGTAAAATATAGGAACACTTCATACTTAACCAAAAGGGGGGGTGAATTGGTTAGGCTTGGTAAATTAAAAGTTTCTTAGACAAAACCAGAGTTTCCCTTAGGATCTTTATCACTTTTGAAACCAAGAAACCTTATTCAATCAAATGCTCAACCCAAGGTATCCAATAGCTCAAAATTTAATTGATAAACAAAGCCATACAATCAAGATAGATAGAATATGATCAAGATAGAGATAAGAATCAATACACAAAAGATTTATACTGGTTCACTTCAAACACTATGAAGCTACATCCAGTTTTCTTCCACTCAACACTAGAATGGAGTTCTACTATTGCAATTTTCTGTTCTTACAAGTAATTACAAAGTGAAAATTACAATAGACAAAAAATTAAATCCAAAATCAAAATGAAAATTATAGAAAGATTAAGGAGAGAAACAAACTAATGATCTAATGATTAACAATGCAAATGATGGATTAACACAGGTTGAATTAACAAATTAAATCAGCTTCCCTTAATCTTGAATGAAATCTTGCTCAAGATTAACTCACAATCTCATGATCAATGCAGAAATAGAGCAAACATTTAAAAACACTTTGAAAACACCGAGAAAGGCTTTTAGAACTGTTTTGGCTCGATGGGTATCAGTATACAACGTTACAAAATCAAGCAAAGTGATTTCCTATTTATAACAGAAAAACATAACAGCTTTAATCGATTAATACGCGCCTAATAATCGATTATTTTGCTTATGTAATCGATTAATCAAAGAATGTAATCTATTAAAATGTTCATAAGCTTTTCTGGAATTTCTACAGAGGGACAAATAATCGTTTATTTCGTCTTGTAATCGATTAAGACAGGAGATTCATTTTTTCAAAATACACTATGTAATCGATTACTAACCTTGGTAATCGATTAAACCAGGAAAACATATCAGTCATAGAAATAGAGTAATCGATTACTAGAAATGGTAATCGATTAAAGCAGGAGCCATAACCTTTCTAATTACACTGTGTAATCGATTACTAATCGAGGTAATCGATTATCTAGTACAAAACTTAGAGTTTAAACACAACATGTAATCGGTTACCATCTATGGTAATCGATTAAAGCAAGGAGTGACTTTTTTTCAGATAAGCCTATGTAATCAATTACAGTATACTGGTAATCGCTTATCCCAACAGATCTTTAAATACATATACAAGCATGAAATCGATTACTACCCATAGGTAATCGATTAAAATGTTCAACAAGCCAGTTTTCTAAAAACCAAAGGTATAATAATCGATTAATCTGATATGTAATCGATTACAATGTTCATGAAAGCTTTTCCAAGGTAAGTGAAGAACAAAATAATCAATTATTACGATGTTGTAATCGATTAAAACAGCAAGAAAACCATTTTTCCAAAAACCTTTGAAACAAGTTTGAAACTTAACCATTTTATGAAAGCCTTGTGATTTTTATTAAACCATTTTAAGTTATTTATGAGTTAGAATGAATGCAATGCTATAGGATCATCAGAATTGCTTTTCTTTTACATTTTATCCTAATTAATCTCCAAGTTGTCCTTTGCATGTTTGAAAGCTCAAAACTTTAGACTTGAATCAATCTTGCTTATGCTTCAAGCAACTCCCCCTGAATTCAACACCATCAACACCTGTTCAAGAGCCAAAAGAATGGAGAACAACTAGAGATCTTTCACTTGATAACATAATAGGTGAAGTATCAAAGGGAGTATCTACTAGATTTTCATTAAGAAATCTATGTTGTAATATGGCTTTTTTCTCTCAAATTGAACCTAAGAATATTGATCAAGCCTTAGTTGATGAACATTAGATGCATGCCATGCATGATGAGTTAAATCAGTTCAAGAGAAATGAAGTTTGAAAACTTGTCCTTAGACCTTCCTCTCTCAAACCCATTGGCACAAAATGGATTTTTAGAAATAAACTTGATGAGAGTGGAATCATAGTCAGAAATAAACTTGATGAGAGTGGAATCATAGTTTATTTTTAGAAATAAACTTTGTCAACTGCTGAAGCTGAATATATCTCAGCTGGAAGTTGTTGTGCACTGTAAGGACCCTTATCCTTTTCTTTTCGGCGCTTAACCCCGCGCGATAGCGCGGGGATTCAGGTTAGAAAGCCGGTGAAAGGTGCTTAAAAATGCAAGTTTTATGGCTGTTCTGGCATATGGCGCGACCCACTTGAAGGGTGGCGCGACACGCGCCATATGTGTTATACAGGGCAGATGGTTCTGCCATGCCACGCGAG